>JAWWEE010000074.1:30749695-30873066 GCA_035221455.1 Xenops minutus
GGGGCCGCGGGCGGAGGGAGGAGCCGCCGGGAGGGCGGGCCGGGACGGGACCGGGGCAGGGGCAGGGGCAGGGGCAGGGGCAGGGGCCGGGGCCGCCCGCGGGGAGGGCGGGCCGGGCCGTGTCGGGGTGCGGAGGGGCCGGGCCGGCCGTGGCGCTGCGGGCCCCGCCCGGAGCGGGCGCTCCCCCGGCGGTCCCGGCCGGTCCCGGCAGCGCCCGCTCCTTCCCGCACACAGGACTGCAGTGCCGGGCTGAAAGGAGCAGCCTTTGCCCGGCCGGAATCGGCTTTCGTCCTCCACTTAATGTAAACTGTTTGCGCAGTACAAACGAGAAGTGTAAACCTCTAAAAAGGGGGGAGAATGCAGGTGATGTAGGTGATGCAGGTTTAGAATCATAAAATCGTTAAGGTTGGAAAAGACCTCTCAGATCATCAAATCCAACCATTAACCTAGCAGACATGTTCACCACTGATTCATGTCCCCAAGTGCCACATCCACACGATTTTTGAACACTTTCAGGGATGTGATTCCACCACTTCCCTGGGCAGCCTGTTCCAATGCCTGACCACTCTTTAAGGGAAGAAATTTTTCCTAATATGCATTCTATACCACCCCCTCAGGCAGAATCTGAGGCCATTTCCTCCTCTCCTATTGCTTGTTCTTTGGGAGAAAAAAGTGATCCGCCAACCCTACTACAACCTCCTTTCAGGTAGCCAAGGAGAGCAATTAGGTCTCCCCTGAACCTCCTTTTCTCCTACCTAAATAAGCCCAGCTCCCTTAGCTGCTCTCTTGTGCACCAGACCCTTCCAGAAACAGGAGAGCAATTGATGTCTGTGTCTGAACTGGGGGATCTCAGGATAAAGTCTATGTTTCACACCCAGGCTTCTATCTAGGAGCATGGGGGTAATCTTCCATAAGCCCTCTAGTCTGGATAGTTGGACCACAACAGCAAGAAATCTGCTTGCCCACATAATCTGGCTGAAATAAACCCATGGTAACTACTTCTGTAGTTTTTTAATTGATTAAAGCAAATCAGAGGAAACAACTGTGTTACTCTGTAGCTTAACTTCAAACCCAATTGTGACTTACCATGCTAAAAATGAATTCAGACTGTTTTGGCTATTTTAATACCTTCTGAATGACATAGAATTAAAAGTCATATGTATGTTTTCGTTTAGGGGACGCTTCAAAATGTGCTATGCAGTCTGCCTACCACAATGAGTTCCCAGGTCTGATTAGGTCTTTTAAATACTGTACTGCAATAATTGACTTTAAAGTCAGAAAAAAGTAACATTTTTGTTGGAAAGTGAAGGATAGATGAGAAAATGCCCTCCTCTGAAGAGCACCTCCATGTACCATGATATCTGATCCTCAGTGTAACACATGGTGGACTACCCATTTAAGTACTTCCAAGCCTTTATATTCCAACCATATGGAGAGTATTTGTTAAGACAGAATGTGAGGAAAGTTGTTACGTGCAAACAAAGAATCATTTAGCCAAAGCAGGCCATTTAAACACTGGTTTGCCTATAGAGGCACCTGCAGTTGTCTCTCAGGCTGAGGAAATAAGAGCTTTGGACATGAGGTGGGGAGGAGAGAATTCGGTAGAAGACAAAATGCAGGAATTATGTATAATATCAGCAAAATTGAAATGTGGACTTCTTAAAATACAAAAGAATAAAGATATCCTGTGCAATACATTCCTGGAAGACTTGTACTTTATGTATTCCATTGCTGACCTTCAGTTTGGTTCTTTCACTTGTCCACAACAGTCTACATTTTTAAGCACTTTGTTTGTTAAAAGCTGTCAAGATGCTATCTTGGATTGCGAACAACAGATTTGAAATGACTGCATTGACTGTCCTGTGCTAAATTAGAGTGAAAAAATTGCATTCTCTCACAATAGAGATGTGCAGCTATTATGCTGTTACAGATACATTATGAACTGCCTGATATCTTCAGCTATTTTATGCAATTTGTTGCTTTGTTTCTCTTTTTTTCTGTTAACTTTACACTTCATTTTGTACTTTCACAATCATTCTTCTTCTCAGCATTTTCAAACCCTTATTGTCAATTATTGCTTTTTCTGTTGCTCTATTAGAAGTGTGGGGGGGTTTTAAACTTTTGTTAGTTTAATTTTTTTGAAGCTGTACTTCAAATATTTGTGAGCATGGACTTTCTATCACTGAATTCCTGCCCTTTTTCTTTACTTCTTTTCAGATTACTTCAAAGTTAATTTTTCTAGTGCCCAACAGTTTTTGTGTCATTGCCTTGTCAGTAAGATCTCATCAGTTGCTCAGATGAGGTTCAGCTGAATTCTGGGCAGTCTTCAACTTCAGACTTATATATTAGACTGGAATTATTTCACAATGACTGGGTCCGGAGTAGTGTCTGACCTTGCTCAGCATTTCACGAGAGCATTGCTGATAATGCCTTAGTCCAAGTCTTTGGACTCATAAACTATGCAATGAAACTCCTAACAATAAGTTCTGTCTTGGGCTCAGTATGGCCATTGTAATCAGACTATAACTTTCCAAACAGAACAAATGCATACTGAAGGAATTATGAGCTGCTCAGAATATGTATCAGGTAGAGCAGATCCACCAGTAATGCAACACTGACATCCTGATGCACAATAAAATTACAGGACAGAGCCACCATCTCCCTGAAGTGACCTCGTAAACAGAAAATTTGTTTGCCATGAGTTTCAAATGGACAAATACCATTCTAGTTTATAATTTTGGACTTTACTGCTGTGAATTTACCAAGCTGGATAAACATTACAATTAATCCTTGCTCCTGAACTCTGTTTTCACTGCCCCCTCTAACAGTCTCTAATTTGGGGGCCATTGTAATCATGACTGGCGGCTTTGCTCCCATCTTCCTGCCACCACGCTTCTCTGAGACCTGTCAAGCATTTTAAGTAGCATGCACTTTCCCACACTTCTCAATGAATGCTGACATACCTAACTTAAAAGGATTACTTTCTGCTGAGAGGAATTGTAATCTTCTTTTCCTCCTCTGCAAATCCTCTAGTAACTGAAAAAGAAAGGCTAAGATCTGTTCTGCTGTGCAGGGCAAATCACCATCTCAGAAGGTATAGAGGAAAACAACAAATCCAAGATTTACTTGTGGTCACGCTTGTCCAGGAGCTGTGTCCCTGACTATTAACTCATTGGCATCTTCCATCACTATTTTTGGTGCTTTGATATTTTCTGGTTTAGTTTATAAAAGCTGTATGAATACACACACAATTGCTACTGTGAATGGTGCTCAGGACAAAACACTTCTCTCAAAGAAATTGACAAAGATCTGCAGATACAGAACTGCCTGAACTTGAAACCAGTTTTTAATATTATGTATTCTGTTAACAAAACCCAGAAATATACCCTTAACTTATATTAAAACTCCAGTGTTTTTTCAAACTGTTTAAGATCAAGTTGCAGTATTTTCAAAAGCTGGCACCAAAGATGGTGGTAGTGGTAGTATAAAGGTTTGCATTCCAAGGGTGGGTTGTGGGTGGTATCTGACACAACAGCAAAAGCACAAATGTTATGGCTACCTTGATTTCCACCCACTCATCTCAAAACCTTTCCTCACATGTGGTGTTGCTGCAACAAATTGGCTTGTGGGTGAGGCTGAGGGCAAAGTTTTGGTGATTTTATGTTACCAAGTGAAAACTAAGGTGCAGTTTATTATTTTTCAATAGTCACCTGAACACTAAGAGAGCCTTCCCCATGCTCTCTCATCATTCCCTTAAAAGAGCTGCAAGGAACGGGGTAGTTTGCCAATAAAACTTGTATTGTTGAAAATTCAATTTTCTTGTTTCATTTTTTGTCATAGTTATAAACCAATATTTTGTTTCCAGTCATTTGTAAAGTAGATGAACCAGGTTTAATGTCCCCTCTCCCTTTCCATTCACTTTTTAGACAACAAGCTGTATTCACAAGGTGGATGAACACCAGCTTCAGGTTTCCTCACAAGAGGCATTTTCCTTTCCAGTACTATATTGCTGCACCAAAAAATCCAGACACCAAATTTATGAGATCTTTTTTATGACTTACTTACTCTAATCCTGCAAATCTAAGGTCAAGGTGAACAAACATGTCCATTGCCAATTCATCCTAAAATTCCTTGTTAATATTTGGAAGTGTCTGTCATGCATTTTTGTTAATTCTTAGCTGTATTTCAGCCCACTCGGGTGCTGCTTCCAAACTGCCTGTGAGAGTTCTGTGTTAGTTGTAGCTGATTCCTCCTGGGGTAAATTCTGCAGCATCTACAGAGCTGGAACGTTTCAGCTGAACATGGGAAATGTCCTTCTCTCTCCTACCTTCCTAGCCATTCATCTGGGACAAATGAGTCTTATTGTTTCAAAGAAATGAGCTTTGGATTTTCCTTTCAGAGGAAGTGGGAGGTTTTTTGGTATCCTGTGAGCTAGGATTATCTGACCTTTCTCCCCTTGCTTTGCATGGTTTAAAAAAAGGCTAGGAACATATAACAAAGCCCCATTTAATCCGTATTCTCTAGTCATTCACTTCCCAATTCTTTCTCTTATGTCATCTTTTTACTTTCTTTCTGAAGCTGATTTGTCAGTTCTGCAAATCCTGCAGATGATTGTCATTAGCAAACTTCAGACTCACCAAAGTTTGCCTAGCATAAATTTCCTCAAAAATTGTCCAATTGCCAGTCTTTTTAGCATCTCAAGCTGGGAGAGCAATCTGCTCTGACTTCTTGTATCCAACAAAGTCTTTGCATCAAAGCTCTTTTCTTGTATGAAATGTCACCCTTCATGACTTCTTGGGGTGCTTCAGGCTTGCTATTTTCATTGCTTTTGCAAAGTTCAGTTTCAATTTCAAATGTATTAGTCAGTATTTAAGTTTTGCATATATTTCTACCACCTTGCATAAGAATTTCTTCAACTCAATTACGTCCTGACTCAGTGGGTTTTTCTCCTGGCCTTCTGGATCTCCCTTAGAAATCACCTGCATGATTTAAGCAATGAGTTGAAAGTATAGGGAAGCACAGCTCGTCTCATTTAGAAGCAGAAAATGCTATGTATTTCTTTGGTGCATTCTGATTTACTTACAACACGCTTAAAGACCCTTTTCTGCAATAATACAGGAAAAATAAAAAACAGGCTATCTTATTCTGCATGGTTCCAGTCCATCCATCCTATCCAGATGTCTATCCAAAACTAGAGTTCACTTTCTTTTAGCTTCCATTTAGGCCATGTGTCCTCACTGCTTTCTGCTTCTGAAACCACTCACCATCTCAGTCTTGTGTTTGTATTCACATTCCTGGGAAAGCCTTCCCTTCTTTCCTCTGAGATAATTTTTGCACTGATGTTTCATATGGCAAACACTTTGACAGGTGGTCTCTATTGTGTTAGCTCATTTAATCCATAAAAGGCTTAATCACTTCTTTTACATAGCATGCCTAGAATCTGGCTAGTGGACCCATCAGCTTCAACCCGTATTAGACACACTTATTAGCAGCCAACAGTATGTTTCAGCATCACATATGGTGTCACTTGCCATGTGAGTTTGCCTATGAATATCCCATCTCTATACTGCTGCTGGGAATGTAGTAAAAGGAGAAAGGAAGAATTCTTTTTGCTGCCTATGTAGTTTTGATTTTAGTTGAAGGAAGCTGTGTCTCTATTCTGCAATCTGCCCCTTTCTTTCACCTGACTCCCTTTTGGGAGTTTGCACAGGAAAAATATCTAAATTGTGCTAGCAGCAATGTAATATTATGAATGGCACAGCACATTAAATAAAATAATAAGTAGGTATTTCATTGATGTCCAGAGCCACAAGGGTAGAGGATGCAAAGACAAAAGTTAATGCACTATGAGTTAAAAGTGTCAGGTTTTGCTTTTCTGTGACCCAGAATGTTGTGCCACCTGGGTTCTCTTGAAAATCCAAATTATGTAGTGTCTTACTGCTTTCCACAGCCACTAAAATTAACTTAGTACCAGGACCTGCTAACAATGTACCATTTACTAAATCTTTGCAAGAAGAGGGGAAGGAGCCAAGACAAAATATCAGAGTGGATTGGACAAAATGCAAACAGAAGCAGGAAAATTGAGAAACAACACAGAACTGACAGACAATAGCACAGAAAGAGAGAATAGGCTCCTGCAGCTTTTCCCTCTTCTCCTCTCTGGCACCCAAAGCAACATGTCCCCTGGGATAGCTAAATAGGATTCAATCCTAGTCCTGACCATACCACCACCTTTCTGCCTTGTTATGGCAGCCAGCTGAAAACTCATGGTAGAGGCTGCACTGTCCTGTCTCAGAGAGGATGACATGAGATGAGAGGTTCCCAGGACCCCCAGCTCCCCCGGACACTGGGAGAGAAGGGTGACCTGTATACTGACAGCCGCAGCACTCTACGGTCTCAGGTCTCAGATGATTTAGGTAATGCATTGCTTGTGACCGTTTGCCTGTTCTTTATTTTCTGGCAGCTGGGCTGTGCCTCAACAAAGGCCTCTGTGTGAGAGAGACAGTCTCTTAGAGAAATTGTTTTATTTCTGGCTCACATTTAATTCTAGCAACTGGGACTAAAGTGGCTATATTTGGTAGTAAGAAGCTCTGGCTCTAACTCAGCTTTTCATATAATTTCTAAATTAATTTACACAGAACACAAAAGTGGTATTTATGCTAAGGAACATTCTCCTCAGAGACAGATTTTGTGGGAACAGCTTTGTTTTCCCAGTTCTTCAGGATGTAGTCTAAAATCTCAAGGTGTACTCAAAACCTGCTGCCACTGGTCTAGCAAAACAGCACCAGTAACAGTTTACCCTTTTCCTCTCATAGATTGGGCAGGATCATCAAGTGATATTCTGCCAGCACCATACATCTGCTTAGGGCATCATAAAACCTTCAGCCAGATGTTCACAGTTCAAGCTGATCATCATGCCTCAAAGAGTTAGATGGTAGAAGACTACTGGCACACAAAACAGGTGTGTCTCAGGTATTATTTGGTAGCACTTGGAAGCTGCTGATGAGTAAGCGTCCAAAGATTTCTCTCAACCCTTTGCCAGTACCTGTACAGCATGTGAGCAAGGTCCTTTCTTGATGGCATACTTCACAGGGAAAAAGATAATGGGTTCCTCTGTGGCCCTACTGCACCTCACTGAAAGCCTACAATTATTTCAGGAACACTGCCCCTGAAAAAGAACTGAAGCAGTAATTCCTTCCAGCAGTCATTTTTAACTACAAGTTTAGTGGGTAACTCAACACTTCCAAACTGAGTAACCAGGGCCTGTAACAATCTGGCCAGGCACTTTTTACTTCTGTTCCTTTTCTGTTAGAACTGTGTGCGCCAAAACAATGTCCTCACACAGCTCCACAAGTCCCATATATCCATGCAGAATGTCTAAGGTGATTGCCAGGTATCCTGCATCTGGCTGAAGGTGCAGCCTGTGGCTGCAGTGTGATGGGCTTTCCCATCAACAAGGAATGTTGCCAATGCCTCCAGCTCAGCAAGTAACCATACACCCTCCCTCAGGAAGAGTTATCTGGGGCCATAGCTCTGAAAAAGTGTTTGCCACCATCTCTTATACCTTACTGCTGGAGAGAATGAGACTTGTGCCAGTGTTCAGTGTCTGGTAGACACGACTGCCTGTGTTGGGTATGTCTATGGTTTGTCACTGGCTGGAGCATAAATTGCAAACACAGGGCTGGACATTGCCCTGGAGTGGCAGTGGAGTTAGCTTATTTGAATGACTTTTTTTTTCCTAAGCTTTATCTGTCCTTCAGCTTCTAAATTAAAAGATAAGCTTTCCCACAACATGTGGTAAAATTTATCAAAGAATAGTGTATTTCATTAGAAATGCAAAGTTTGAGAAGTAGGTGTTCTGTTCCTCATTTTGTCATCAACTGTGTCATACTCCCTCTTGTAATCTGCAGATTGAACTCCACCATAAAAGGATTTTCAACATCATCTTCCTAGAATAGTTTCAAAATCTCATGGCTTTTATGGGAAGGATTACCTGCCTTCCAAAAGCATGTTAGAGAATTTTATCCTTTGTATTTAAAACTTGAACAGATCAAGAGAATTTGCATTCTTCTACAGAAAACCTAGAAAATGTTGTTCTACTATGCAAATTAATTTAAACCCAGCTCTAATCCAGTCCATAGGACTGTAACTGCTTCCAGTGATCATTTCAAATCACTTTAAAGTGACATCAGAAAACTTCTATAAAATACATTGAAGTTCTTTGTGGTTCTAGCAATGTTTTAGAGTAAGTTTAAAAGGCACTAGCAGCAATGAGTGCAAGAAGCTCACACCCCTGCAAGAGCCCAGAGGATACCTAATCTGTGCCTGATGCTGTATTCTAGGGGGTAATTCTGTTCCTCACAGTCTAGGAGAAGGAATATGCAGATGCAATAGTCACTAAGTGGGAAACCTAGTAAGAATCACAAATTCCAGAGATGTCCTGATTACATCTGTGCTCCCAAACCACCATGATTTCCCTTTTGGGGCAAGGAGAGGAATATGTGGCACAAGGGGAATTTTTGATGCATCTATTACATTGCGTCTGACTTTCTTTTAGTCTGAAACACTAGGTACCTAACCTAGGCACAACTGCTATTCACACTGCTGGATTTACTGGAAGGCAGGATCCTATGGAAAAATTTGTGGGTGCTTTCCAAAACAAGGGAGCACAGTAGGATTCTCCACCTGGTCTTATAAAGCACAAACCCAAACTCACTGTAATTGGTGTGGTTTTGAAAATATTTTCCTAGCCAATCAGTGTTGCATTGTGGCTCCAGGAGGTCAAAAACGTAAAAATAGAGTCTACTGTGGGAACAGTCCCTCTTCTTTCCTTGTGTTTTTATGTACTTATAACTAAAATTATCCTGTCAGTTGTATCAGTGAAAGAATCTCTGGATCAGACCCTATTTTTAGTAACGGTAATCCATTACTCCAAAGACTTATGGGTGTATGAATTAAAGAGGGATAGGTTTATCCTACCATACAATTAGGAGGAGCACTCTGTATCTAAGGTCTTTCTGTCATGTCTTTAGACTTCGCTTTTTCAGTTGTTGTTGTTACAGAAGTGAGCTCACTACAAAAAAAGCTTTCTCCACACTTCCAAGGTGGGTAAGGTAGTAATTAATTGAATTACACACAACTCTCACCTGCCCTCTCTAAAAGTGGAGTTCGAAAGAATTTTTGAGGAAAAGGCCACATTTCCCACAAACACACAGAAATTTATGCACACTCTTGAAGGACAAAACCTCAGTCCCAAGTCTCCTTGTACATATTCTAGAATCTTCCTTGTGTCTCCTGCTAAGTAGCTATCACCTACAGTTTGCAAAAAGAATACATCCCTTTCTCTAGGGGAGGTGCAGTATAGTCTGCAATATTTGCAGATTCATGAAGGGTCATGGCATCTGTTATACTCCTAAATTTGTCCCCCATAAGAACAAATGATGGTTAATCAGAACAGGAGAGGCCTTTTGATCCTGCCTTTTTTCCAATTTTAATAATGCTTAGTTGTCCCAAGTGACCCCTCTCCTGTATGCACACACTTTACACTGAATGTATTTCTGAGCAATTCATAAGGCAGCAGGTGCTGGTGGAGTCTAGTAAAAAGAGGAACAGACAGAAAGTTCAAACAAACAGCTTGAGAGAGATTAAAACATAAGTAAAAATCCAAAGAGAACAGTTATGTGTCCTTGGTGGCTGGTGTGTTCTATCATGACATATATCAGGTTAGTTAGAGAGCTTCTCATGATGACAATACCTCCTACATGTTTAAACAGAGCTTAACAAAATAAGGCCTCAAGGCAACTGGCAACACAGTTAAAAAACATATATTCAAGTTAAATGACAGAACATGGAGAGACAGATCACTGTGCTTGGATTTCTTTCAGGAAGCTCCTGTTACAAAAGTGGCAAATCAGTCAGCAAACACATTAAATCCCTCAGGGCAGAAGATGAGCCTTTTATTCACATGCTACAGCAAACAGCAATGAGAGCCTGAAATTTTTTCCATGGGGAAGCATGCCATGAAAAAGGTGGTAATGCCTGGCTTGGCTGATCTCCAAGACAGGCTCGGCACCTACTCTGCTCAAAGAAAGAGAGAACCCAGGTGATGGCTGAGGAACAAACACTTCTACCGTCTTTGTGGAACCCAAAGAGTTGGCTGACATCAAGTATTTATTCTCAAATACTGCCTCTCTTGGAAACAGGCAGGAATACAAAGAAAGACTATTTCCCTGTTGCCACATAGAGGATGCAAGCGTAAGGGCAGGTTTGTGTGAGCACTAGTTCTCTGCTTTACCCTTCTTTCCTTATGCAGTTTTGGTCTGATTCCAGGCTTACCTTCCTTTGTACAGCTCTCTCCCTTGGTAGGATGTGAAGGAAGTGGTGGCTGGCTGGCTGGCTTTACCTTCCTCTCTCCACTGATCACCTCCTTTCCTGAAGTAACTTATCAGTCCAGTGCCCCTTCTCCTTCTTCCCTCATGGATTCTTGGCAGTAATTCTCCTTCTGTCATCAGAAGTATAACAGCTGGACTGGGAAAGTAGGACTTTGGCAGACTGAGAAGAAGCTGAGTTCTCACATCTCAGCTGTGGTGACAGCCATAGCATAGGCACTGTATCTCCTCAGAAGGGCTTGACATCAGCAAAACTGTGATTTGAGGAAACTCAGATTTGTCTGCTGGAGTTGTCTGTGCTCACAGGAGAGCCTGTCAGAAAGGAAGATTTCTTCAAGATAACTGGATAATGGGGAAACCATCACTGGTGCATACATTTTCCCTCTGGTCTTTGCAGAGCTAAGGTGCATTTTTTACAGCAAAGCTTGTTCAGCAGTAAGGGTACAGGGTGGTCTCCGATGGCAAAGCATGTTATGGCTACCTAGGATGTTCAGCACAGTGAAAAGGAGCATGACTTCCAGCTCTGCTGGAAGAGAAGAACTGGGTTGTATCCATGCACCTGCCAAATGTATGAAAACAAAAGATTATTTTAGCAGGATGAGAACCGATTAGGAGGAATGAAGATCTACATTGATCTAAACATAAGCATGTTACTAAAAGTCAAGTTTCACTAGTATTTTGGCAGAGATCCTTCAAGAGTCTATCTGAGTCAGTGATTCCAGGACTCATATATTCTAACCACCATCTTCCTCCTCCTGCCCATTTCTGGGTGAGTTTCACTAGTATGTTGAAGGATACCGCTTCTTTTCAGGAAGCATCATGTTTTGTATGCTTTTGATACCCATAAGAAGAGATGGTGCACTGCAGTCACAGCCATCAGTTGTTGCATGTCCCAAGAGCTGGCCATTTTACAAGCTGCTGCCAGGACTGGAGGCTAGGTGGGAAGAATATCTTCAAGGCTCTTATTAACATGCTGTATCTCCAGTATTATTACCACACAAGTCTTTTACTGTGAAAAAAAACAGACCAGTCATCCTGAAACCAGTTCTGTACCTGCACTTCAATGCCTGTACTTTGCATTGAAACATGGGTTATAGAGAAATATGAGTAAAATGTATTTGCTTGTTCAGTCTAGCAGGGAACTGCCTTGAGCCAAACCAATAAACTACAGTTTTAGAAAAAGCCTTTTGCTTCCTGTAGAATACTGTTTTGTTTGCCATCATTGTTTGGCAAATAGGAAAGGGCTTATCTCTCTTTCCCAGAAACTAGTGCAGCTATAGAAGAGCTCCAGAAACTTGTCAGTCTTGACTAAAAAAAAAAATATTGGTTTAACAGCCCTTGCCAGGGAATTATCTGAACCTTCAAAAAGAGCGAAGGTGTAAAAATTAGTTCACTGGCCTATGCCATTCTTTTTTGACTTTTAGTGTTCAGTTCTAATTCAAAGACCTTATCAGGTATATTTTCAAGGGCAAATTACAGTAACCTTTAACATTAGAGCATTCCAATATTAGATATTTCATGGTTAGCATTTAGCCCTCCAGTGAAAAATGTACCATATTTTTGTTTGATTAATTTATAATTAAAATTTAAGCAACTAAGTCTGGTTTATAGCAGATGGAGGTAAAGGCATAGCTTTGACCCTAGTTACAGTTTTGTTTAACCCCCTCCAGAGAAACATAGTTACTGTGCATTAATATACAGCCTTTCACTGCCAGATCTGTTAGTGTACATTATGGACTAATAATAATAATTATATTGTCAAACAATTCAAACTGTGTAACAATACAAGCTCCTCTGAAATGTGAAGCACTATAGGTAATGAAACCTACTTTTCTTTATACAGTCAGCTCAAACCTCCTTTTGAGAAATTTGGTGTTAAATAAATAATGGGCCTGGTTGCCCCCTCCTCCAGGAGAAACCACAGGAGGGACCAGAGTGGGAGGAAATCTACAGGAAGTTTTGCCTTGTGCCTCAGCTTTTGCTTGGGGGTAGAGCTGCTCATTCCCTAGGCTGCCATCTCCTCCCATGCATTTGAATGGGGGTGTAAAAAGACGCTTCACCTGGAGTAGATTTTGCCTAGGGTACCAGGCTGGACCCGACAGGATTTGTGGCCTCTTCCTGGCATGGCTGTCATGTCTGTGGTTCACTGGATGTGCAGGAAGGACAAACTTGAAGCACAGCATCGTGCAGAAAGGACAATCTTGAAGCACAGCACCACTACCACAGCAATGTCTGTTTCTCTGTCCAGGAGTTACAGGGTTGATGGTTGTACAGCACATCCTCTTGGGAGATGGCCAAAACTCCATGGTTGGACAGCGACCCTATTTTGACTTTAGTGTTAGTAGCCTGCCTGTTTCTAGAGCGCAGTTTTGCAGTTCTCTATGCCACTGATCAACTCAGTATACCTAGGTGACTTGTTCTCACTAGCACTTTTTGTTAATTTAGTCCCTAATTTTTAATTAGAGCCGTGAGAGCAGGTGAAGCTCAAAGTCTTCTGCAATTTCAGTCTGGTAGAAGCTGAAGGAACCTGATAGATGCTTTCCTAATTCTGAGCATATGCTTGTGTAGTTAATGCTACAAGCAGAAGTCACAGTGCGGCACTGGTGTGAAGGGGAGTGCTTTGAGAAGCTTTGTGGTAACTCTTCACTTCCTACCTTTAGTCCAGAAGTTGTTTCCCCACTGGTGAGGTATTGTAATAACCACAGCTCATGACAGCTCCTGTGAGTCACTGCAACAGATGGGATGGCTCTGCCTTGGACCTAGGCAGGAGCACACCCAGGCTCTGTGGCAGTGGCTGAGGCATGACAACCTCCAGCAGCAACAAGCAGGCAGGTGCAGTTCAGCAGCTGCTGCCACCTCTGTCACTGCTATGTGGTAGATGCCATGGAAAAAGGACACCTGCAGACAGAGCTGGGGTTATCCAGAAGGTATCATGGGGCTGGTGTTCATTCTCCTCACACCTGTCAGTTGCAAACCTGCTTTTTCAGGTCAAAGCCACGTGGCAGAAAACCCAACTCCTTTTCCCCACGAATCCTTCCTCTCAGGTACACCCAGGTAAAGGCGCCCTCACCCATTTCCTGGCACCTGCCGCTGGTTTTTTGCTTCACCGTTTATGCCTCAGACTCACCTAAACAAAACCTCCCAGGGAGGAGGAACAAGACAAGCCTTCCTCCCGAGGGTCTCCCGGTCCCAGCCCGCGGGCGGCGGGCGCGGCAATGGTGCCATCTGATGGAGCCGCTGCGAAGAGCACGGTCCTCCGGGTTTCGGGAGCGGGGACAGCGACGTCCACGACGCCACAGCACTCAGTGTGCCGGGAACAGGTCTGCGAGTGGGCACAGGCTGGCCCAGGGCACGGCTATACTAGAAGGAGAGGAACCGGGAGGCACAGGGAAAATGTTAGCCAAGGCAGATCTTCGGGGAGAGCAGGCTGGGTTTGTCAGCCTGAAACCTTACTGGAACTCCCATGAGGAAGCCTGGGATCCGGGATGCTGAGGTGAAAACTACACAGTTCTGAACTCTGTTGCGTGCTGGTGTAGCTCCCTGGGCTTTGCTGGAACAGGTCCTGTGAAACAGAGAGGAGGGCAGACTGCTGGAACCTAATTCATCACACTGAAAATCTGGCTGAGCCGTCCCAGAGGGGACTGAGAGCTTCGGGTACTGAGAGAAGAGGTCCCTCGTACCTGGGCTCTGGTTTCTGAACTACTTCTCCCCCATCTCCGAGTTACCTGTTGTCATAGCAATGCTGCTCAGGAGGGGATGAGAAGCTTTCCAGGTGTTCCCAGACTAGGCAAACTTTCACTCTGTTATTCCCTGCACTAAGCAAATATAATAATACTAAGGCAGGAAAAATAACTGGGTTCTAAACATTCCTAAGGGGAAAAAAAAAATCAAAAAAACCTGAAGAGACCTATTAGTTCATTCTGTTTCCTCCCAGCGGTCAGAGAAACAACAGTGAGCAGCAATTTGTCTTATAGCACACTGTACTGTACTGCTTGGATGCAGATTCTCCTCCTACTTCGACTGGTATAAATCAAGAAGCCAGCAGAGTTACACAGGTATAAATGTGGCATTATCAGTTCCTAGGTCTCTTTAAATATTACTAAACCCTACTGCTGATTATTCTTTGTTTCCCTGTTAGAAATTATTGTTAAAAAGGCACATGCATTTATCCATAGCACACTGTATCATGCAAAGGGGTTCTTTTATTGGCTCTGATCTTTCTTTTAACTTTTATTATTTCTTTGAAGAAACGCAGGATTATTACCTCAATCTAGCCAGCTGGCCTACTGAGGCTCCCTTGGCTACAACAGAGGTTTCTCTTTTTTCTAATCCTCTCTTTATGGATAATCCTTCTCTACCTTCTAATGACTCTTGGCTAAGGATTGTATTTTGTTATTACTACCTGTTGTTTAGAAATTCATTTTATTTGGTGTAGGTGTTGCTAATTGTTTGCTAATGAAAACCTTACTACAATCAATATGATCAGGATTAGGCTGGTATTCATGTCAATTAACTCTTTCTTCCTATCTGCTCTAATTTAGATTTTTCTCATGCACTTTTCAGTCTTTAAATACGAAGAATAATTTTCTTTTTTGAAATCCAAGGTATTAGATTCTGTGCACTTCCAGGTAGCATAGGGAACTTTTATTTCTCATGAGAAATTTTAAAAAGGTGTGAGTTGGCATTTTGTAATCTGCAAAATGTTTGTACATGCAAATGCAGGAATATCTAAAGTGAGTCCTGGAACAAAATGTGTAGGAAAAATCTACAGCTTAGGACACGGAATCATTCTGTTTCACAGAAATGTGGATAATCTTAGCGCATGGAAGACTACATGCTTTTAAAGACTCTTTGTATTCCTCTATCATACATGCTATTTAGACACAATACATATCCCCTTCACACAGAGAATGAAAATAAACCCTGTTTATTAAAGAATTTACAGTTTTAAAAGACAAAGGCAGATCAATAGCATTAGGAAAACAAAGAGCAACAGCTGTGCAACATAATAAAAATACAAAGCTTATCAGTTATCATTCCCTCCTCCCCCTTTATTTCATTCCCTCAGTCTGATCTTATATCTCACCAGTTGCCTTACAGCCACCTTATCAAGAGAAATAATAGATTCAGACAGGTGATGCCCTAGCCCACATACTGCCCAAACTATAGGATCTCCAAATACTGAACTGTGTACCAAGACTAGGGCCTTTAGGAGGAAAGTGCAATGCAAGATGCATCTCCTCAGGCAGATGTCCAAGAAGCTGCTTCTCACCCCCAGAACCTGGCTCATAGTTTGGGAAAAAGATGAAGCTTCAACAACATAAAGTACAACCTACCAGTGTCACCATGCCTCTCTTCCTTAGGAAAGGAGAGATGAAGTAGCTGACAGCTAACATTGGTCCAGGTACATGGCAATGCCCTGTTAAGGGAAAGCAGCAGCTGAAGGCCTGACCCTGCAGCCTGAAAAACCCTGGGGACTCTTTTTGATGAGGGATTCATATGTCCAACTCCTGACTCTGCTGCAGGTAATCAAAGCTCATCTGAGACTACACATCATTTCACTTCAAGGAGCCTTGAGGGCTTTTTGAATTAATTTACCTCAAATGAGATTTGTTTTTAAAAACCTGAGCCAGAATGCTCTGAAGTATCTCCAGTATCTGAAGTTAAAAATCCATGGCTCAGGACAATCCTTACCTTCATGCTTTGTGTGCTGTATGTGTCAGATACTGGAATGTGATGAAGAATTCAGCACTAT
The DNA here is from genome assembly GCA_035221455.1 of Xenops minutus. Lineage (NCBI taxonomy): Eukaryota > Metazoa > Chordata > Aves > Passeriformes > Furnariidae > Xenops > Xenops minutus. The sequence goes on from JAWWEE010000074.1 coordinate 30,765,839, forward strand.
AAGTGACCAAGGTAAAACCAGGAATGATACACTATTGCTGCAGGGAACAGCTGGGACAAACAAGGAAGAATTTAATATCAGAAACAAGAGGGAGAAAAAGGGTCATATCATAAAGGTCTAGACAGCCTTTTTTTTTCCTTGTTTCAGTATTATACAAGTTGCTGAATATTAATGTGCTTTAACTCTTTTTCATTGTAGTCTAGACCTTTCTGAGTTTTCTGACAGTCAAGGCATTGTGGTATACCACCAGAATGTTATTCAGCTGATCTTAATAAAAATATAAATGTCTTTATTACTTTTTCCAGTCAACATTGCCAGTTCTGCAGGGTGCCAGACAACTGTGCTACTGTGTGTGACTGATGGCAACCATCCAGTGTTGTGTAACTGTATTATTCATTTGTTCTCTTAAAGCAAAAACAAGTTAGCACTAGCTTTTCAAAGCTGACTTCATCAAAGCCTCTGTTTTCTGAGCAACAAAAGAGGAGAAGGAGGAAAAAGAAGGGTAGGAGGATTGGAGCAAATCAGGAATCAAAATAAACATCCCAGAGAGCAGCATATCAGGTTGTTCACATGTAGATTCTGCTGCCTCTGAGAAAGTGAGGGAGTGGGAAAAATCAGGTAGCCTCGATAATACAACAGAACTGAGCCACTGCTGTGGCAGCTTGGGTGATGCCCCTCATCCTCTTCCAAAAGCTCATGCTTTTTGGTTCAGGTAGAGGCACAGCATCAGCAGGTCCAGGACTAGCTGTGCTCCATACCCCTCTGCACTGATCCCAGGCTAAAGGCTGTTCCCAGAAGCAGGACTGCAGAGTGAGGACAGACACATGGCTCCAGCCCAGTCAGCTGAGGCTGCGCTGAGCCACCCTGCCAGGCTCAGGCACTGGCAAAGCTTCTTACCTTGGGCTTGATGCCAGTCAATTGCAGGTGACCTCTTGCTTTATCAGTAGCACTGTGGCATATGCGCAGCAATTCCAGACATAAACTAATGAGTCTGGTTGAGCCTAGGCTGGATTTCCCTAAAGTTACCATAAGCGTCTCCGCACCCACGTGTAAAATATTGTCAACTAAAAGCATTAAAAGTGTAGGTCAAGCATGCTCTAGTTTGCATGAATGAAAACCATTTGGAGGCAGAAGGGCTTCTAAAATCTGGGTAGAACTTTTCTTTCATCCTTCTCTCCTTACCATGGAAATCATCTTGCTCACTCATCTGCTGTTCAGCTCTTCATTACTGGAGACAGAATCGTCTCCTGCTTTTGGCCCAGCACAGCTCAGCACAGTTTTAGGGTAGGCTTTGAAAACCAGGCAGCAATCACTACTGCTGGCATGCCCTGAGACTCGACATCCTGTTTCAGTTTAACTGCTTCTAAGAGCAGAGGGCTTCAAAGGACTCGTTTGGTTATTTTTCTCACAGCTCAGGCCTCTTCACCCAGCTCAGCTGCAGCGAGAGAGGATCTGACAGACACCTGGAACTGTGAAAGCTCAGCAAAGGGTAACCAGCTCATCTTTTTGATGCAGAGCAGTGCTGGGGGACAAGGGAAAGGCAGCTCAGTGTCAGGGAGAAAACAGTAGCACAGAGGGCCAGAGGCAAAAGGCCAGCTAAAGGCTTGGGTTTTGGTTTTGTCCAGCAAAATCTGTAAGTAGGAGGTTAATTCAAGTCTAGCTTGCACATATTTGTGTATTGCTGAAACTGTTTGCTTGGTTGGTAATTCAGGCATGTGAAACTTCTCTACTTCCTTGCACCAGCAAAGCTGCAGATACTTTTGGTTACTTCATCTCACCAGCTATGCTTATGTGCATTCACCAACGTTCTTGCATTAGAAATGAGTTGTTGATTTTTACCAAGATAGGATCTTTCTGGCAGGATGCTGAAATCTTTGGGAGGTTGAGTTATTGTTTTGGGATTTTTTTTAAGGGACCTGGCTTATAAATATGATATGTTCTGCAAGGAGTAACATAAACTTCTCAAATCATAGCACATTATTACACATGAACACCTATTTTAACTTAGGACAGTTTTGTAGTGTCCTTTATCATAACCAAAGCTGATACTTTAGCAGAAGTTAATTTGAAGTCCTTCTAGCTCAGAGAATATGACCAAAATATTTTTATTTGGATGCTTTCACAGTGCATTTGTCTGGACTTAACTTGCATCCTTCTTTCTCATGATTGATGGTTCAGAGCAGATTATGTCATATATTTCACCAGGCCTGAATTGTCATCTGAAGTTTCTGCAAGACCACAAATGTCCCAAAAAGTATAATCTGCTTCTTTGAGCATAAGTTACCTGAGATGTGATCACTGAAATATATGTGATCAGTCCATGCTAGTTCTTTTTTATCCTTACTCATCAACTTTGTAGTTCAACATTTTGGGTTGTCCCTTGGGAGGTACTTACATGGTTTTACACCTAAGACTGAGAAAGATTTGTCCCAACATCTGTACTGCAGACTTTACCCTTATAGAAAAGCTGTCATTTGGACCTCAGGAGTTATCAAAGACAGTCCTGAACTTTGGCGTAACATTTGAGCTATTAAGTGCCTTCAAGATGAAATCTCATGATTTTGAATTTAACTTGGGCAGAGCACTGCAGAATGGGAGAATAGAGGGGTGCTTAAGATGTTGGCAAGGAGGTGCTGGTAGTCTTTTTTGTTAGGTCAACATTTCATATGGATCAGTTCACTGGTCCAGCAAAGCTGTCAGAATCATTTAGTTGTCTGTCTTGCGGCTCACCTCTTTTTAAAGTGCCTTTTCCTAACCTTTTGCTCATGTTGTAACACTGTGGTACAGGGCTGTCTATATTTTAGGATCTGCTGCAGTAACCAATATAATCCTATATATTCCATAGGAACTAACCTAATTCATGAAACATTGCATTTTTCCATGAATTTATCTGGTTTCAATCTTGCTGAGTTGTCATTATTTATTTGTTCTCAAGAAGGTCATCCCTGCTTTAAAAACAAACATCAGTGAAGCATTGTTTTACAACAGAAGACTTTCAATATGCTACATATTATTTTTCAGTAACAGTACCTTGAATATCCAATGGGCTTCAAAATGCAGAAGTACAAAGAAAAAGAAAAACAACACAGAAAAAACACATTCACACTGATGTCACCTGTGTTTCCTTTTTTTCGCATCACATGTTGGTAAAATGTATAATGAAGTAAATCTCAGATTCAAAAAGCTAAATATAGACAAAATCCTTGTCAATGTGCAGTTGCCTATGCTGGGTTGCTCTTGTCTCTTTTGGTTTGCCTTGGAAGCATCAACACCTGCTAGGGTTGATAGGGTCAATCTTTTATGACACAATGTGCTTTTCTTCCTCTCAGCAATGAATTGATTAAAAATATCAAGATCTAGTTCGTATGGTAGTACAAAATCAGAGATCTAGCCTAAGAGATAGGAGGCGTGGGCTTAAGCTCCAGTTTTGCTTAATGAAAATCAGCCCTGGGCCCTGACATTGAAATCAGGGATCATGCTACTCCCCTGCCTTGTGTATTAAGCTTGAAAACACTTCAGGGCAAGTACTGCTGTACTGGGCATTCATATGTCCCAAGGCTGGAACAGAAAGCACAGCTGTGGTAGAAATAGTCAGCAGAAGCAGCCATTTCATTAAACCTGTTAGTAGTCTAATACATACAGCACTGAGCTTCTATATGCATCCAAAACATGAAGGTGAAATTAAGTATGGATTTCAGTGTGTTTTTCACCTTGGGTGCAAAATCAAGCACTCAATGAAAGTTGAGATGCATCCATAAAATATGATTTCCAGCAAATTTGGCTAAACATAGGGAGACAAAAAAGCTAATAGCAGAGGTTCAAGAAATAAAATGTAGCTAATTTAAAATATCCTTTTAATAACATAGCTATCTTTCCTACATTGACACAAAGGCATCTGAACGAGGAGATTGTATTTTCCCTAATAGTAATTTTTTTTTTTGTCATAAAATGCTTTTTTATCCTTTTCCACTTCTGGAAAAAATGAGTGATGTAGAGACACATGACTGGCTCGGTGAAATCAGCCACTTAGCAACACTAGGACCAGATGCCCACTCAATAGAGTGCCAAAGCAGAGTCCCGGCGTCCTCCACAGCTTGGACAAATGTCCAGGTCTAATGACTCCATGACAGCACTCCATGTCTGCAGAAAGTTCAGGGGCATGATCACAGTGCACAGAGAGTTGAACCCAGGGACAAAACCTGGGGTGGCAAATTTGGGTGGCTACTGTATATCATGGAACCATTATTCTAGTAAAACTTCAGACACTATTTCAAGTGTCCTGGTAAAAAGCACAATTTTTGTGTGCATGCCCCATCTCACTAATATTGAAAATCATCCCAAAAAAGAAAAAGTAGCAATACACCTATAGTCATAGTGGTGACAGCAAAGAAGCTATAATGAGTGAGTTGTGCCTGTTTCAATAATTTGTATTTCATCTTTGTGGGAATTTCAGTGCTTACTCCATAGCAGAAAATTGCTTCATGTAGTGTCTCAATAATTTAATGTGATTTCACTGCAAAACACATATTTAAATAAAAAAGTAAACTTTCAGCCTTCTTTTCTGAAGAGAAAAGATTGAATCTCTGAATAAATTAAACCCACATTTTCCAAGCAGAAAGAAAATACAAAAGCTCAAAAGATATTTTGCTTCTAAATTAATGGCTTTTAAGCCAAGTACTTGATTTTTGGTGGCCGAAAAATACTTAAAATATTTGATGACAAAACTTGTATTCAGAGCTACATTTACTATTAAAGAAAATTATCATATTGCCATGAGTAACTCTTGGCAGCCAGTCAAGCAAACCCTCTGCCTGTTGGTAAGCAAATCCCTGCAGGGTTATCTGTGCAGGAAATTCTTCCCTACATCTCAACAACATGCTCAATACTTCTGGTTTCTTCAGCTCCACGAGAAGATGTAGCTGGGTAACTAAATTGTACTCGGAAGTATCACAGAGGCTAAGGATGACAAAGACCGGGCCACAGAAGGCAGAGATAAGAACTGAAAAAGAGATGAAAGTATCAGCTCTATCCAGAGCTGCCTAATGTATTGAAAAGATGCTGCACCCTGAAGGTCAGATCTTGGGTATATGGGGAAGGCTGTGAAGATGCATATTGTTAGAAGCTCTCTTTTCCACACTCATCTGTCACTTATAAACTGTGACAGGAAACCTAAATTGCAGATGAGCAGAGATACAATGGCTGATTATAATACAGAGCAAAGTATTTCTAGCAACAAAGGCCCTAAGCATGTTAATTCATTCAGCTCTTTGCATTGTGTGTAATTCTTGCTTACACTTGCTGTCATGCAATAGAGTTAAAATTTACAATCTTATTGATGTGAGAAGATATTTTTATATATGCTACTTTGTTAGCCATTTTGCTTCCTAACAATTAATCAACTCCCCAAAGAAGTATCATGTTGGGGACTGTGGATTTATTTGTGTTATTAAGCTATTCTAGCAGAGAGTTTCTGTGCGGTAGTAGCTCTGTTACAATATGGCCCACTTGTTTTGTGACAAGTTACAATTTTCTTGTAATGTTAGCTGCAATTCATCTCAATAATTATGCTAAATTAAGTGTTCATGCACATATAGAAATAAACATTAAAAACATTAAAATAAAGTGAGAAACATAATTTAATCTCTCTCAAGTTAAATAGCATGGGGAGTGCTTAGTCGTCCTTAACTCACCCACCTAAACCTGGCTGCAGAGTCCCAGGCCTTTCAGGTTTCTGGGATGGGGGAGTCACACCATGGGTCTAAAAAGAGCCCTTTGTGGGTCAATGATTTCTGTCACCTTCTAGCAAACCTGCAGCCCTTCCTTCTTTCAGTGGGTGTGAGCTTTGCCCTTACCCAGTCCTGGTGGTGCAGCCCCACAGCCCCCCAGGAAGCTGCTGCAGAGCCTTGCTGTTCTCATGGCTAAGGGTCTCTTCGACCTTCAGATCCAGAAGCCTGGAGATGTTATACTCATACTTCTGCCTGGACAGGATGCCTCTCCATTTCTGGTGAGGTAGGTCTGGGGAGAGCCTCATGCTTCAGGCCAGGATTTGCTGCAATTCATGTCCTGCTCAGCCAGCCTGAGCACTTGGGCTGGGACTTGTGAAAACTAGTCAGAAAAGCAGTGGCTGTGCTAGGAACTGACCTCAGCTTCTTGATAGACTCCACAATCTCAGCCACAAATCCATCCTCAGCTACTCTTTCCACTCAGCAGTAAAAGCTCCTGAGGGAGGCCACTGGTACTATGTGGACAGGAGGAGATATTAATGATACAAGGACTGTATATTTTCCCCACATACAGACCTTTTGTCCCTGGTTTAGAAAATTGATTGTAGAGGGAAGACAATGATCTACTTACTTTTAGCTAGAAGAGTTTTGGACAGAATCCTGTTCCCTTCCCTTGGGAACACAGTGATACACAGCAAAAGCTATTTGATGGGTAAAAGGGTTGTGGGGAACCTGGGAAGGAAGCAGGAGGGAGAAAATGTTGTTCTATTTCTTTGAAAAGAAGCTTAGCCTTCCAAATAGGAACTAATAAAAAAGCCTGAAGGTAGTTATTGAATCCACTGTCAAATCTTTTATAAATGGGGCATATGCTTCTGTCTGGTTTTTTTCTGTTTATCTGTGTCTTTTTCATCACTGTCAAAAGGACTTGTATTTAAAAAACTTTCAGAGAGGATTATGCACAGGATGGCATCTCTAAAAATCCACCACAAAGCATGCCTTGACTGAGGGTTACATCCTCGAACCATGAACAGTCTTTGGAAAGGCTCCATTTTCCCCCAGAGGACGAGGGTGATAAGGGAAATGCACAAGAGACCCTCACCTTTGGTAGGTATGCTGTGAGCCTTTCTAATGAGCAGCATTTGAACATGAAAGATAAAGCCCTGGATGACTTCAGGGCCATAAATGGGCATGATGTTTGAGATTGCTCCAGCTTGTGAGTCTGAATCTGGGCCTTACCTGATTTATTCATTGTCATCTACCAAGAAAAGAATAGCAGGACTGTCCAACATTTGTGAATTCTTCTTTGTCACTTGATTTTTTTTCTGTAAATCCATTTTCTGTATGATATGACAAATAAGTAGCAGCATCTTTAAGAAACAACCCATTTCTTGGTCTGAGACTTCATCTTAAAAGGTCAATTCACTCACACTTTTGCCTACTTATGCTCTGTTGTCATGAGCATTAATTTAATTAAGCTGAGAGTTAGACTGACTCAACACCATACCCAGAGTAAACTCCCACTAAATTCAATTTTCTTGCTGCCATTAAAAAGTTTTAGATGCATGAGGATTTTGACTGATACCAGTTGAGGCAATGGCTTAAAGTACTGCATTACTTATTTATTCCACCCACCCTTCTTGACTTTTTTGGCTGTTTATCCAGATAAATGTATAATCTTAATTAAGACTGAATTAGGGGCAGAATTAATTCCTGCAGGCTATTATACAGTGTGTGATATAAAGCAGCAAATAAACAAGCATGTTGCATACCACATCTGTAATTACTGTGCTCAGCTGTATAGGTGAATGGGCGTTGCCTTCCCCACGTCTGTTCTCTGCAGCATCCCAGCTTTCTCTGCTGCGCTGTAAGATCTGGAAATCCTTCCAGAGATTGGTGACTTGTTTCAGGAGATTTCAGTGAACATAGTTCCAACTGAGAGGTCTTTCTCCCTCATTACTATACTGGGTGAGAGTTGGGCAATGGACTGGTATCAACCACCAACCAGCCTGGCGAACAGGGAGAGTGTGTGGCAGAACATGTGGCACTTGTACATCTCTGAACCACAGATCTCTGCTCAGGGTGTCCCTTAGGAGTGCAGGTTCACCTGCAGATGCTACTGGTGCAACTGGTTTTGCTCCTGACAAATGGCAACTGCAGTTTGTGCATACATCCGAAGATGTTGTGAGACCAATATCCCTCCCTGGCAGAGAATATTTTTCCATTTCACATTTCTGTGGTAAGCAATGTAATTGTTTGTTTTATCTTGACTTGTTTTTGATTCAGCACATACAACATGCATTTCAGCTGTAGAAGTTTCTTGTGTCAAATTTCATATACTGCAAAAGTGAAAAGAACTTCTCAAGGATGTGCTGCTATACAAATAATGACATGTAACTATAAACACCTTGTTGTCTTTAAGCAAGTAGTCAATTATTTTCAGCCCTGAATTTTATTTTCAAGATTGGCCCTATTACCTACTTGTTCTTCATGTTCAAGAATTCCTAACCAAGTTCTCAGATAACTCATTTTTGTTTATTGAATTTATTTTGTTTGCCAAACTGAATTTTACTTAAAATTGATGATGCGTGTCTTGTAGGTGTTCAGTAGAAAGGAGCTCTGAAATGTTTTGAATCTATGCTTGAATTTGTAGTAAGCTAGATTATTTGCTTTCAAAAGTAATTAAATATATTGTAGGAGGCTGAATTAAATAATCTATTACCTTTTGAAATTTTTCTTTAGTGATAACACTGTCCTGAAATACTCAATGCTTCTTAAATGCAGTTGGGTATTAGAAAGTATATCGGTACTCAAAAACCTGTATTTGCTCGAGAAGTTTGGAATGTGCTTCAAATGCCAATCAAAATAAGCAAAACCATTAGGTCATGAGTCTTTGCCAATTAGTCAGTTGTGGATTATTCTGATCTTTGGAGGCTGCTGTCTCTTTCTCCAAACAATAGATGACATATCAGGCTGCACACCAGTAGCTAAACCACCATATAGTGCTATGATTCACCAATCAGAATAGAGTATACCGATTATTTCCAATGTGTTTGGAAACAATGAATGCTCAGTGCATGAGATATTGAAGTTTATAATTTTTTGTTGCAATTTTCTCATTTCTTCAAGCTCTGCTCAATTATTTTCATCCTCAGTGTCTCTTGATGCCCATTGTATTGAAATGCCAAAGATAGGAATCCAAATGCTTTTCAAATACTATGTTTAACCCTATATTCACATCAAATACACTTGGTATGTCATCTATTACAACATATATAGTGTTTGATGTAACAACATCAAATTCAAATTATCATTTGCACTATTTTTTCACAGGCATCCTTACCATTTGATGTCCTCAGAAGATTTAGCAACTTCGCTAATTCTTCTTTCAGTTCAGTGCAATTTTTAGATGCTTTCATCTAGTCAAATGGAAGGCAACTCACTTTTCAGTTGATTCATCAGTCATATCTAATTCTTTGTATTGTTGTTGCATAATGTATATTGGACACATTGCCTAATTTTATTTTTGTAACCAAAGTCTCCAGGTAAGGACTCTGCACAAAACACATTATTTCATGCAATTGCTGTCAGATTCATTTTTTCCATAGAAAGCTATGCAGGGCACCAGTTGAGAGCATCCTGAAACAATAATGTTGCTGCTGCAGGCCTTCCCCACTGAGGTAGTGAAGTGGTAGATATATAACTACATGATAGATAGATGGATGGATGGATGGATGGATGGATGGATGGATGGATGGATGGATGGACAGATAGATAGAATAGTATGTCTCTATATGATAGAGATCTAACTGTAACTAAACAAGTAGATATACTAAATAAGTAGGCAAATTGAATTTATTTCATGTAATAGGTAAGTTAATCTGCTTTTCTTCTTCCACTTTTACGTCTGACATGAAAAGTAAAAACAGACAGAATCAAAATTTACATTGAATTTCTCACTATGAAAACTCACATCATCCACCTAATTTCAATATTTTAACAACACTTGCATAACATACTTTTTGAATCTAGAACTCAAAATTCCTCAGAGAAGAGACAAATATTATTATTTCCACAGGCACTGACCCATAAGACTGTGCTAACCAGACCCTTAGAAGGCTGGTGGCAGAGCTATGCACAGAAGGAAAATTTCCCAGCTGTGCTTACGGGACACTTTGTCCTCCATATAGCTTGCAGCTCATCCCTTAGGATCTGCAACAGGAATAAAAGATGTGATGCTATGGTCTTGTCTAAAAGGCTCTACTTTATATCTGAAGCAGCTTCACGGGTGTAAAAGCTAGCTTGAATTTATGCTCCTGCAAGTGCAGGTAGAAGCAGAATCTTGCTAATTCCTGCAGCGCCCAAGCAGCAGATGAAAATATTCTGCTATCAAAATCGGTATTGACACTGCACAAGGCAGCTACATTAGAGCAGAATAAAGGCTTTTTTTTCTCTGATATTTGGTGACTTTAAAACGACCTTAAGGGGAAAGAGGAGGGAGGAGATTTTCTTTCATAAGACTCTTAAAGGCGAGAATTTAGACAGCTACAGAAGAAGTTCTTGTTAAATCAGCATAGCTCTGGCTAATGAGCGAGAGTTAAGGAGTTTAATGACTGCTTGCCTCCTTGCAAGGCTTGCTTTCCTGCTAGGCTGACTCACAACAGCAATCCACCAAGAAGAGTGCTGCCTCAGGGACCATTACAATGAAACCGTGGGACTCCTACAAACAATTTACTCTGTGGGAAAATCCCCTCTTGGAACTACTATTCTTTCCCGGAGCCTTATTTGACTTTTCATTACCACAGCAGGGGCAACGTTTTTCCTCTCAATTCCTTCACTGAAACTCTGCCTGTGCAAATGGAGAGACTGGCTGCAGAGGATGCTGTGGATGCTATCATCTGCAGCACAGAAAGGATGACTACTCGGACTGAACTTACTACTCTGCCAATACCTTTTTGCCACAGTGGATATATAGGGAGACTCCTGGAAGCATTGCAGAGGGAAGAAAAGGAGACTAATTCATCTCAACAAATGTAGGATTATGACTGTGAAAATAGATTACCTTTGCTTGGACCAAGCTTTTTATTTTCCACTCACTAAAACAAATAAACCAAAAATTCACCTGGCCGTAAACATTCTTTTCAACTCTTCATGAAATACCTTGTGTCTCCTAAAAGAAAAGAAAGACTGGATTCACAAAAGAGGAGGAATCAATATATCCTGTTTTCTCAGAAGCTCAGTCACTGGTACACTAACCCCTGAATAAAGAAAACTTGAGTTTAAATCCCTTCTCATCTCTGAGATTTTACCCTTCCTTTCTCATCCTTGTGTCTTAACCACTATGCAGTAAATTATTGTGAAAATGTACAAACTTCATTACATTTTATACCAGTTTGTAATCATACATTAATATTTTTAATTAAAAAAAAAAAACAAAAACAAAGCCAAACAAAACAATTTCTTTCAGAAAACAATGACAAATGTTAATTTGGCTTCCAGCAACATTACCTATGGCCTAAGGCTGCAGTCTTACGGAGATCAGACATTTTGTGATTTTAGATTTTTTCCTTTGTGTTATTACCAGGAAAATTAGAGGCAAGTGTTAGTGTGGCTCACTAAAGAGGTGTAATCAGTCTTTCTTGTCACCTACCTATTGGAGTGCAGGCATTGAAACACAGATAACCCACACCTGGAGGGGATATCCCATCCCCAGGACACTGGGGCAGAGCACAACACACCTATGTTGTTTTGTGACTGGTTTATGCAAAGCACAACAGTACAGGAGGGAGAGAGTGTGGCAGTCCCACTCACAGGGCTCTGTAGCTGTAACCCACTAGCAAAGACAAGCTGGAGAAATGAGTGAGCGGCTTTGACATTTACACTGCTGTGGTCAAAGGAAGAACATCAATAATGAGGGTTTTATCAGATATCTAAGAGAGTATTCCACTGTCCCAGACAAATCTGCCATTTCTTACTTCTTTGGTTCCAGCCTTATGGATGGACATCCACCCTCTGCTAGAAAGTTATTCTTCATCTTCCAGAATTTTATTCATTTAGATTTCTGAACTAATAAGAGACAAAATTAATGATCACTATGACCGTGTTGACAAACTAGGTCCCCTGGATGTTACTGTATGAACATCTGGGCTCCAAGAGCAGGATGGCTCTGTCACTTTCCAACACCTTGATCATATACAGTTGGTGCCATACAGGTTCTCTAGCGGACAGCTTACTGACCAGACAGCATAATTATTAATGACTTACCTATGTTATCACAGAATCACAAATTGGTTTGGGTTGGGAAGGACCTTAAACATCATCTAGTTCCAACCCCCCTACCATGAGCAGGAACACCTTCCACTAGACCAGGTTGCTCAAAGCCCCATCTAACCTGTTTTTGAACACTGCCAGGGATGGGGTATCCACAACTTCTCTGGGCAACCCTATGGAGTTGTGGAGTGAATAGCTTTAGCAACAGGGACACCTATCCCGTGTCTGGTGGACTCCCTGAGTTAGCCACAGTAGGATATATCCATGTAGCTATAGAATTGGGCTGGATATAGAAAAAATGTTTGTAGTGATTTCATATTATATAGTACTTTCAATGGTTAAGAGGTTTATTCAAATACCTGATTTTTTTTCTAAATATTTCAATTACAAGGGTACAGAATATGTAATAGATGCAAAATACTCTGATGCTTTTAGCTGAAGACAAAAGTGGCTTATAAAAAATCAAAATGTGGCATGAAGCACTGACAGCCTTGCAATTTGAGCATTGTACAGGAGTGCCAGCAGCAACAGCAGCATAATTGTTTTTCTAGTTTTTGTTTGGTCCCCATGCTGGCTCACAGTGTTAATCTCCATATGACTTTTTTTTCTGAAATCACGTAAATAAAAGGAAAACAGGGTCCTGGATTACACACTGGGTTTACTTGTTTCTTTGTTTCTTTCGTTTCTTTTTTTTTTTTTTTACTTTGTTTCTACTATTTGTTTTAAATGCAAAAGGAGGAGGGGTTATAGAGTGATATGTAATATATTGAAAGTTGATCTGAAGCTAGATTGCTTCTATTTGCTGGTAGACGAAAAAAATGTTTTTCACAGTTCCTTGGTTAGGAAAGTAAAAACAAAAAAAGTTAAACAAAAATATTTGGAATTCTGTTGAGTGTTTTATACTATTAGACTTGAAAAATGGGGATCGTGCTCTGACTTATTTTGAATTACATTCAGATTTATTTCTGAATAAAGTTTGAAACAAAAATGCCAAAATAATTTTCCTTGATTTTTTTTTTCTTTTTTTGTGGAACAGGAAGTTTGTAGATAGCTTTGTTTGATTCGTACATGAGTTTGGGTTACCAAAAAATGTGGTGGAAGGAGCCAGACAGATCTCTCTTGAGAATTTTGAAGATGCTTTGTAAATCATGCAGTGTTTCTTTTGCTTAGTCCACTGGTTTTTTTACAAGGAACTTTGCCACCAAAGATATTCTCAATTCACTGAGTAAATAAATCAACTATAAACACATTTCTTAAGTATGAGTCATTATACACAGGCAGCTGTCTGTGTGGGTTTGTTGCTGTCAATTAGGATGCAGAGACTGCACCTCACCATCTGAATGCATGAAACTCACAAACTCGACACGAGCCAGTGCCTATTAAATATTTTACAACTTTCACGGTTTTAGCATTTGGGTTAAACAAGTGTTCAGTTAGCCAGACTTTATGGAGTTCATCTTGCAGTACTTACAAATGCCTGTCTCAAAGACAGACTTTCAGTATCATTGTAATTTTTTTATTAAATTCAGATAGCTGAACTTTTCCTTTCTCAGTGTTGAGCTGGTTAGATGCCACTCCACTGCCAGTTGGAGACACAACCAGTCAGAAGGATATGTGAAAGGTTATACAGAACTTCTTAAAGCAACAAGATCAAACTCTCCAAGAAGGCCATGATTACCCATATCCCTCGTGTTCTCCAAATCCAAATGAACATACAAGAACAAATGACTCTTGTTTTCATTAATATTCCTATTTTGCTTTCCACAGCAACTACTAGAGAAGAGAGTTCCATGTGCCAGGTAAAAATGTACCGCTACCTTTTACTTGTTTCAAAAGTACTGCTTACATTGTTCCTGTATGGTGAGTAATTCAGTGTAACTGCACTGTGCATGATCATATGGGTCTCTTGTTTTCCACTCTACTGTCTCTTTCTCCAGACAGAAATCCTGATCTCAAGTCTGGGATTTCTGCTGCCCCTTTATACACCTTCTGTTGCCCTGTCTATGGTGGACCAATTATGTAGGTAAATGGTGTCCAAGGTATGAATACATCTGCAGTTTACAGAGGGGCAAAATGATGGTTTCTGTCTTGTTTATAGCTCCTTTCCTAGTGATTGCCAGCTTTGTGTTTACCTTCAGAGTGCTCAGCTGTTGAAAGACATGAACTAGTGACTGGAGCTGTCTTTCACATGAGGTCACTTGTCTTAAGGCCGCAGCACCTGGCCATTGAAGAACAGATTGGTGGACTCCTAAAAAGTAGAGAAATTCAGAGCAGGTAGGCCTAGTGAATTTGAACTGAGCAGAACAGAGAAATCCTGTTAAGTCTTCAAACAAGGGATATACAACACCCACTGAAAAATTTTTACTCAAAGTTTATAATGGCATTAACCTTCTCAGGTATAAAGGTTTTCACACTGGGGTAACAGAGTTCTACTAGGAGAACAATTCGGCACGACCTCCTTTCACCCAGGTGCAATGTGTCAAATCCTCCAGATCTGGTACCTGCTGCTCTGGTCTTGGTGCACTAAGACCATTTCTGTCCCAGCATCATAAGGAATCCTTCATTTCTGAGAAACCAGAGGATATGCTTAATGAAGTAGAGGATGCAAGCTGACAGGAATGTTGGAAATGGGTGGAGAGGAACCAACGGATCACAGGCAGAGTTGGCAGGCGAGGCTGCTGGCCATTGGCCAGGGGGAAATAGAGTGGAGCTGTGTGTTGTCTGTGGCCAGCTGGTGAGAACAGAAAGGGAGCACAAGGAAGTACTAAAATCACAAGCTCAAGCAGGACAGAATTTGATGTAGAAACACAAGTTACTCTTGAAGCAATAAACCTTAAAAGAATAGCAAACCCTACCAGAGCCATACGCTATGCTAAGATGGTGAGACATAGGAAATCACTTGGCCTCCAAGACCTGTAAGCAAATGCAGAAAAATGAAAGCTTTTGCAGGAATAAAGACCAGACTGAAACAGGAGAGAAAAAAACAAAATGCTTTTCCTGAATTTTCCCTATCTTACATTTTGTCATCAATTAGAAAAAGTGAATTTCAAATTCTGCTGAACAAATAGCAATGTACCTTGGTATAAACAGCCATGTATTAAAAAAACTATTGCATTTTCCTTTTCAGTACAAAGTTCCAGTCCCTTCCTCAATTTTTCTCAATAGCCTGCTACCAAACCCACTAAAAATGACATAATTAAAAATTTCAGATTTCCCAGTATTTTTGTGCAATCTGAAGCTCTGCTGAAGCTGGCAGAAGCCTTGCCTATGTAAGAATGAGAATATTTCAGATCCATTAATGCTTACATAGTTCTTCTTGGGTAATTATTTTTTCCTAGCTAATGGAAATCCATTATTTAACTATTAAAAAACTCACCTCTTGTTGATTCTTGTTATTTGACTGAAGGAATCCACATGCTGTAATCTTACTTTTTTACCAGTTTGAAGAGAGGGGTGGCAGGGTGTGTGTGTGTGTGTGTATGCATGAAACAAAATGGATTATGAATTTGAAAATTGCCAATTATGTTGCATCACACAGCTCAGAGCACTGGCACAATGATGAACCCCAATCCAGATTTTTCAGCTTAAATGGCTTTACATTCAAGCAAGCAAATTAACCATAAAATAAAGGGGGGTTTTTACAAAATATCCCAAGAAAGAATAAACTGCAGATAATAAGCACCAATCTGGTGTTGAATGCTGCCCAAGATACCAATTGTTTTAAGTCACGACAAAGACAGCTGAATGCTCATCTTGCGGGTATAGAGCACGGATGATTGCTTGCCATGAGTATCTTCTCTCACAAATAACAGTTTTTTCGCTCTTAATTTTCTGCTAAATTGGAAGCTAACTGCTTCCCACATTGTCGCCGGAGCACCTGCAGCTGTGCTGGATTTCTGCGCACCATTTCTTTTAGGTAAAACAGCACTCCACTTCCTTGAGCTCATCATTATGTTTATGTCTTCCTTTCATTGCACTGCCGCACTAATGATTCAGGCAGGCTGGTCAGTCATTAAGTGACAAGCAAATGATACCATATGCAACGTGTGACTAATCGGTCTGAACAAATGAAATCACAGACTTGCTTTTCCCATCGTTCATTTCACAAACAGTAGCAATGTGGTGCACAGCAGGTAGTTCAGTTAAAACCAGCCTTGTAAAACAAATTTCCCGCAGCCGTTTCAGTGCGCTGTGACGGATTCAATGCTTTAGCAACCAGACGATGCCCAGGGGAACTAAGGATGGTTTGGGCGAAGGGAAGTAGGGAGGAGGAGAAATGTTTGGTACATACATTACAGTAATTAAAGGTTTAGTTACCTCATTGGTTTGGGTATTGTGTTTGTATGGTTCACAGAAATGACTACTGGATTACCAAGCCCAAAACATACATAACATATATAATGCTTATCAAGACAGAATACACAGCTCTTTAACTAGAAGTTCCCCAAAGATGTGTATTTTATGCAGACCTAAGCAAAATTATCTCTGATAGCTATAGCGGGAAGATGTACATAAACAAAAGTAAGGCTTATATTTTTCTTTCCACCATGCCCAAAATGCCTTTCATCGATTTTAAGTATTTTCTGTGGCAACATTAGCATTAAAATATTAAAATTAAAAGTATTTAACACATGTGTTAAAAAATATGAAAAGTAGAAAAAAAAAACATATAAAAGTATAAACAGTAAAGTCAAATGTACAAAATAATGTCATTTGCTATCACTAAAACTTTGCTAATAACAAATTAAGGCCCTGAGTAGCTAAAGGCATTTCCTAACTGGCTAGATGAATGGTTTTATTTTTGTTGTGGTTATATGCTAGTTCAGAGTTACATGCTGACCACATCTCATTGAGAAGGTAACAAAAAATAATTCTGAGCTTATTGTATTAACTTGCTCAACAGGTACATGAAGGGCCCTTGGTCCTAAATACATTTTTCCCATCCTTCTCAGAGCTGATAAAACCTACAGGAATAAAAAGAACTCAAACCAATTTATTTTTCTAAGGCAAATAAATCAAGAACATCCAGGAGCATGGTAAAAGATAGAATATAGATGCATTGACTGAACGCAAATCATGGCTTTGAGAAGTCACAGTCATAGTTAATGAGAAGACACAAGAAGAATTTCTGAAGTTGCTCATGTACCATTGTCAGGAACCTAGATAAGAAATAACTCTATTCATTCATTTGCCAGCAAACATGTCACTCCACAACCACTTCTCAAACTTCACGGAAATATTTGCATAATTAGAATGCAAAACCAATTCTTATGGAGGATCAAACAGTCAAAGGGTACCCTCTTTTGACCTTCTTTGTCAAAGTAGCTTTCCAGTTTTCTGAGCCATTGACAATTCAGAGAGGGAAGATCATGAATACTTACATATCAATCATCTAACAGTAAAAACACAAAGGAGGAGCAGGTGGTACTTTTTGCATATCATAGTGGATGACCAGCTTCCACAGCATCTTCCTGAGGCAAACATAGTACAAAGCTGTGCTTATGGAGACAGAGCATTTTGAGTGGTTTCTGAAAGAGGCACAAGAAAAGAATACACATTTGTATTTATAAATCCGGAAATGAAATATGCAGCATTTTTTTACTGAATGGGGATATGATTCAACAAAACACTAACTTTGAGTAAAACCTTGGAGTCCTGGTGGACAGTGAAAATGTACATGTCCAATCAGCACACTGCCATTGGCAAAAGGTTTATGTGGCCTGCGTGTATTTCAAAAAAGGGCTGTCACATAGCTGTAGAGAAGTTACATTGTTTTTCTTACTGAAACACTACCTATAGTTCTTTTACAAAGTAGGACCCATATTGATGCATTCATAATGGTCAAATAAGTGCTCTGTTTTAACAGATAAAAACCTAGCATGTTACAGGTCAAAAGAAACACCAGTTCAGACAAGTATCTCTATAACAGTACTGGACATGGATGTTTGGACTAGAGGGTATGAGAACGGAGCAAATTTATGATCCTTCTCTCTAAACTCTCCTGTCCCCAAAACATTTTTAGTTCAGGGACTTTTCAGGAGCCCATGTTGTTTCTATATGTCTAACAATCATCCATGGATTTCTCTCTCGTGAATGTATCCAAAGCCCTGTAGAACGGCAATAAACTGACAAAGACAATAGTAAGATTTAAAATCTGCAAATGGAAGCTCAACATATTTAGGGTATGGATTTTGCTGTTGAGATAACTAACAATTCCAAGGATGTAACGAAGATTGTGGACCACTAATAAATCTTAGATCAATTTGACTAATATCTGAAAAAATATACTCTAGTTCAAAGGGCTGTTTAGGCAGCCAATACACTAGGTACTCTTGTGGATGTCAGGAAAAAAAAAAAATCAATACAAATTCCAGCCAGCAACCTCCTAAACCATTAATTTTACAGGTGTGAGATACCTTTTTACTAATCCTCTACAGGAATTTAAAACATTGTGTCTTCAGTGGAATAAATTATTGCATCCCTAAGAGCAGGAAAGGCCTTTTTTATTTGTATCATACTGTGGCTTACTGTATTATTATAACCTCAGTAGTCTTCACATGAGCTAAAGACATACTGACTTGGTTCTATTTATTGGTGTTACTCTAATTCTACAATTTGTACATGGTATCTGGCTAGTGCTACAGTTTGTAATGATGCCTTTCAGGAATTAAACATTTCTGCAAGAGTTTGTTGCTATGTTGGGTTTTTTTTCCTAGTGTTGCTGTTCATTATTTAAGCCATTGCAACAGGAAAGAATAATAAATGTTGCTTCTTTCTACTGCAATTTTTCCTTCTGCCATAACCCAGAAGCTTCTGACACAGGATGTCTCATTCAGGTCCTTTTTCCTCAGAGAAAATAAAGGCATGAATTAACCAATAGCAATTAATATTGTACATGCCATTCAATTATCTGAGTACATGTTTATCCAGACACTTATTCATACCTAACACAGATACACCGAGTATGCCAGGAAGTTGCAGGATACATTATGATGTACCTTTTCCACATCTTGCATCTCTGGAGAATCTCTCTAATCCTTTTATAGAATAAAGAATGGTAACATGGGACAGCACAAGGTAAAAATAACTTTCAAAACCTTCTTAGCATTGTGAACTAAAAGTCAATGCTCGGATATTTCTTAGTGACTTCTGTTTCTTTCTCTCTTTTCTTTAAATACGGCCATTAAAAAGAAGAATTACAAAGGAAGATGCCCCCCATGGCTTTCTGTCAGATACTATCTTATTTGTAAATACTTCTTGTGGTTTAATTACTCCCTTTGTTTCTATTTTTCCCCATGATTAAAGAACAAGTCTCCAAATTGTTCTGTGATCTTTGTATCTGTGCAGATGAGATTTGGAAACTAAGGAAACTTGCATCAGCTACAAAATTAAATGCATAAAGTGGTCTGTCACACTTTCTTGGTTTGGGGGGGGGGAGGGGTGTTTGTTTGGGGTTTTTTTTGGGTTTTTTTATTATTAACAAATACATATACTAAGAAACATTTGTGGGGATTAGGGTTTAAAGAAATATTCTCTGCAAAAGCCCTACCAAAAACAAATTGTGTAAACAAGTAATAAATTGCTGCTTTAGTAGAAAAGCTTTCAACCTTTCAGTCCCACTGCTCCCGTCCATTTGGTGCTACACCTTCAGCCCTTTCCTCTCCTTTAATGAATATACAGCTATATTTACTTATGGCTGGTTTTGTACAAGCATCCCCAGAGTGTGCTGTACAAAACTGAGGTTATAAGCAAGTACGTTGAAAAAGGAAGATATCACTGTACACCTGGGACTGGGAATGTCAGATTCCTTGTTCCTAACTGTCATGAAACCTTTCAGTTCCCACAGTGGTTTAAAGGAGAGTTTGGATGCCGAGTTGCCATGGTGCAGTTTGCCATAGAATTACTACTGCACCAATCCTGAAAACTGATACGAGAAGAAGTAACAAGTTATTTGATTCAATATATGGTGTCTGCCTGTGCCAGGAGGTTCAATGATGGTAGTTGGTTGGTCAACACAAAATGCTGAACAGGGCAAGTGCCTCCTCCAGATAGCCAAAAAAATGCTGGATGGAAAGATGTCTTCCCCAAAATCTTTATAGACAGTACTTGTTAGCAATGATAAGAAGGATTATACAAAAATGTCCCCAGATTTCCAGTGGAAAGATGAAAACAGCTATTTTTACCTCGCCCACTTTGATCACAGGCTGCATAGAAGACAACCTATGTCCCTACAAACATAACTGGTTTCAAGGCAAGCAACACTTGCAGACAGTAAGACTGTCACTATCTAACACAGCCCATCTTCATTTGCTTTTCCCACCATAAAAGCACTATGCATTATGCTCTGCTCATACATTTGTGACTATATCCCCCAAAAATACAGAAATTCTTCTTTTTTCTTAGGTACCAGTGCTCAGAAGGTCCAACTGTTTGTGTGAACACAGCTCAGCCAGCTGTCAGAGCCCAAATTCCCATCCAGAGCGTGTCCCTTGAGCACAGATATCTCACAGGGGAGGCAATAAAAGGAAAAAGCAGAATTATTTTATCATAGACACAAATTCCAGGAGGACTCTGTCACTGTTTGATGTGCAGTTCACACATTTTTTCCACTCTCTTGCTGTGCCAGGTGTCTCACTGTCATATTTCTAAACTACTAACAAAAAGTTCAGTGCTGTACCCAAGAGAAACATTTTATTAGGGCTGCCGTTTGAGGAACAGGGAAAAAATGGCTTCACAAATACACTTACAGAATAGAGTACTAGAACTGTTTTCATTGGAAGGGACCTTTAAGATCACAGAGTTACAAGCACCCTGACACAAACAGGGACACCTTTCACTAGATCAGATTGCTCAAAGCCCCATCCAACCCAGTCTTGAACACTTCCAGGGATGAGGCATTCATAACTTCTCTGAGCAACCTGTTCCAGTGCCTCACCACCCTCACACTGAAGAATTTCTTACTAAAATCTTATGTAAAGCCTCCCTCTTTCAGTTTGAACTTACTACTCCAGGTACGATCACTGCATGCCCTTGCAAAAAGTCCCTCTCTGTCTTTCTTCAGGTACTGGAAGGCTTCTACAAGTTGTCCCCAGAGCATTGTCTTCTCCAGAGTTAACAACTCCAACTACCACAAAGGTTATTTTGAGCTTTATCATTTCACAGTATCCTTGTGCAGCACTACAGGAAATTGGAAAGTTTCCAACAGGCTTTTAGAAATTTATATAAATTACTTTGAAAATACATATGTGTTTGTTATCCCTCCTAGAAACTGCCTCCTGGTTTGCACTGCCTTTGGGAAAGTACTGAGACTTAAAGTGTACGTGGGGTCATTTCAATCTTAAACACAACTTCAAATGCATGTACAAAAAGATGTACATTTCTGGACAGATAAGGAAGACTGAGTTCCTCTCCCATTCCTTATCATGCTACTTTTACTCTTATTAGTCTTTTTTTCAGGAGACCTGTTTCCCTTAAACTTTCCTCATGTTACCAGTGCATCCCATTGGCAACCCTTCCATTAGTCATCTATTTTCTTCAGTCAGTGTGGCAACCAGCAGATCTCCAAATGCTCTTCTCATGCTCAGGTATCTGCAGGACTCAGGTTTCCCAATACATTTTAGCCTGGTTTCCCGAAGAAAATGGGCTGATCCAATCATATTATTCATTTACCGCTCAATCCCTCAATTCTAACTCATGAATTCTTCAGCCAACTGCAATTAAATTTGATATATAAATTTATCAAACATTTTCTGAAAAGTTACAGGTAGAGAGAAGGGATACACCCAAGTTAGCATCTTCCCTCTTTCCTTGAAAATTTGTTGAGTGAGGTCCACCTGTTGTTTAATGGGCTTGTCCTAGCCAGAGTCCAACCAGAGAGCCTGTCCAGCCTATGCCCACCCAGGGATGAGTCATGATGGAATAGTCTGATGGTCTTCAGCAAAGGGCTGAGGGCGCTGAGCCCTGGAGAAGGCTGGCAGCAGGGAGAATCAGGGCCAAGAACAGAGGGAAGGGAGGTTGAGAATAAAATGGAACACGGGGGAAAGATGCAGGCTCTGCTGTAGTGGACACAAAGGTATTGAGTATAGAAATTAACTGAAAACCACGTTTCATTAATTTCACTGTTCACAGACCAAAGTCTTTAATAAAAAAAATCAGTATTCAGTAACTCAGTGGTGTTTTAGTGATGGGATGAAGAGAAATTGAAAGAAGTGAATTTTACTTTAAAAAATTGTATTTTACAAATGGAAATCTAGCCTTACTGACAGCATTGACATTTGCAGCCACATTTATTAAGGAAACCATGTCCTCATGTAGAAATTGCAGGCAAAAGGTAGAACTGCTGCCTAAGTTTAACGCCAGTAGTCAGTACTGTGGATATTTTGTTAAAATTAAAATCTTGGAATCGGGAACAAGAAAGTAATATGAAAAGTTTTGAAAAAATTGTAAAACTGGTTGTGATCCTGATGCACTCTCAGAGAACATCTTGAGATCACTTTGCAAAAACCTGCTGTTTCAGAGAGGCGTGAGAGCCACCACCACAAAGAGGAAGGAAAAGAAAAAACAGTAACAGGAAAACAAACATTCTCATTGCTGCCCTCCTTCCCCAAAGGCAGGGGAAGGGCTTCCAGAGGGCTGTCCTTACAGCTTGCTTGGATGAGATGAGCACAGCCCCAGTGAGCAATTTGCTACAGAGAGCACTCCCATTTGTCACTGCTCAAAGGGGCCATTAATCCCAGGAATTTTGGCTTTCTGATTTACTAGTAGATAATCTAATTTATAGAATTGACACTATTGTTTAGCAAACTGGTCCTTCACAAAAAGAAAGCACTTTTTAATTCAACTGTTTTTCCCCTTAAAGATGTGTATATATATATGTATTGCACATATATATGGGGTTTGCATCATAGCCTCTAATTAATAAAAATCAATCATCTCTACTGAAAATAGATGTAGTTTTACCTCAGTACTGCAGAATTTCTGTACTGCTGGTGCATGACATTTTTAGAGAACAACAGTTTGGATCTGAAAGCATATAGCCAGATTTGTGCTGTATTAAAAAACCAAAAGAAGCAGTTCAATTTCCAATGTTGTCTGCAAACATTGTCCTGCCAAATTACATGGAAATAGGCAGAAGGTTTGATATGCAATACTAAGAGGAAAATTTCCTCCAAAAATTAGAGGTGCCAGCAAAATATCTCTTCATACTCCTACAAAAAAAAAAAAAAAAAAAAAAAGTAAATACTGTCCTTGCTTTCTCCCTTCCCTGAAAAAAAATACCCTTTCTTTTTTCCTCTCCTGGCACCCTTTAATTAATGCTCTTCTTTAGGTGACACTGTGCACTCTGGTTGTGTGGCTAAGTGGATGCCACCCCTGCTGAGGGACCAGGCACCCTGCAGAGCATCAACAAAAAGCCCCAGCGACTGGGCTGTGCTCCTATGAATAGCTCACCCTGTCTTTATTAAGAGATGTTGTGAGCACCTGCCTGTGCTGGATTAGGAGAAGGAAGATATATCCATATAGATGTAAATACAGTGCATCTACAGGAAAATTCAGAATGTTACAGATGTTACTTATCCCCAAATGGGAAATTATCCTTGCCTGCAAGTGGGCATGCAAATGCTGTCAATGTTTCTCAACCAAGGCCGCCACCACATCAAAATAAAATTAACAGAAGATGCCAAAGAGGTGTGGGACCTGCTGCCCAAGACCTTGCCTGCCCTTAGGGCTGGCCTGGCATCCAGCACTGGCTGTGGGAAACCAGTAACCTCAGAGGCAATGGGCTAACAGTGTGTGGCTGTGTAGCCAGGGAGTGGAAAGGGTCTAAGTTTCAAAACCTAAACTTCTGCAGTAAAAGTCTAAAATCCAAAAGGCACTGAAATGCAAATATGTCACTGATGTCAACAAAGACTTGAACAACCAAATCACCTACACAAATGTATGTGGATCGGTACTTAAAGCTAAAACCATATTAAATTTCAGATAACAGCCCTGGCAGTAACTTTCTCCTGACACTGCATCTGATGCATTAACATGACAGACCATTCAAACAATGTTTTATTCTCAACTTTCCTTTAGCTTAATTTTCATCATACTTGGTAGTCTCAAGAGGGTGCAGGCCACAGAGATAGAGGTAAAACCCAATTAATGCTGCTTGATGTGCAAGGAGACACTTGTTTACCTGGAACACTACGCTGCAGTCTTCAAGAACTCTAGTACATGAATAAAATCATTAAGGAATCTACATTTTAACTGTGCAAGCCTGTCAGCTGTATGAGTATTATCTTGAAAGTAAACAGAAAAAATTATGAAGTAGCACTGCTGTAGTCAGACAAATGACACTGAAAAAAAAAAATTCCTGAGGATATACAATATGGAGCAGAGCCCAGCTTCCTAGCTTTGTTCTCTTAAAAGGAAGGAAACACTGACTGACTTGCAGGGAGTTTTAGGGACTCTGATCTATACCTTTTGACCAGTTTCAAATGGAAGAAATTATGTTAACTCAGGGCAGAGTTGCCCCTGACACTCTGTTGCCTGTGTGCTAGAAGAGATGCATGACACAAGTTGTGTACACTGAATTATACACGCCATATTTCCATTATACAACCACCTCATATTGTACCCTGGTGTGTATTCACCCTGTAACATCCTGTGGGTAGCTGTTAAAGTATTAAAACCTTGGTTTAACCCCATGGTACCTGATAACTACTGAACAAAATGTGAAAGAAATTTGAATGATTTTTCATTCTTAGACAGAGCTCTTCATGTCATTTTCAGTAATTCAGTAAAGGGGCAGATACATGATGCCTTTACAGAAAGCAGAAGCTGTGGTGGATTATTTCAGGATGCAGTGTAGCAGCTGGAGGTCTGAACTGTGGTAAAGACCCTGGTCTAAGGCTCAGGATGCAGAAATACAGCTCCCAACTGCATCATACCCTGCAAGAGCCATTTGAGACACATCAGCTAAAACTAGTGCCAGTAAAAACCCCATATGTTTCAAAGTTGGGGCTTGCCCTGAAATCAGTGCTGGCTGTCAGCCAAACCACCTATGCAGCACCAGACACTGGGGAGGGCATCTCCTGAGCAAAGCGGATGCTGACCATGTACAGAGCAGGAGGCAGAGGGCTCAGGGACAAGACTCTCACATCCCCATACCCGCAGCTCTCAGGTACCCCACCGAAGGCCGAGTGCCATTGCCACACCACATATCCCACAGCACCTGTACTTCTGTTATCAAATTAAAGAACCTGATCCAGCAGTGCCAGTGTTCTCCACCTGGCACCTGCACCATGAGAATAAAGTGGTCAGAAGTATGAAATAGGAGATTTGGGTTGTGTTTCCCTCTCAGTGGGAAGGAGATCAAAGCCATATATGAGATCTCTTTGCAGCTGGCCTGAGTGCGATGCTCCTCTGTCGGTTTCCTTGAAGTCAGTGGGAAAGACACAAGATTTGACTTTGTGGTCCAAGTCCCTGAGGTCCGTCTGGAGCTGGGGAGTCCCAGAGGCTCAAACTGGTGTCCAGGGGACTTTGTGAGCCTCAGGCTGGAGCCACTGAACAAACATAGACAGAGCTTGGAACACAGAGACCAAGTTCCAGGCTCCCCTTTCCCCCTCCCAACACATTGTCAAGAGCCTTATCAGGATGCAGAGTCTGGCTCCCTCTTGTGCTCTCTCCTTTTAACAAATTCATTTAGGAAATATGACACAGTGAAATATTTTGAACATGTGGTTTAAAAGTGCCTCTAACCTAGGGCTGGGCCCCTCAGGCACACTGCTGCAATCTTGAAGCCATTCAGGTAAGGAATTCAGCTTCTCATTCATTTGGGCAAGCATGTTGTTGGGGTTTTTTTGGGGCAGGGTGGGGGAGGGGGTGGAAGAAGTGTGTGTGGAAGAAGTGGAAAAGTATCTGTTTTCATATTTCTAATCTTTTACTGACAAGCTGCAGCTTGTGACCTGCCAGTCTAAGGTGCATTTGCACAGCCCAGTAGGGAAACCCCCTCTCTGCAGAGATCTTTGCTTCAGCTCTCTGGCAGCACATAAGCTAGGAATTTCCAAGGGAAGAAGCCAAAAAGGTAAGACATGACATTTCTAGTGTTTTACAGAAGGTGTCATTGTTGTGCTGTTCCATTTGACAAATTCCTCTCCAGTGTTCAGCAAGCTGCGAATCACTTCAGAAAATTAATCTTCTTTCATTCTCATTCAGCTACAGTCTATCCCATATTAAGCTCAAGGTTAAATATTTCCTGTCATAGAATTTAACTATATATATATACACAAATACCGCAGGCTACTTCTGCACTTCATTTCTTTGTAAAGAAGATTAACCAAGTGTGTGTGTGTAATCTCACAAAATCTAACCTTTAAATCTCTGATAAGAAAAGAAAATCTCTGTTTTAACAAGGTACCAATAAAAAGCATGTTGGAAAGAGTGTGACACTCATTATAGAATGGTATCTGCACTCTTTTGCTATGTCCAGCATGCATGTGCTTTGATCACAACACAGGTGCTGGAAATACAGAGATTCCTGAGAACAAATGTCCTTCTGTGAATGTATCTAACAGCTGTCAGGCACCTGCTGGTTACCCCTATCCAGAGGTGTCACACTGGTTATCACAAATACCCCAAAAACCATGCCTGTCCGAAGAAAGTCTTACATCTTACTCACAGAATTAGAGCAAGGAAAATCATTAATGTATAAAAACAAAGCCTAAAATAGCTTCTGCTATGGTTGCTGAAGAATGGCCCAGGATTCCAAATATCCATGTCTTTCTGTGAAGTTACACACTTCTAGTTTAACCATCACAACCCACAGTGGTCCCTGCCACTAGTGTTGCTGTAACGGTATTTTATAGAACCTCCATTCCAGTACTTTTGCTTCAAATTACTATGATGATGCCACTTCCCCAAATCAAATTCTGCCATAGACAGTCACCTTACAAACAAATGTTTTTTGACTCTCCGTGTGCTTTCAGCAAAGCAAATGTGAGGCCAGACCACAGAAACAACAGCAGAATGAGGTGAGTACCACGTGTACTTGAGAGAAATGGGCCTTTCAAGACCCTTCTTCAGTGAATGAAGAAAGAGAAAAGTCTGATCCAGTTCCCTGCCATAACTAAGACTCCTCTTCCCTTGTTTGCAGCCAGATTAAGGAAATAGTAAAGACTGATCCACGTGGTTTTCAAATACAGGACTTACCTGAGATCTCCCATGGCTTGCACATAAGTGTCTATAGCTTTTGATAGCATGTGTCTGTCGTATTGTTCTCTCCCATCTGAGAGAGGCTGACATATATCATCCATTTTGGGAACTGCTCTTGCCAAGGTGAGAGCACCTAAAATGCATTGCCAGCTCCCAGCTAGTACGAACTTCAGCACCGGTAGTCCTCTCTCAAGCAAGGGAGCCCCTAGATGGCATCATGAGACTTCTCTTCCAGTCATGAACACTGAGCTGAGATGGGATTTTTCTTACCTTTCTGTTTAATTTCTTGAAAAAAAAGCTCCCCGGACAACCACTACACAAACTTCAATTCACATTATTTGAGCTCCCTTGAACGCTATGCATTTGAAATCAACAGAAAATTTGATCTTATTCTTTCCCACTTTGCTCCAGCTAAAAATATCTCTTTATTGATTAAAAGCCAAGCCAATTTGTCTTTCTCAAAAAGTACACTGGTTTGTGCAACAGCAGTTCTGCCTCAGGTTTGTGCCATTATGGTATACTGAAACTGTCTTGCTGGGTCAAACAGCCTTTAGGACCACTATGAACTCTTTCTTCCTAAAGCATTTGGTTTACGCTCCTTAAGTGAGCTACAGAAAAGATGCTATAAGGTAGTCAAGCATTAGTCTTTATATTGTGAAACATCCAGGCTAGAAATAGGACTGATGTTCAATTTCTGTTTCCTGAATTGTTCTTTTTTCCATACTGCGGCTGAAGACATAAAAAGCAAGAAAGAAGAAAGTGAAAATTACTCCTGCTCCCATGTCTATTAAATATAAAAAATTATACTGCTGATTTACTGGTATCAATCACTTAGGAACAGGGTAGCAGGAACAATAGGATATCAGTGTCATGTACAGAGCTCCCAAATAGTCTCCTGTCTAGGACACAGAGAGGCAATTCATCCTCTTTACAGTGTTGACAAAAAGTCAAGTGTGCCCAGAGGTTGATTCCTGTGACCAGCAAAATTTACACTGGGCAAGAACTAACATGCATCAGGCAAGAGTTAGCTACCTGCTGGCCACAGAGCACCACAAGGATGAGGAGCAGTGCTGCAGCCTTCTGTTTTACTTCCCATCATCTCTCCCAGTTGCCTTTTGAGTTCTTTCACAGACATATAATTCCTTCTGAGCCTTTCATGACTCTTCCAGATTTGGTAAAAAATGTACATGGAAAGCTAATAAGGGATAAAAAAAGGGCAAAAAGATCAGACATTTTTCTTTAGAAGCTAGGTTTAAAATACTTCTTTCCCCTCAGTTGTATCACCAGCAGGTTCTTGCTTCCACAAGTACTGCCTGTGACTCCAAAAGTAACTGTTGCCATAAAGGAGAGCAAAGCTCAAAAGCAAAATTTAGTGCCATAGTTCCCTCATCTGTCAATCAACTGATGGTGCAACACTGTGCACAAGACAGAACATAATTTTCTATGTCAAGTTACCTGTCTTTTGGCCACAGTATGCACTTGTTGGAATTCAGCCTGAGATTCTGCAAAGTAGGAGTAAAAAAGTAACCCCTCTTCTTTCAATGAAGTGAGTCACAGAAAAAAAAGAAAAAAAAAACAAAACACAAAAACAAAAAATCCCAAGCAACAAATAAATGCTGGTAAAGCCCAAACCATTAAGAGCTGGTTGGTGTTTTGGCAGAATAAGAGACATAGTAAGTAAACCACTGTCAATGGCAAGTATTGAGGAAGATGCAAAGGGTCAGACTGAAGATGTGACTACCTGTAGGAAAGTGAGGAGACCCAACAGAGGAAACAGTCCCCAGGAAGAGAAGACTCTGTGTCTGCTAAAGCAGCTTACTCCAAGGAGCCTGTGAAAGGTGCTGCACCTTTCTCCAGCTTCCAAAATACCCCCTCCATGCTTGCAGTTGTGGACTGTGTCATCTATCTCCATGCAAGTCATCTTCCCTATCCATAAAATCACTGAGTTCCCTGGAGTATGCTTATCCAGCAGCCATCAGCCAGGACAGGGAACAGATGGGAAGCAGATAAACACGAGCTCTAGAAAGTCCACTGTCTGGGATGGACACCCTGCTTAAGAAGGGGAAGATTTTCGAGTCACACCAATTTCCTCAAAAGAAAGTATGAAAAGCCTCAAAATCCACAGAATAAACAGCTTGGGCAAGCAACACCCCTGCTGCTCTGCCCATCAGAAAATCGGGCAGTTCTCTGGGGACAGAAGCCATGTGCAGCCATTCAGGAGGAGGCTGTGCTCTGCCACACTTCAGTCTCTGTCAGGATCTTGCCACTTCTGCCTTCATTGACTTCTGTTCAGTGTATAACTGGTTTAGAGAGCAAGATAAGTGCTCAAGGATGGATGAGAATCAATCTGAATGTTGTCCTAGCCCTATGTCACCCTGGCCAAGTCTCTCTGACTCCCTCTGAAGTTTCTTCACCTGTGAAACAGCAACTGCTCTCTGCTTCCTGATGCCCTTAATCAGTGAGCATTTTCTATTTGCCTTCAAAGCACTCTGAGTGACATTAAATGAAGAAGTTCTATTGACATTTATTTTAGCTGCTGTTAGGAGCACTCTTCTCCCCCAGTCCAGGAAAGAGCAAGGGTCAACAATCCCTGTTATGACTCCAGACTGTCACTGTGACCATAGTTGCAATATCCCAGCAACTAGTCTCTGGATAAACCCATAATGAGCTGCACTCATTAGGCCTAGGGGTAGGGTAAAGCAAAACTACCAATTTGTGTGTATATCTCAAATATGAGGTTTTTTACATAGAGGAGGCTTGCCTTGGATATGATTTTCCAGGTGCATGATTCAGCTTTGTGCACAGGCTCAGGAGCAGTAGCATCAACACAGTAGTGGGAATGACCGACTGGGGCTGTCCTTGGTTCCAGCTCACAGCTCAAGTCAGTTCTTCATGAAGGTACTTCCCCAAGCACTTCTGTATTAGGTGTTTGGAGCCTTTTGCCGAGCAGGCACAATTTATCAAACAGCTGCAACTTAAACAAGTATTTTACTTTTGGGTGTTTTTTCACAACTATATGACACATACGTTGTTAATTTACAGTCCTCCTACTTGCCAAGTCACAACAAAATCTGATTAGTCTTGACTTCTTCCAGAGTCTCTACAGCCAGGAGATGTCCCTGACCAACACCAGGCACATTCAGTCTTTCTGAATTTTGCTTACTTTTGCAGTCATCATCTTACCATCCAGCAGCTTATAACACAAATTACTCCAAAATACTCCCCTGTCTTATCTATTCCCAGTTTCCCTGTAACACCACATGGCAGCTGCAGCTGTCCTCATGGGGTACATCTCATGTGGAGAACATAACCACACACTATCACCAGACTTCCAGGAGCACTTGCACAACACCATCTTCCAGAGGAAACCCAACCCTTGGGCTCACAAAATTGCTCCTTTGGTTAAACAGTGGATTCAGGCTCACACTGTTAACCAGCAGGCAGGAGCTTTGCTTGCTTTTGACAGAGACACCCAGACGGTGCTGTGGCATGTTTGGAGAAGCTGTCCCAGACCAAATGCCCATGCTGCAGCCAACAGCTTTGGATAAAACGCTGATTCCAGGGGCTACTGACAGATGAGAAGGCAGCAGTCTTTATTCCCATTAGCATCTGTCCTAAGTGAATATGCACTCTCATCATAAAGCTGGTAAGTTAAATCCATGGGGAAATGTTCACAGAAAAGCTGAGCAGATAATCCCATCAGTCCACTTAAACGGGAATCTGAGTCAACAAATCTAATCAACTGGGGTCAGTGGACCACGCAGATGACAAAGGAGCCTCTCACTGGTGCATTACATTCTGCAGTCCCTTGAGGTCACACTGGCAATTTTGATGAAATAAACTGGCTCTCTGGGCACAGGATTTCACCACTAGATGTCAACAATATCTGAGCTTTTGAAAGGGAAGATACTGCTAAAAGCAGGTTAGCTGCTGGAAAAAATTTGTTCTAGCTGACGCTACCTTTTGTTGCAACCAACTGTAGTCAACGAAGCCCTTTGCTTGGTCAGGATAGGGATGTAGTCTTTGCAGAAATGCTCCCAATAAGAACTCTGCCTGTCTTGTAGTAACACATGGCTCTGTTAATTTCTGTATGTTTATTTTTGGGAAATGATACCTACCTTCAATCATGTTATTATCTCTCAATGTCCTCTGAAAACCTTAGCATTTAGCCTAAGTCTTTCCTTATTTGCACTCGTACAAAGCCAGACCAAGTTCCCTGGAGTCACTCATATTGCTCTGAGGAAGAGCTCAAGTTAGCAAAATGCACAGAATTAAATTTGATAGACTAAACTGCATTATACTCCCCAGCAGAAACTCTTGTTTAAAAGTAAAGTGAATTACCTCAGTTAAAATTAAGTAAACCTATTAAATAAGCAGTAAACAAGGGTCTAAATGAATTTCAGACACGCGTGAATTTTCTTTAGATTTGCGTGTTATTTTCCCTTAAAAGTTCTCCCCTGTTCTGACTCTGCTGTGTTGGACTTGTTCAATTCATTCCCCATCCTCTCTCATGGCTCTTTTGTGGTTCCTACTATCACATCGTCACCTTCTTGGATTCAAACAGTGGCCTCCAACCAACAGTGTGCCCTGCAGCTGGAGCATGTAGCTGTCAATGTAGGAGCCAATGTCAATGCTAGCAACTGGTGTCAGCCAGAACAGTTTTCATCCCTGTGAGTGTGATAGGGCACCCAACACCCAGCAGCTCTGCTGGTCCTCCTCTGATGCTGCACCACAGCCAGAGGGATCGGCCTTGTATGAAGCCCAGCATGAGCAGCAGACAAAGCAGTCCACAGTTATTTGCTGCTGTAAAGTGTTTCAAATTGGATAGAGAGACTATATTCTGGTTTGTAGTATAGCCAGAGACTCAGGCTGGCAGCAAACATTTGAGCACAAAGAGTTTTTAAAATCTGATGGAAATAAATAGAAGTTCAATTTGATTTCATGCAGTCTTTCTGAATGAGATAGACACCCTTATGACAGCAGCTGGCCTTGTTTTGATGAAATTTTTTCCCAGCTGCGTGACATAATCTGAAAACTTCAAACTTTTGAGGGCTTTATGGCTGAAGGATTATCACCTGGAGCTGCTGAACCAACTTTATCAGCAGACACTTGCCTGTACCACAGTCATTCCCACCGACAGGCACCTTTGGCTGGGGGTAAGCCCATGCAGGAATCAAGCCCGTGTGATCTCAGTAACAGCTTCATTGTTCATGAAGCAACAAAATCTTTGCCTAGTGCTATGGAGAGCTCTCAAAATATTTGTCAGAAGCCTCTTTAACTTATCAAGGGGGCGCTTGATCTGGGGCTTGATCCTCACCATTCTTTGTCATTACTAGGTCTGAATGATCCCTGTTTACATTTGCTAGTAAATTGCCCTCCAGCAAAGGACAGCTCTTTGCTTTCAAGCCATCTGTCACAGCTGACAGTACCTCTCTCAAGGGATACTTCACCACTTAGGATAAATGCACAAGTTCTGCCAGTGCCATTTTTCCCTGCTAAGTAGCACTCCCATCTAAACCATTTCCCTGAAAAGACAGCTCCACACTCAGCTGGGACAATAGCATAACTTTTCCTTTCTTTTTCTTTATAACCTCACCTGAAGCACTAGCAGTTGCTCTGAACCAGCTCTTGCTATGCTGCAGAGAGGGAAGCGCTTGCATTGGTGTCAGCAACAGCAGGAGAACAAAACAAAAAGCTACAAGCTTTAGAAGCCCTAACAACTTTCTGCAAGAAAATCTCTTTGAAAGGCTATGCAATCTATAAGCCATCTCCATTGCACAAACCATCATTTAAAACCCGTGTACTCAAGGCAGGTAGTCAGTGTGGTTTAGCTAATCTGATCCTGCTTAAAGACAAGTTCATGTCTTGCTTGTGTACTTCTTTAAACTTATACTACTGAATCACATTTTCAGCTAAAAAAGGGTACGTTTGTGTTTCCAATCAAGTTTTATTCTAAACGGTGTTGATTCATTATTTCTTAGCACCTCCAGGACTACTCTGACTTACCACAGAGATGAGAGCTGAAACCTTACAAATAGACACTAGGGGCACTAGGACTCTAAAGAGCACTAAAGGCTGCCCACAAGGACTTCTTGTTAGGAAACAAGAGTCTAAAGTCCTACTTACATTCAACTCCAGCATTATCCCCATCTCTCCCTGCAATGTAACAAAGAGACAAATATCCAGGTGCAATCAATCAGACCCATGCAGACACTAATGAAGAGCTTCCATCTTCACTTGCTGCATTTGGGTGACCTCCTGAATGGCTCTTCTCTTTCCTGACCCCAAAATGAGTTTTACCCTGGGGTTTGGCTGTCTGGTTTCTCTAGGATTATTGTGTCTTTCTTAATGGGGAGAATCGACTCTACCAAGGATTTTTTCCCTGGGGAAATCAAGCCTGGAAAAAGTCAGCAGCACTCTTCAGAATAAAGGACATTTTCCAAGGCTTTCAAGATCATGCCCCTTTCCCTCCCTAGCATAGTGAAGGGATGGAAAAAACCCACTGAATTCCAGCCAGTTATCAAAATGCATGGATTTGTGCCTCTGCAAAAAAATGGTACCATAAGCCTCCCAAGCAGCCCACCAGCTGCAGCTGCTTACCCCTGCAATGGGCAGTGAAAATTAAAATTGTGCAGGCTTGCCATTCTTTGACCGTTTAAAGGCTTTTAGGCTGGACTGCTGCTCAAGCTCACTTTTACTAAGCTTTCTGGATCTTTATAAAGCCCTTATGAAATCCACAGCCCTTCTTTCAGACAGTTGCTTGTTTAGCCCACCTTTGCAGGCCTTCTCAGTTCTCAGGACTTTATTAACTACACTGCTCAATTCTTTTAACTCTGATACAACATTCCATAGTATTATTGTAGCTATGCATATGCGGTGACATCACACAAGCCTCCAGTGTGAAGTGGTGAACACTATAGGTGTGGAGCCAGAGGAAGACTTACATTCTTTGGGTTTCATTGTGTACATAACTCAGCTGCCACACACACAGCAGAAGACAGCAGGACTCCAGGGCAGATATCTGGGTGGCATGAAAGCCCACTGGCACGTGAAACACAGCAAATATTCAGGTTTGTTTTTCCAGTTGAGCACTTTCTCCTACCGAGAAGAGGAAATCACTTCTACATAGGGTAGAGCAGTTGTCTCCATGCAGGTCAGTCCTGCTCTGTATAGAGGGCAGTGCTGCCCCTAAATAAACTGCCCCCACCTGCTGCCTCTTGGGGTCACACAGCTCCTAAAGGAATGACTCAACACAGGCCTCTGTTTACTTCAGTTAAAATTCAGAGTCCATCGAGCAGATTAAAATGCAGCTCTTTGCCAATCAAGCTCTTTTTGGTGGACAGGGATAGAAGAGCCCGTGTTTGAATGGTTTAGCAAGATGTTCTGAGAGGACATCTGCAGTGCAGCAGCCTCTTTTTGTGGCTCTTCTAGCACAGCTGGAGCTGTAAGGCAGCTGTCCTCAGCTCAACACACTCTCATTTGCA
This sequence comes from Xenops minutus, assembly GCA_035221455.1. Classification (NCBI taxonomy): domain Eukaryota; kingdom Metazoa; phylum Chordata; class Aves; order Passeriformes; family Furnariidae; genus Xenops; species Xenops minutus. The sequence continues at coordinate 30,800,508 of JAWWEE010000074.1, forward strand.
AATCACCTTAAAGTTACCATCACTCTAGTTTCTTGTGAAAATCTTCCAGCATGGCTGATGGATGAAAAGAAAGCTCTTTGGTGCCAAGTTAGGCGCTTGTATGTAGCCACATGTGGCAACAGGTTAGGAGATTCTCCTCTGATCTTCTGCACTATGCTGTGGAGAGCAATGATATCCAAAACAGGGACTGTAAATTCTTCAGCTAGTGCAGCTGGATCTGGAAAAAAGTGTCCGTCTGCAATGTGTCTTCAAACATCATTACAGAGAAGTGCCAACAATTTAGGTTTGTTTTAAATATTAACATTAAAATCCACCCTGTCTGTATACTAACGCTGGCAGGAACACTTTGTAGGTCAGGCTTAAGACTACTTAAGGTGCAGGCACTCAGAGGATTAAGTACTGTCAACTTGTAAAGCATTTTGAACAGACATCACGCCGTAAGCACCATGTGTTATTTCTGTTTGAAAGTCACCTTTGGCTTACTGGTTCTCATGGTTTGCAAAGAGAAAGGACGGAAGGACAGAGCAAGCCTCAGCTGTGTTGCAGTGCACTTGCAACGCATCCTGAGCTTTGCCTTTCCTGCTGCAGATCAGCCCAGGGGAAGGAGAGGAAACAGCACAGTCACAGATGACTGATGACAGGGGAAAGCATTTGCTGTCCTCAGTAAGAGGATCAAGTGCCAATAAGCAGACTCCAGAGGATATGAAGATAGATTTACTCCTCCCCTCTCCCACAGGGACTTCTCATGGTGGCTGGAGGCCCCTCTTTGACTGCACTATGATGACAGGACACAGCTGAGACCCCATTAACATCAGTCCTGCTTCGAAACAACAGTACCAGCAAGTCCCACTGACCAGAGACAGATGAGCAGCTCTGAACGGGGTCAGGCTCCTGAGCCTCTATGTGAGTCTGCATCCATCTCACAAAAGTAGTGAGGGTTTGTGGAATTGAATGACTGGAAGTAAAATATTCCATACAGGAACAATAAATATGTGTGGTAGGCATAAAGGCACAGAGCCCAGACTTCATTAAGGTAGTTTTTATATTTTGAAAAGCAATATTAAAAAACACTGGAAAATGCAAGATAAACATAACAGTTGCTTCTACAAGTTTTAACCTTGTATTGCTTGGCCATTTTGACATATAAATTATTGCTTACTAGCTTTCATAAATACATGACACAGTAATATGTACAGACGCAAACAAGCATGAAATATGCAAAGGAAAACATTGGCAACATTGATTCTGGTAAATCAGATTATTTCATATATACCAGGTCTCATAATGGTGGATAACTACTAGCTGTAGTCCCTGAGAAGTTAGGTAAATACCTTAATTTGGGGGTTTCTATTTTATTACTTTTAATGCAAGCTGACACCATTATAGCACTCAGAGAGAACAAGCAGGTGTTCTTACTGCAGCTCATTGACTTCATCCCAGTGTTTAACAGTGTATAAGATGACAATAAATAGGCTATGCAAATAAATATTACTCTGCTAAAATGTTTAGTATTTACATATTTCTTTGTAATTTTACAGCAGCACAGGTCTTATTATTTCTGATAACACCTTTTTTGCCACTGTTATTCAAATTAAATTTATTATTATCCAAGATGGCACTGGAATAAAAAAGCCGTGTCATAGAAACATCTAAATTTGTTGCAACAAAATCCCACATTGAAGAGGTATAAAGCATCACAGCTCTTTCCTTTGTTATGTCTAATTACTCCTCCTAGCTACTAAAAAAATATGCAGAGTATTTAATCCCAGGTGTGATTGTGATAAACTGAATTTATAAAATTTATAGATTTCACTCTATGTAACCTAATTGCACTATTGAAGGATGTGAAAAAAATCACACAATATCACCAGTGCCGGATTCTGGCAGAGGCCGTGTGGTGTTGTGCTTCCCTTTCACAGGGTTTACTTCTAGTTCTTCTTCCAAGCACCACACCTTCAAACTGCTTGCCAGTCTGCAGCAAAGCTCTGCAATACTTCACCTGTCAAATGAAGTCTCTGAGGAGCCTTTTATAAAATCAGACATATTACCTATAGGCTCGGGCTATTTGCCTTTCCTTTATGGTAACAGTTATAAGATCCATATTTCAACATGAAATTGATGCAGCTATGTTGGATCCTGAGACCAGAAATTTATATCCAAGTTATACAGGCCACTATTAAAACTGGTTTGTAAAGTTATAAACAGTAGTCTAATCAGCTAATTAGTAGTCTAACACATATAAGAAGGTTAATTCTGGCTATATACCTTCAAACATTTTATGCCAGCTGAAAGGGGTAGACAACACCTGATTTAGTGTAAAACTGCAGTGGTGCAGATAGCCAACACCTCAGCTGGCTCGAAGCCTATTGGTACGAATTAGCCCATCCCATTACTTCATTTAGAATTGACAGAGTGAGGAGCCTTCAAGACCACTCTAGCAGGCTTTCAATCAAAGCCTCAGCACAGTCATCTTTTTTTTCCCCCTTTTTTCTTTTCCTTTTTTATTTCCTTCATTCATTTCCTTGTCTTTTATTCTTCTCTGGCATCGCTGTTGTTTCATCAGCAGTAACTACCCAGAACTATGACAGAGACAAATGCAGTGAACTGAGAAACAGTGCCACTGTCTTGCCCTGAATACCTTCTAATGCTCCCTCTCCCACAGATTTCAAGAGAACAGTTTGTAGACTAAAGTGTTACGCCATATGAGCTGAAGCACGCAGGCTGTTCTACATACAGGCTCCTAAAAATAATGCCACAGTAAAAAAAAAAAAAAAAATTAAAAAAAAATCACAAGGGGGAGCTCAAAACCCAGGAAACTATCCAGGTAATGCAGCTAGGGTGGAAATTCCAAGTGCTGTATCCCGAGGAAGAACTGCAATAACACAAGCAACAAATTGTATGTGGTTTTTGTTCTTACACTGCAAAAAGGAGCCCACCACAGCTAGTATCTTCATCTGAACAGTTTTGGTCTGTTTGCACAAAAGAGTTATTTACAATATGTGCAGTCACTTCTACAGAAGAACATAGGAAATTCTTACTCCATGGCCAGCAAGAGTTTATTTTTTTTTCTTTTTACTGGGTAAAAAGAAGATTATTTTTTTTCTAAAAAAAAAAAACGAACAAAAAAAACATATAGTATTTGATAATAACAAAGTACAAGCAAATACATTTCTGAAACATCTGTTTCCTTTACAATAGATCTATACAATATTTCACAGATGGGAAAACTGAATGCATTCTAGAGATTCCCCCACAGACTACTTGTTAAAGCTGTTTTTGGGTTTTTTTAATCCCTTTAAACCAGAGAGAACACAATGATGAAGAGCATGCTACTTCAGTATTCCCACATTTTAGTAAATGAGCATTTTCTTAGAAGTCTTCCTCATGTGGAAAACATACAATAGAGATGGGTAAGTGATGCAATGTATCCTCGCTGCTCTGCAAAGGGACTGTTGCCGTAAGTCAGTGTACAAATACTGTGCCAGACTGTGCAGCACTCTGCACAACACCTGCAACCTGCAGCATTCACTAGATTGTTTCAGGGCAACTTCTTAGCACTGAAAACCAGAGCTATGGTTATGGCGGTGCTCAAGCTGTAGGTGAACTGTAGAGAAGACTTTAGAAATGCTGCCTCATTACATACCCAGATGTAGTACTTTTAGCTACATGAGAATTTGGCTAGGGGATGGGTGTGAGAGGGACAAAAGTAGTAAAGGAACCGATGCTGAGAGCAGGTAATTACAGTGGTACCCTGTAAGGTGCACCTTTCTGTTCTCTAAAAACTAGGAGCATCTGCAAGTTAGGTGAAGTTTTACCTGCTGAAACGGTATTTCCAGGAGATGAGTTAGGAATGTAGGTGGATCTGGGCATTGCTTCTGAATAGACAGCAAGAAGGCTGTAAGCCAAACAGAAAACAAAGCTCCTGCTATAATCATTTATAACATGTTAACTGCAGGACCCAGTACTAAATCTGAGATAACTCAAAAGGAAGCAAATAACATGTTCTCAGTATACAAACAATTGTGTCCATAAATTGCAACAAAAGTGGATTGGCTCTTACAGCATGTTTTATAAAACAGGTTTTTAAAGGGACCATAACAGCTTGAACTGTTTACTGCTGACCTCCACATCATGACACACCCTTGAGTTCCATCTGGTTGTGCTGCCTTGTTACATTCCCATTCTTGGTTGCTTGCACTTATCTCAAATACGATGCTCCAGTGGACTCAGAGGAGCTGCACAGATTGCACATTTTTTTGGCAACAGTACTTTGGCAGCCTTGAATTAGTGAGGTACATACTGTGGTGAACTGGGAATCAATCCCCTTGCGGCATGTTGCTTGCTGAAATGTTTTGCTGCTGTGACACGATGATTCCTTTCATTCTAATACTGTCAGAATCTGCATTGAAAGCTACCAAAACAATATTTTCGCAGAAACCAAGCTCCTGAGCTCAAAGGACACTGCTCCACTCCCTCACGTCCCGGTGACCAGCAGGAACAGCACCAAGCTTGCCCTGCAACTCTGTGAGCAGCTCTTTTGCTGGCTCTTGCCTGATTTTCCTGCGCATGTTTTGTGAGCTACTGATAAAACTCAGTAAACTGTTCTTACATAGGGAAGCAACATGCTTGGCATAAACATTCACTTAATTCAAAGTGCTGCAGTTACAAGGTTATACGAAGCTGTGTACGCTCACACTCGCGGCTCTATCCTGTGAGAAAGCTCAAACAGAGCTTGCTGGTTGTCGATGACATGCAGGTGATGGACATATGGCTTCAGCTCATGATGCTCTTTCGAAGGAACTTCATTGCCTGCAAGACAGGAGAAAGGGGATGGATCAGAAAGCCATGCCTTGCCTGCTTCTCTGTCCTGTGTTACAAAGTCACTGCTGTGTCACATGTCAGGTGCTAGACAGCCACAAGAAAGACAGCCAGTAATCCAAAGGAGTTGCTGTTTAAGTGCAATGCATGAGGTAACAGCTCGATAGAGAAAAAGGGAGAAGAAAAAAAGAAACAGGCAATGCTGGGCAGCCAGCATGCACAAAGGAGGGACAAGTGGACAGCAAGAAACTAACTCTTTCCAAGAGGAAGAGTTACTCCTGCTGGCAGTACAGGCAGTCCATCCCCTGTTAAGGGTGGTTCAAGGTTTCCTTTGTGCTACTCCAGCAGCACAACGGGACCTTGAGCATGGGTGGGCAAACCAGCCTGCAACTTTTAAAAAAATCTTAACACAAGTTCACAAGACAGCAGGCCCTGGATGATTTTCTTCAAAGCTGGTGAAAGGTGACAGCACAGCAGATGGATACAAAAGCACTTCAAAGCTGCTCTGACAGGCACCCATGTTTTGATCTGTTATGCTTTTGATTTCTGATCTAGTAACAGAGACAAGAGTCATGCTGTCATTTCATGGGAGTTTACACAGCAAGAGGAATTAGCTGTGTAACAGACAAATTGAAGGGTGGCTTGAATAGCTGATGTTCTCTGTTACAAGCCTTATGCCTGTCACGGGCTTGTGGGAACTCATTGTCTGTGAAATGCTCCAACATGGTTGGTACTAGCAGAAGTGGAAAAGGAAAAGCTAAGCCCATGGCCGAGATCCATCAAGATGACAGAGAAAGAAATACTGATGACTGCTGACAAATGAGCAGAGGTTGGAAAGCTTGTTTCTAGTCCAAGTGCTCAAGGAATTTTTAATATTACCATAAATGGAAAAAGAAAATCCCTCAAAATTCCCTGAACCAATCAGCTTAACTCACATACTCCCTCCCTCTCCTTTGTTTTATTATCATCCTTTTCTCCAGGCTCTCCAGCTATAGAGGGAAGTTTTCAGGAATCAACCATCCCACTTGTTTCTGAAGATCACTGCATGATGCTGTGTGGGTAACATGGGATGTGAATGCAGCCAGTTCTGCACGTGGCTGACGATGGGGTTCCTGGGCAGCTATTTTAAAGAGCTATTTTGGAGCAACCATCTAACTTGAGCAACGTCAGGGAGAACAGGACAATGTGATCAATCTGTGTCAGAATACAGAAATTACCTTTTTGTTCTAAGGGAACAGGATCCCAGAAGCTGTGTTGAACATACTGAAAAACATCTGTATTTCTCATTAACACCTCAAAATGACAAAACGTGAATTTCGTTGTTTTCTTGGGATGCTTTGCCTCATTTTGGAAATGCTATTATTTCTTTTCAGGATTTAGGATATAAACATGTCATTTCCATTAAAAAGGCATTTCAGTCTTATTTGGAACTTAATCAGTTTCTAATCCAGAGACACTTTGGCCTGCAAGCTTAATACATGATACAGTTCATAAACAATAATAATATTGCTTGCTTAGTTTTGTTTGACTTCTTTCCTACAGTGAGATGCCTGCTGCTCTTAGGCCAATCTGGGAATTCATGCAGTAGAAAGATTCACATTCCTGAGAGCAAAATAAGCCCACTAGAAAAGGAAACTGTCCATAAAGTCTCAATAAATATTCACTGAATACATTTCATGCCTAAACGAATTTAAGAAAAAAAAAAAGTGACTACAGGGATGTCTGTATAAGCTGCTTTTTAAATGCCAGCTTCACAATAAATCAAGTCTGTGGTAAAATAAAATAACAATCATGTACTTCAAACTACCAGATTATATGACAAATCTCAGGTATTAACCTTGGATTTATGTTGCAAGACTTAGAAAACCACTTGGAAGAAGAAAAAGTAAAAATAAGATGAAAGATGAGCAGAGAGGTGCAAAAACCCCTTCATATCATTAAAAGGCACCAGTGCTACATTTTATAATGCCAAATAAGACACATTTTAATTTACACAGGTATGATTTGGATTAATCAGTATTTTCTTCATTATCTGAATAAAAAGAAAAGGCTCAAGACACATCTTGCTCCTCTCCCTCTCTTTTATATATATCTCTCAAAATAAGACAAGAACCTTAATTCTCCAATATACCTGTATTTATACACAAAATTATTTTTATTCTTTTTGTTGGAGTCCATGCTGACAGCTACTGAAAATTCATCTGGAAAAAAAAATTATTCAAACTTATTTTCCCCAAGGCTGCAGCACAGTTCTGAACTTCTCTTTGAAAAAGAGGTTTTAGTGGCCTCAATAAATGACATGTTTAGCGGGTTTGGCTTTAAAAACTAACCACTTCCTAAAGTAGTGTTGTTTTTGTCCTCTTCCTGTATTTAACCTCTCCGCAGAGAATAAGTAACACTGAGAAGGTGAAAAACGAGGTTTTTACTCTGTGAGCAGCAGAACAAAGCAAGCTGGGGTCTTCTGGCTTGGTCCCTTAGGGTTGGATTCTCCAGTGGCTAATAAGGCAGAAACAAAACTAAACCAAACCAAAACCAAAAAAAAGCAAAAAAAAAAAAAGAAGGCTTCTCTGCAGCTGAGGCACTTGCAACCATTCCCATCAGCATAGATACTCCAGTGTCTAAAGCAGGCAGATCTTTATTTACAGCTTCCCCTGGCACAGGCCCTAACACAACCCCCCCATTTCTTCCTACTCAACTTCTTTAATGAAAGCCACTGAACCTTCATATGTTCAAGACTTCAAAATCTTGTGAAATGTCATTAGGTACCTCAAATAAGCAAACAATTCCTCTTGGTGAAAAGCCAAATAAAAAGCTGTGGTGATTAATGCCATCTTTAGCTACTGGAAGCCAAGACAGCTGTGAATCCATTACCAAAACACACAGACTGGCAGGAGACAGAGCTCACTTGGTCATAGCTGGGAAAGGGAGAAGCAGCAGCATACAGCAGAGGCCTCCATTATTAAGTACAGCTGGCACAGATCTTACACAGGGTTTTGAAGAGGTGGTAATTTTTCTAGGAAAATAAATTATTAAAGTTTGGAAGCTGTTTCTACAAACATTTTGTAAAGTAAAATTTCATCCACTGAGTTTTCTGCTATGCTGACCTTGCAAAAATGATGCCCTCTCTTGCCAAGTGGTTAAATAATTGTTGACCACATTTTGCTGCTGTAATAAACATAAGCAACTGGAAACAAAATGGGAAAAACAAAAAACAAAAAACCCACCAAAACAAACAAACAAAAAATAAACACCACCACCTCCCCCCAAACAAGCAACAAAAAAACCTCAAGGCTGTACAAATGCAAAATATGTAGGAAATTCTGGCTACTCACCAAATTGGTTATTTCTGCAATGTCTCAATGACCGAACAGTATCGGCAATCATGTGCTGCAAAACCAAGATAAAAACATCAGTGTGAAAACCTGAGACAGATTCTGTCATTAGAAAAGCCTGAAAAATCTCCTTGTCCTACACTGTACAGCAAAAAGCAACTGTAGTAAGGTAGAAAATGAAGAGAGCAGGAGAAACTTTGCTCTTTATCTCAGTGATACCATTTGGTGAAACAGGGTTAGTCTAGATGTCTTACTGATATCACACAGACTAAATAAGAACAATTTTGTAAGGGCCCACGAAAAGTGGTAACAGAAAATAAACATACAATTGCTCATTTTTTTTCCAGTGACTTTTATTAAACTGAAAACCCACAGAAAGAAAGTCTTGTGAACTGGGTGAATGCATCAGAGTTCAACCCCAGGTTTAGTGCATTATCCAGGATATTCCATAGCCTGCAACCTCTTCTTCTGTCTCCACATGTTGTATAATTAGACTATAAGCCTCTTTGTGGCTACACCTCTTAGCATACAGTTGCAGCACAATCAGGCACCAGTATCAGCTAGGCAGTTTTCTGCAGTATAACCAGCACAAAAGAAGCAGCCCATAGTCTAAATGCTGCAGAGCAAGCACCCTGACATCTCTGCAGGCAAGTACCAAATAAGACTATCCTGTAGGTATGCTATTTTAACAAAAGCTGGTGCTAACAGGGATACTGGATGTTCACTTAGATTACACAGATGGAAATAAAGAGTTTAAGTTTGGCTTCCCACTCAGGCTCAAGTCTTCAACTTACAAAAACTGAGACTGTTCGCTACAAATCAGCGAACTGAGCTCATTGTCACTAGATACCTAGTTTGGCTGCTTCTGTGGCAACTCTTCACCAAATCTAGTAACTAATTGAAGTAAATTGCAGTTAGGAGGAATGATCTGATTGCTCATGCAAACAGCTAATGCCCTTCTCACATCTCCCTCAAAAATGATCAGAGGTGGTAAGGACTAACTGTCCTGAGCAGACTGTGTTTAAGACCAGAACTATGCAGAACAGCTCATCTCTCAACCCCCTGGGAGGGGTTTATAAGGCTTCTCCACAGAAAAGCTTATCACGAGGGTATGTTTAATGGAAACTTCACATTTCTTTCATCAGTGAATCAAAATAATTTTTCTTGTTACCTGCTGTGCTTCATTTGCCATGAAATCATGCAATCTCCTGTGCTGATGTTCTTGCACTGTTTATAATGAAGTTCTAATGAGATGATCCAGATTTTGTGATCATTAGTGTGAGTACTGGGAGAGCTACAACTTCCACCAATGCTGCTACTGTGATGTTTTCCAGCCAATACCCTTTGCCTTTGGATTTTAGAAGCAAGAGAGACCCACTATTGCACACACTGTAACTCCTTGCTGTTTCTCCTTTGTGGTCAGTCAGTGAGAGGGTCCATCCCAAGACTGGCTTCTGGAGGTGATGCTCTGGTAAGGGAAGAACCTATTTGTGTAACACTTGGAGCAGAATCCCAAATCTCCTGGCTTTAGTAGCCTAATTAGGAATTTCTCTCTGTTTTCAGCTCTCTGGGATTCAAAAGTAATACAGAAAATCAGCCACTGTATCTGCAAAGCAAATGCTATCTTCTGTTTAAACAGGTGTGTACATACTGTCAGAGGGATGAGTAACACACATTTCTCGTGGCCTTTCAGCCTACCAGCTGATCATTAGCATACCTTTAAATGAGGAGAGCCAAAACTCAGACTTGGGGGTTGCATAGATATTTGGGGGGTGAGAGTTGAGAACCCTCAGCTGCAGTACACAGTCCTTACAGCTGAAGGCATTAGGTAAGCAGGTGCTATCGAAAGTGATAATGGCCATTGACCTGTATTAGAGTTTGATGAAGTGTGGATAAGACATGTCATTGCTAAGACATGGCTGATGGCTGACTGGAGAGAAAAACCTGAAGAAGCCACCTTTCAGTGAAGCAGCTCAGAAAATACAAGGGAAATACCTTGAGATGTAATAATATAAGACCACATTTTCATTTATTCCCTCAGATTTAGTTCAGGAATTAAGAATGGCACTAAATATGAATCTAACACTATCTTAGACTAGACTTTCCCAAAATGCAGTTAAATAAACCACTGCAATCCCTTCACCTTTTGCTAAGCTCAGTAACATTCCTGAGACAAAAGATAATTTCCTTTTCTTCTCTTTGCAAATTTCCTTCTTTATATTTTGAATTAACTTTGTCTCCACTGCAATCACATCATGTCAAATCAAATTCAGCCACGGTAGGATTGCTGAGGTCTAACAATATGAAAGAAGCAGGGATTGTAGGGAGAAATAAGATTTTTTTATTAAACCAACTAACACAGTTGGAAAAAATAATGGTTCAAACTGAGAAGTCCTCCTTCAGGTGAGATGTTTAATACAAAAATGAAATATTTCAAAATACTGATTCAAACAGAGACAAAAGAAACCATCTTTGCATTGATATTCATAAGTAGAAATTCCACTCATTTATGACAGCAAGTTCCTTCCCCAAAGCAGTAATCTGCCATGGTAGAATAATTCTTTTCTTCTTTTTCTGCAACAGCAAATTTGCAGGTGAGGTTCAGTGGCTTGATCCAAACCAAGCAGGAGTCAATGTCAATCCTAATTTTTCTCAGCAAAGGTCAGAAAATGCTCAGCACTTGGTGCAGAACACCAAGGAAGACATTTTTCTTTGGGACAAAGCCCTTATAATTAGAAAAGAAACATGGACTGATGTATATGTCATCATGTGTGATACATCTTGTTAGTTCATGCCCATTGACTAAATCCCTTAACATCCAAATGAGCCAGTGTTATACCAGTGTACTGCCTGAGTTTCCACTACACTGATATTTAAATCTCTCCTAAGCCCCTACTTCCTAAGCTTGCACTATTCCTGCATTCATATGTACACAGGGCTGCATGATACAGCACGTTTCTGAGAGCGTGATCTGACTAACAATTTGAAGGAAGTGTCAGTGTGAACAACCCTTACCCCACAACCATCATCTCAGACTCTCCCCCCCTGCTATTTAAAATGCCCATTATCCATTTGAATGGAAAAGGTGAAATCCTGACTCACTGAAGTCAATTAGTAAAGCTCCCACAGCCTCTGGAGACACAATGGTGACAGGAAGGACAGGAATTCTTATCCAACAAACCCAGCATACATTAAACATATACATGATTAAACAACAAACAAACAAACAAGGTCTGCCTAAGACTGAAACAAGAATTAGATTCTACATATTCAAATATATGGGCCAATGGGGGAATTTTAGTAACAATTATTGTGCATGAAGGGCTAGTTTAATTTACATGTTAATTGGATGTACTTCCAAGAGGCAATGAAGAAGAACATGTTAATGAGTTTTATGCAAACACCTAAAGGTCAAACAGTTAATGGACTTGGGACAAGAAAACCTTTCGTTAAATGCAAATCAGCAGTCTCCTAAACTCTGCAACAAGGAAAGGTACAGAAATCAAATAGAAAACACAAAAAAAAAGAGTTCAGGTTCAAAAGTCAAAGTCTACATCTGCTTGCAAGTTGAAAGACAACATACGTTGTGATAGGATGTGAAAATAAATTCAACATCTGGTTCAAGAATAACTCCTTGGTTGCATGTTCATTCTCAAGCAAGTGTAAACACATGGAGAAAAGAGTTGGGAACAATTCACCAGGCATAGCCATCTGGACTAACAGTCCCATGGCACATCTAAGGCAATTGGGAAAAACCAGTTTGGTTTCTTGATCACATACTACAGGCCAACAAAAAAAAAAAACAAACAAAAAAAAAACACAAACCAAAAAAACTCCAACAAAAAATCCAAATTTCTCTACTCCACCGCTGTTCAGATACATAGACTTTGGGTTTCAGTGCTATGAAAATATTATCAAAAAAAAAAAAAGGCAAATTATGAAAATCAAACTTCTATCAGTAATACTATGCCAGAGTGGATGTCATCTGATGTCTAGAGTGAATGTGGCCAAAGACATAATGTCAGTAAATGTTACAATAGTGATATTTGCAGTCAGGCATTATTTTCTTCATCATCTAACCTAGACCAAAAACCTTCACACCAGGGGCAGGTGATAAACTAGAGGAAACTTTTCTTAAGTGACAAACCAGAGAAGCCTCAAGAACAAAAGGAAAGGAAACATAATTCAGAGAAAGCTGAAGCAGGAGAACTTAACTGATAAGAAGTAGTCCACGAGGTGGTGCAAAGGAATTGACCTCACCAGGTTAAAAAAAACAAATGAGTGGACTGTGTGATGGCCATTGCTGGCTTAGACATTTTACACAGAAGTGGAGGAGGAAGGAGTGAGAAGACAGAGAAGCAGGGGAAAGGGCAGGAGAGATAGACTGCTTGCAGTTTTGTCATGCTTGCTCTTTTTTACCTGTTTATTACTTCCTGATTCACCCAGAAGAAAACCTTTTAGTCTTACAAGATAAGGAAGGGAAAGGGAAGAACAGACCATGAGTCTTTTGAAAAACAGGAATGACAAAATTAGCTTACCAGCTTTTCAAAATTAACAAGGTTATCCAAAAACGTTTTATTTCCTTCATGGATGAATGTTACATCTGAAAAATAAAATAAAGGAAAAAAAATTACTTTTCATGGCTTTGTTGTTTAATACAAAGAAATAAAATGACTAAACAGCAACAAAAGGAGGTGGGGGGAAGAAATTATTCCATTAAGGATTGGCACAATACCTTATAACAGTGGAACAAAAGCCTGGTCCAGTGATGACATGCAGAGATTATTAGATAACAACACTATGTACACATTGCAACACGAGTATTTTCAAAAAGGAGCACGGATTTCATATTAAATCTGGTCTATGTTACTTCTGGGGTGCACAACATATGGAAGATGGCTGGGAGCGGGAGAGGGCATCCAGAGGAATGGCCTGCATGGCATGGCTGCTCTCCACACATCATGGCACCAATCCAGACAAGCTGCCCATGAGTGTGCCTGGGCTGGGGCTGGTCAGTCCCTGAGCCCTGAGCTCCTTGGGGCTGAGCTACCAGATGCTGGAGTTGGTTCTGAAACCCCTTCATCTCTCTCTGTGGACACTGACTCTGAAGTCCTGCCCAGAGACGTGGGATACAGCAATGGTCAGCCAGAGAGGTTAAACACAAGGCACTAAATAGAAGTTCAAAGCCTTGAAATAAGCATTATGGCTAGAGAAAAACACTTACATGCAGTGCTGTTGGGAGAGAATTTGCAAAAGCAACAAAAAGGTCAGAGGAAAAGGAAAAGGTCTATATTTGGCTCCAGGAAGAGAACTGAACACAGTGTAATGAACTGGAAAGGGAGGAGTGTCAGGCAACATAAATGTTGCCAAGGTAAGATTACAATTAAAACAGTAGCTTGAAGTAATTTTCTCTATTTTTCTAATGCAGATTAGGACAGAAGTGAGACCTATCTTGGTCATGAAGTACAAAGAACATGAATAGATTCCCCATGGGGACAGAAGCTCTGACTTCAACAGTGTGCCTGCAGACTACTGAAAATAGTAGCAGGAGCACCGCCAGGCCCCTATCAGCTCTCTCATGCTTGTGTGGGTACCCAGGAGTGCCAGGAGGCGTCAGCGGTATTGTAATGAGATGGCACTGCAATACCCCTACTTCTTAAAAGTCACAGCTGTGTCTGCCGGCAGGAGAATGGCACACAGTAAACAGGACATAGCTCCCTCTCAGCAGAGGTGCCAACCTCCAGCCCACCGGTCTAACTGTGCATCTCAGCATTTCTCCTGTGCTCGTCTTTAGGACTCCCTCTGACGCCCACATGGACTCTGTGGTTTTGGAGGATTTTAGTACTGGAAACCAACAAGAGATGCTGGAAGATGCTTTGTCACACCGCCCCCCTTCCCACACACATACACTTTCCACCCACCCCCACCTTCACTCTCCCCCAAAACAGCCCACCTGATTTATTTCCTTGGGTTTCACAGACTCACTCTATGCCTGAGGGGCATTTTGTAATTGCTTGGAATTGAAATGCTAACGACATCATGTGGAAAGCCGGGGCTCTTCTGAGGGGTGATGGAGAGCTCCTGTGCCACCAGGGCAGCTGGGCTGGGGTCTACCTGGGGCAGGCAGGATGCCAGCCTGGCCAGGAGAGTCTAGCTGGCCCTCCTGAGCAAGTGCAGAAAGCACAGGATATGTCAGTGATGCCCTCAGCACCTCTCTGAACTTGGGCAGCATTCTAAAAATCAGGGGGGGAAGGAAGGAGCAGGACCTTCTACACCTTCTCTGCTGGCTGATTCGCGGCATCCAAGGAAAGGGACACAGAAAGGATACAACTTAAGGACACAGGCATTGCTTGTCTCTATATCAATGCAGTTAAAAATTGTCTATACTTTTCGGGAAAAATTTATAATGGAAGCAGAAATTTCCACACAGCTTTTTAAGTCAATGACAACAATGTGTGTACCTCTGAGGGCAGAAGGAACAGAAATGTGCTTTGCGGCCAACAACTAAGAGTCTAGATAAATTCAGTGGAGCAGAAAATTGCATCTGAACTAGGTTGTAAGGGTATATCACAGTATATTATTACACATTTGAAAAATCTGCCTGATTTTCAAAAGCTGTGTCTGTGTGCTGTGAGAGCTCCACATTTAAATTTAATTAACTTTTTTTAAAAAGACACTCTGAAGTAATTTTTAATAATTGAAGAACTTTCTTTTTTTTTTAATTGAAACTACTTTTGTTCCTCTTGTGTTGTAATACAGTAATTCGTTGAGTTACTAATGTTTTCTATGCTATCCATACCTATTTTACTGGTCTTGGAAAGGACCTTAATACAAATATGTTTGATAGGGAATAAAAGCCTTTTTACTGTGCAATACTTTGGGAATTACCAACCTTGGCAATATTTCCTTATGGGCCACTGTATTGAAGGAAATTACAGCATTAATTTCAAAGTCTCCTGGCTATCTCCAGTACAAGTTAAAGGTAAAAATGTTGCTCAGGTCCATGTTCTTAGGCACCAGAGTATAGTGCTGCACAGATGTCATTGCTACAAGTGACTTGTTTATGTTTGCAGGCAAGACATCCCCCAGAACACTTTAAAAGTATTGATTTTGAAGCCTTGATAATTGTATCTATCTGAATTAATGCAAACTCCTTTGATGTGTGCAAAGAGGGGAAGTGTCTGATGGCTCCTGAACTGTCACCGACTGATCCGGAGAACTGCCTTCAAACATTTCACAGCAGTAGCAGCAGGTCGGGATAAACAACCTAAAGAGAACACTTTCAGAATACAGGAATAAACAAATGAATTTGCCATGTTCAAAGACAAGGCAATTAATAATTAATGACCCCAAGACAATGGAAAATTTTAAATACTTGCCACTTAATTAGTAGCCTGAGCTCACTGCATTAGCAAGTAGTTGCACTTCAGTAGATTTTTTTTTAATTATTTTAAATAGCAAGATTTTTATCTCTGTCAGATCTATAAGAGACTTGAAAATCCCCTCCTCTCAGGACAGATAGACGGGGCAGGTTCTGCCTTCAGGGTGTCACCATGTAGGTTCACCCCAGAGAAGCAGGGAGGCACCTCTGAACAGGCATCTCAGAGCAGCAGCATGACTGAGACTACTGGTGCAGGTGCACCCAGTGCGGCACCACTCAGGGGCTTGTGTGGTCTCACCTCTCCACCGAAGATGTGGCCAAAGCAATGGCACACAGCTGTATCCACATCTGACAGGACAATATGAAAGCTGTAAACCTGTGTGAAAATTCCCATCTTCCCCCTATCTTAAAAGGAAGTTGTTTATTATCCAGATCAAGTGCCACCTTGTAGATACCACTGTATCTATCACATACTTATCTTAAAACCACCTGAAGGAAAAATCACCTTAAACTTACTTTAATTAATGACAACAGAGAGCAGTCAAGCTTTAACATTACCTTTCAGAAGTAAGGGCATGAAGGGGATTTTCGGAGATTTCATTTTCTTGAATGCATCTCTGTAAGCTTTGTGATTCAGAGAAGGGTCCTACAAAACCATTTGAGTAATAGAGAGAAAAATCAATAGGCTATAAAAAGAGCAATTCTAAATCCATTATGGGCTTATGATCTAGATATAAAAAGTCACTTTGGGAAACAAGGTAGCTAAAGGTTTTCTAAGCTAGGTGACATGCTAAACTGAACAGGAAACGTAAACGGTGAAAGAAACAAAAGCAATTATGTTCCTCTAGATGAAGCAGTGCTAAAATGGGAGTATGCTGCAGAATAGATTCACTTGGACTGCTCTGTAATTTCCCCATAAATTTCCATTAGCAAAATCTCTTACTACCTAGCACAAAATATATCCCGGAATGTATTGCTGATTAATTTCTTCTTTAAAAAACCCTCAAACAATAGCACCTCACAGGAACGACAACCAAAAAAAAAAAAAAAGTAGTTTCAGTGTTTCAGTGGCATTGTGTAGGCAATTCAAAAAGTCATCTCTATTTCCCATATAAACAAATATTTTTGCACACCAGCTCACGCAGTCTTGAAAACACATTCATTTACTACAAAGTAAATAGAAGTATAGAAGCTTGACAGCTGTTAAAGGCTGGATCTCACATTCCCCACGCCAGGCACTGATCTCACCACTCACTCACTTCCATGACAGCCAGAGGAAACATTTGTTTATTCAGCTTTGATAATTCTGACAAAGACCCTCAGCCTCAGATGCTGACGTTTGTTTTTTAAAACTTGAGCTGTCCTCTTTTTCTTCTGGTCTGCAGCATGTTTCTTCAGATAAAGGCTAAAAAACTACCAGAGCAAAAGAAGAGCTTCCAAACTGATGCTGAGAAACCGATACTACATTTGCCTCTCTCTGTCCTTTCCCCAGCTGTCAGGAATACAGCCTCTTTCCTTTTCGTGTTTGGAGACTACCTCTGAGCTCTGGAGACCCACGTGGCCTTCAGCAAATCACAGCTCTGACATAAAAAGTTCCAGCAACAGACAATAACAGGCAGATTCCAAATAGATTAGGAAGAAAGCAAGTAAAGCAAGCAGTGTTTTGCTGTCAACACGACACTTACCGTCAAACTTTCAAGTTCAGTGAAAAGTTTCTTGAACTTCCCAGGAATTTTCTAAAATGGTAAAAACATATAGAGGATAAAAAAATAAAATTTAAAAAAAAAAAAAAAAAAAAAAGAGAAATTGATTTAGGCAGAAAAATGCTGAGGCATTATTGTTTTCCACAAGACTGCCATGGGTGAAGTGCCTGCTGAAAGCACCAAGAGGCAGCTAGCCTCTGCTCCACAGCTCCCAGAGCCCTAATTACAGACCATGTTCGGTGCAACAGCAGTGAGATACTGGGCCCGGCAGCCTCACCTTGGGGACCCTGCATCCTTCTTTTATGGAAACTGCTTGTTAGCGCTTATTTTCTTCCCTGGCTTCCACACCTGCTACATTTACCTGAATATCCAAATCA
The DNA here is from genome assembly GCA_035221455.1 of Xenops minutus. NCBI lineage: Eukaryota > Metazoa > Chordata > Aves > Passeriformes > Furnariidae > Xenops > Xenops minutus. The sequence goes on from JAWWEE010000074.1 coordinate 30,818,119, forward strand.
AGTTAGAAGCAGTAACACAGGCTGAGAATTCAGGAGCTGTGATAACATCCAGATTAAATAATTGGTTTTAATCAATCTTCCCCTAAAACATGGGTTCCAGAAATTAACAGGCAGTGCTGTTTCATACACCACCCCGGTGATGACCAGGGTTACTGCCACATGCTAATGCCAAAGGGAGAAAATTTTCCTTAACAAACTGATTACCTGTGGTATCTCATCCTAATCCCACAGGGAGGTGCATAAAACACTTTCTAAGAGAGCCCAGACACAAACTACCATCTTGCCCTGCATGTCAACACCTGCTCTTCTCCACAAGCACCCACTTCCTTTCTCTCTAAATGCCTTAATGGATTTACCTTATTACACTCAAATGAATGTTCTACAATTTGAATTTTGCTGCTGGTATTTTAGACTTGAAGCTACTTGTGTGTACCTTAAAACCTTATTTTTTCCAACCATATTAGTTAGTCTAGTAAAAGATATCCCCTGTTAGTACAAATCCTATCTTGTCTTTGTCCTTAGACTCTGACAGCCCCAGTAACACTACCAAGAGAAAGGAGATTTAGAACAATCAGATTATGTGGATGTGCTGTATGATTAAAATGCTAAAATAACTGAATGTGGAATTGCAATTGCGTTGTTTTATACCTCCAATCAGGGAAAGTTAGGCTTATTAAAATGGTGGATATTGCAGGAAAATAAAAGCAGAAAAAAATGCTTGGAGCATACTACCTGTTTAAGAATTCAAGTGCAGAGCCAATATAATTTAGTGTCTTAATGGCTGCTTAAATTTAGTTTGTTTCATTTACATGTGTAAGTAATTATAATTAATTTATAAACATTGCTCTACTTTCTAGAAGTCACATTACTAATGCAAATAACCTTTTGCTTTTGAAATTTCTAGTGCCATGAAGTTTTGGAAATAAAAAAAAAACAAAACAAAAGCAAAAAAACTCCCCATATGTGACTTCATAAATATTTTACACACAGAAACGTGACATATTTACAATGATACATATGCAGATGCATCCTTCGTTCTGAAAAGCAACATATTCTGCTCTTCCTGAGAGAAGTCTACTGGCAGTACACGATCTCCAGAAGTCTCAGCACACAGCAAAGTTCTGCATTTCTCTGTGCAGGAGGGATCTATACTGTTGCCACCAGGTGCCTTTGATACAATATTTGGTCCCTTCCACTCTCCTGCCAAAGCCCAAAGAAATGGGATGCTGGCAATCTGTAATAGCAGGCCAGGGCAAATGTTCCCTAGAGGCATTTTAGAAATATCAGAGACAAGGGGATTCTGTACCATCATCCTCAGGTATGTATTTTTCTTTAAAAGTTTTACTTTATCTCTTATTTAAATTTAGCTCTTCCTTACCTATTTGAGTCCCTGTAAACAATCGCTGTCCTTGTTTCTTTGTGTGTTGAAGCCAGAGACATATGAGTTATGTTTCCATATGCATGGTTTCAGCTAAGGGGGAAGACTGCTCTGGACAGTGTTAGGTTTCTAAGTTTCAGCTGTTGGTGTTTGAGTGTCTTCAAGGCAGGAGATCACAGCCCTTCTCTGTCCCCTTATATTACACATTGGTATTTTTTGAATACTGCCCACTTGTGGTGTTGGGGGCATGACGGAGAGATAAGGCTTCACCACATCACACTCAATTACTCCTTCCCCAATCCTAGTTCATCAGCAGATGCAGTAAGCATGCAGATACTAGACTCAATATGGATACTGTGACTCAATATAGATACTACTTGGATGGAAACAAAAAATCCACAATATAAATACTGATTCCAGTGGGAGCCTCCTCTAAACACACCCATGCTGTGTCAAGTAAGAGTAGCTTCTTTAGCAAATTATCTCTGTTTTCCAGTGTGCTCATTCACGGCCCATTTCCTAACTTTGTTGTTCAAGATGAGCAGTTCCAAAAGAGCTGAGAAAGGAGAATTAGAGCTTTGTTTCTACTTTCTTGAATTTTTTTTAAAAATTAAATTATTCCATAATAATGTATTGCTTGTTTGGAGCCACCTTTGTACGGCTTTCTGTTTTGACATCTACTTAAAATGCTGAGTTAATTTAAATGACTTATTTTGTTTTAAGAGGCTAAGATCTCTATGCTCTGTTCTTATTTAAAACTCTGGAAGGACACATTTAGGGTGAGGGGTTTTTTTCTTAATAGCTGTGTATGTAAGGTTTCGGATGACAGAGAATTTTTTCCACCAACACGCACTCCATGTTTGATTTCATAATGAAAAAACAATAATTAAAAAGAAAAGGTAATTCACCAGTATGCACCCTTTGTAAGAAACTGTTTTGACAGTGCCTAAAAGATATAAAGATGCGTCTTACCTCCCAGGTCTGAGACAGCCGGCTGACAGATGCAGTGTTGAGACCCATAACAATAGCAAAGAATGAATTCAGATTTCTTTGGGCTTTACAGCTGAGGAATAAAAATACAATTTTTTTGTACTCAGAATCAGAGATAAATGGAATGCACAGGTATCCTAGGTTACTGAGTCTCATTTCAACCCTCAGCACTAACATACAATCATCTTCCACATAACGAACTCATTAAATGTCCTCTCATAACCACCTGCAGTCTAGGTGATGGGGTCTCTAAGAAGTTTTTTAGAAAACGTTCTACTGTCTCATCAACCCTGTTGTTGGCAGGTTATTTTTTTCCCTTTGCTGTCAAAAGTAATTTTCCCTTTTCAATGTTCAAGTTACTCCCAGCTGTCCTTTACTATACAGAATAATTCCTTGACCTCTATTCTGTTGTATAATAAATATTTTCATTTCCTTTTTCATCTTTTCTGTAAATTGTACATCATTGGTTCCTTCAATTTCTCTTTGTGGTCGTGGTCTGCAATCTGCTTTTCCATATTGTTATTATCCTTCATTGAATTATTTGTAATTTATTTTAACTTAGGTGTTTCCTTCTTTCCTTCACTACTTTGTCATGGAGTGAGACAGTGGTGAGGGACAGAGAAACATAATTACCATTTTGGCTCAAAGTTTTTACATCTTTCTCTTACGCAAGCATAAAATAAACAGCAAATTATTTATTTGAAACAGTATCACACTTTGTCCTTTTAATTTGTCATCTATTATCACCCAAGGACCTCTGTCAGAGTACTGTTTTTTACAATCATGCATTTATTTCTTCAGCTCAGTATTAGCATTCTGTAGCTGAATTACTTGGCATCTATCTAAATTAAATCTTATCCTACTGTTGTTTGCACATGCAACTGGACTCTCGGATAATTCTTTTTTTTTTTCTACTCTTCAATTCATTACAACCCCTCATCATTTTTATTGTCTGAAAACCTGATTCATGTTCAATTTACATATTCCTATAAACTAGTTGAGGTTAGTAATGGTTCCAGTACAGGTCCCTAAGGAATTTGCTTGATACCTCTATTCTTTGACATTTTACTATATACAATCAGACCATGCTTATTTCTAGTCCATTTTCTAGTCCATCAGGAAATTTGAAATCCTGAAATATTGAGTCCTTTTCAAACAAAAAGATTCCCCTGTCTCATGCAGATTTTTTAAGGCCACTATAAATATACTTGTGCATTTGCATGCGAGAGTGAGAATCCTCTTTTAAGACAATTTTAAGTACGAATGAATCCACTGTCTTCACTGGGATTTATCATCAGGGAAAAGTACATGCCAAGGTCTTAGCCTGGAAAATCGCCAGCACTTGTTACAAGTTTTATAAAGCCCACAGTTATCACTGTGTACTATCTTGAGATGGTGTATTTCTCACTTCACTTCAGCTGTCTTAAAATTAATCCTAACTTTGTTGCTTAGACTCCTTTTATCATTAAAGTCAGGCAGCTCCCAAAGGCAATTCATTTCAAAACAAGGAACATGTTCAATGCAGCATGCACAGACTGTCTGTTGGGTGGGCCCACTTCTCACAGTAAGGTGTAGAGAGAAGGTATGTCTTTTACAGCGAGCCACTGCTTGGGAACAAGAAGGCTGCTGTTGTAATCTGTTTATTCTGACCCTACATTGACTTGTTTCTGTAACTCACCAGGATATTAATTTCTAATAACATGATAACTCATTTTCTTTGAATTGAATTGAAACCCATTTTTCATTGAATCACTTGTTTTCTCTTTTAGACTACTCATCAACAGAAGCATATGTACTTGTGGTTCAAAAACTTTGTCTTCCTTTTATGTATTGACACACTCTTGTAAAAAACCTTCTGTTTCCTTCAGGCATTCCTGAATAGTGGAGCATACAGATGTTGAACATGAAATCTTAGTCTTGGTGCTTTCCTGACAAGAGGAAAATCATAGACAAAGATTCCTGGCTAAATCTTGGAGCAGAAAACAGGGAGTAGCCAGAGCTGTTCACAGGTCCCCACACCTCTCTGTCTTAAGTCATAAACAAAGCAGCAGGGCTACTTGGCTTGTGCCTCACAATGAGAGTTCTGTGTTTAGCACACCTTCCTTCCACCCTAATTGTTCCTCGTTCAGCAACTCTTCCAGAACTGATGAGATATGATAGTGTTCTTTTAGAAAACAGCTTTTCTGATTAAAAAAAAAATCCCAAGAAAACTCCACACTCACTTATTTCATCATCTACATGCTACAATGATGGGTGCTTCTGCAACACACTGTGAGACCCTGTCTACCATTTACTGACAATGTATTTAGTATCCATAACTTTGGTTTTTCACATAACAGAATGGATTCAATTCAAATAGAGCAACATCTTAGTCTGGTGAAAATATATTCTTATTCGTGTGGGACAGACATGAAATTTTTCCTGGGATGCAAATTAATGCTGCTGTGTGGTACAAGCAAGGCGCACAGAACCAGCCAATTTTTTATGTAATCGGACCAAACTTGGCCATCAATATGGCAGAAAATGAACATATGACTGGATACCATACAACCTGCAAACTAAATCAGATCACATTTATGAGTTACACTAGATTCGAAGAACTAATTTCTCCAAAGGCACTGCTTCAGCGGAGAACAGTCCTTTATATGTAAGTGCTTTGCAAATTAAATCAAACCAGTCGATGAAGGGAACAAATTATACATTTTCCATGAACATGCATAGACAAATATTGCAGAAGACCAACAACTGGAGAGAGAGGTGAGGGGGATGGTTGCACATATTTAAATTGCTCCATTTCCTTGATTACTAAGATAGAGTGATTACAGAGAAAAGAACTCCCTGTGAATAGTATATATTGGTATTCTGTTGCAAGGCATAAAGTAAATGCCAGTACTATTTAGTAAAAGTGGAAGACTGTCAAATCTAACAAATTAAGAAACCCACCCCTCCAATAAATAAACATACTCCAGAGAAGATGACAAGGGGCAACAGCTTACTGCACTTAAGCTCCTCTCTAGAGGCAGGGCTTTCAAATTAGTAACAGGTTTTTTGTTTCCAGGTAGTTCTTGGTAAATTACTGTTTTGGTGCTGCAACAGTTCTATTGAATGGTCCTCAGGTTACCTCAGTTAAGAGAGCAGCTATCTCTGCGCCACAAGGGATGCTGCAGTTTCCACTGCAGATATAACAGCTAAACTGCAGGGGAAGATTTGAGCACCATATAGTCTACCATGTCTGGTTTTGGCCAGCGATTGCTGTTGTTATTTATGGACTGTTTTATCTAGGTATGCTTACTACTCTATCAAAACGCAGGATGACAAATTAGTTTTCTTTCATTGCTTTTGCACCTTCTCCTCCCCAAATAAGGCCCCTGAATTCAAGGATTTTTTTTGTAACTTTAGTAACTTACTGGGCAGCAATCTTGATGAACTTTTTGACTAGCTGTACACGTTTGCAGAGCTGGCTACAGAGGAGTATCTCGGTGGCAACCCAAAGCTGGACCTCGTTGCATCTTTGAAGCAGAAGACTGAGATTCTCGGTGTTTTCAGCACTGCCCTGTCTGCTGAACGTGAAATAGATCAGCTCTTGCTGGAAGACATTGACAACATTATTAGGGATATAAAAACAATTTAAATGTAAATGAACTATAAATTATTTAAAAGTATGTTTTTGAAACAAGATCTGATTGCAAATGACTATTTTTTCATTATCCATGAGCCAATCACAAATCATTCAGGTTTAGCTTAGCAAAGTCTAGAGACTTCTTATAGTAGGTGGACTGCAAGTCCTGCAAGACATGCTTTTCTTGTAACATTTCCTGCAGTTCCACTTCTCGCTACAGCCAGGTAAAAGACATAAACAATCTCTTTCTGTATTTTATCACTTCTGTTCCAGTATGAAAAAGTAACTCTATCAGACCACTACAGAATCTGAAAAATTTCCATTCAAACTTCTAAGTTAGCCAGTTTTTCCAACAACAGAAGTGGGGGTCTTAATTTCTGTGCAAAAAAACCCACAAACTTGACCTGTTCCAATTTTAAACTGTCTAACCTGAATAAAAGAACCTGAAATGAAAGATCAAAGCAAGCACCAGAGGAGAAGGAAGGGAACTTCCCATTCATTTTCTCAGAAAGTCTGCATGCTTTTCAGTGAATAATATTTTCAAGTGACATTTTCTGCTGTTAACTGTGTGTTTTATTCAGCAGCTCACACCAGAACCTATCAAAGACATTGAAACAACTCAATGGGCCCTGAAGTGGGCCATTATCCCATTTAGTAAACTCTGCCCAGTACTTTTCATCTCACTGAAGCCTAACAAGAACAGTCATGTTACCATCCAAATTGCTGAAACTTAATTCTTTTGTGGATAAAGTGATATCAAAGACAATTATTTGTGGAGTCCTGTATGTACTGAAACACTATGAAGTGCATAAGACATTTTGCATATACAACATATTCAGACAGACAGTTTTTTAGAAAATAATCATGACTTTTTACTCTCTTGAGGTAAATCTCGATAAAATCCACCAAGTATACCAGCAAACATACCAGATGTGCCAGCATACTAAAGCTAAAACCCCTTGACAATGTTCTTCAGTATCAAAGATTGAAACACCTCTCTTGGACCCACCACCACCACTGAGAGCTGCCAAATCATGCGGTCATGATAGTAATATATCTGGAAGTGGATGAAGTGCTTCTTACCTCATGAATTGCATTGAAGAGGCTCCAGTCAAAATTGGTTAGTTCTAAGGCAAGATCCCAGGTGTTGATTCCCAAAATCCTCACAGACCTTTGCTGCAATTCCTCATTTTCAGCAAATGGATTCTAAATGAGTAGCCAAGAGCAAAAAAATCCTCAGGAAATGCCAAAAGGAAATGCCAATGTTCTACAATGAAATTGATATTGGACTAAGGTACCAAACAGAGCTGAATAAGTCATCTTCTCTAAGTGCACTCCGAGGAATTTTTTTTTTCCACTAATCAAAATCAAGGAGCTATAACCTATTTAATAAAGAGATTGAAATGGGCAATGGGTCAATAGGATCAATGAATTGCTATTGGAGAGGAAAGCCCTCTCCCTCTCTTCTCTCTCTTTCTCTAAACCTTGAATATAAAACACTGACCAAGCAGACAGCCTAATGAAAATAAAATCCCTGAAACCATCAGAAAATAAAATCTGAATTGAGACATCAGGAAATTTTTGAATTATAAGATAAAAGAATCATTCAGCAAACACATCCGATTTAGAATACACACAGCTTGCCCACAATCCACCTTTACAAATAACATAAATCCATACATTTTATGATTAATCCACCCCAAATATAATCAACAAAAAATAAAAACACTGTGTGTCCTGATTCATAAAAGTTACTTAGTATATTACTGTGGAGTGCAGTGGTACTACTGGTGTTCAGGGTCATTTGAAATTTCCATTATTAGCTTGGATTTTCAAAATTTTGCATTTCTCCTGGGGTTTTTAACCTCATCAGGCTGAAACTTGGCACATGAACCATCTGCCAAAATGAGAGATTATTTCTATCGGTTAAGCCATTACTTTTGGTGCTACATTTCTGACAGTTACAGCAAGGTCTGCAATTTTTATTACGTAACTAATGACACTAGGTTGGCTGTCACCTGTCTGCAATGGAAACCTTTTCTTAATATTCACATTTTCAGAAGTGGCTTGAACGCTGGTGGATAATGGGGTTGACAGATTACAATGACAGCAGCATGTCAGCTCTTCGGGGCACACTGATCCAACAAAATGTAAATAGACATTTCTCATCCTGCAGATGAGGGCACAGATCCTAAAGGTACTGACAACACGTAAAAGTCAGCTGCGATACAGTTCCTGCTCGTTCCTGGAAACATCTGCATAATTAGCAGAAAACTATTGAAAGCAATTCTCTGAGTGCCTGACTCTGTCTGCCTCACTGCGGTTTTGGGAAATCGCAGATGGAGAGATTTTGCAAACCCAGTTTCTGAAGACAGAGGGAAAGATGAGAGGGACCTGCTTCCTCTTTACCTGCTCCCCTCCCCAGCCCCAGCAAGATGATGGAGAGACAGAAGGAAGGGAAGAGGACATGCCCCCAGCAACATATGCCAGCCAGAGACTGACCACATGGCTGCCACAACACTGGGCTGCACCGGTGCCCAGTAATTTTGGTGGAACTCACGTGTCATCTATTTCTGCACGTAATTTCACAGACTTTGCCCACCACTTTGTATGATTATGTACGAGCCACTTTAAGTGTTACAGAGGCAAAAAGCAGAGTGGGGGGGTAAAAGTTACAAGAGCCCTGAATAATCCTCATCCCATCCATTTCTGTACAAATACAGGTCAGCTTTTCCAGACTGATGTAGATTGAAAGATTTAAACTGTATAGAAACTTTGGTCTATTTGAAACTGATGAACAAATTTCATTATGGTTCAGTCAAATAACTGCTGTTAATGACAGATTTTTTTTAGGTATAGGGCAGCTCAGTAAGCTTTACTAAGGAAGCAAGAAATAAATTCTGCATTGAAAAAGTGCTCTGAGAGGAATATTAAGTTCATAATTTGGAGTCAGAAAAATAAAAAATGGGAAGCACACAATACTGATCCTTACCAAAGAATCACTTAGATCTTTTCGGTAGACAAACATACGACTGGATGACTCCAACGATTTTGAGATAGCTAAGTCATTTGGTTGTAGTTCATGTTTTTCTGTAAAAACAGCAAACAAAACACAGAAGTTTCAGAAGAGAAGTAAAAGCTGTATGTGAAAAAAGGTACAATTATATTTGTAAAGTCACATCAACTTATTAGAAGGTAGCATCATCAAATTCAGTCCTAGTGGGGATCCATCATCTCCACCCTGTTCAAACACAATAAAGGCAAGATGCCTTTGACGGATGAGAGCACAAAAACTTCCTGCTTCTGATTTCAACCTGCACTTCACATAGGCTGGAACAGAAAGAAACCCTTAAATCATCTAGTTTAACCTCCCGTGTCTTATAGAACATTCCATTGCAACCCAGTGTATCTACTGTAAATGTAGTGATTTTGGTGTGTCAGCCTCCATAGCTGTTATATGTCACTGGCAGACAAAACTGGGGTAGATATGTCAGCAGTAGCCACAGCTCTTCAACAGGAAAAGAAGTTTAAAGGATCCTAACACTGTGAAATTCACTCCACGGAACAGAGCTGAAGAGTCCTTTGTAATTCAGCATTTACAGAAATTCTTCTACACCCAGAGTAATTAATGACTCACAGCACAGGAGTCACAATGCATAAGAAAAAAGACAACAAAATGGCAGTATTTCAAATTATTTCAGGCAACATGACTAAATAACATTTTGGGGTTAGAGTGGTCATGTAAAAATGACCGTCCAACTGTGCTTGCATTATAATTATTGTTTCTTATTGAACAGCCAAGTGGTAACCATTTCTATTCCATGGCTTTTTTGGGAACCAATGTGGTCTACAGATAATAGTGCATTTCATTATTTATGAATGGTTGGTTTTCTCTAGCTAAGCAAGCAGTTAACACCAGATTTATTGCTATCAGAACAAAACTTGCCCTGCTCTTCAACGGGAGAGCAAGACCTTAAAAACAACAGTAGAACAGTGATTTTGCAGTGCTGCGAAATGCACTGGAGGCAAGTTTGGGTACATACGAGGGTAAAAAGAGTATACATGGAAATGATGTAGCCTGCCTGGCCAGCCTACATCATTACACGTACGTGTAATGTACACGTACCATTACACGTACGTGTAATGCTCCCATATGTCTGCTCCATTCCCAGGCTCTCAAGAGCCAGAGAAGGGCACTGTCTCCCTGCCACCCACACCAATGCCCTCAAAAACATGGTTATTTAATTGAGCTCAGCATGGGGGAGAAAAATGTGACCTTCCACTTCTGAGTTGAATAAATAAACAGGACAAGCCAGCATTTGTGTGTATTTCATTTAACTAGACTGACAAAGAAGGAGCAATGAGTGCTGTAATTCTAAAGGTGCATCCTTTGTCTCAGAGGATCAACACCAGCTAATGTTAGCTGAGAATATGGCCAAGATATTTTTTGTAGATAAAGCTTCACATTTCTATGCACCTAGTTAAGTTGCTACTGAAAGACACCACGATGACTAAAACAAAATGACCAGTAAGACTGAGACCTGACAAACATCAAAGAAAATCTTGGGGGGTTGTCTGGTCCCTAGTATCAGCCCATTATCAGTCCAGTCTTCCTTAAAACAGACACTAAGCCCTTCTGTTCAACTAACATTAAAATAGGCAAAAGATGTCAGTTGTAAGCAAGACTGCTTACAAAATATTGCTGAGATTGCTCTGAGCATCTCAACTATGCAAATACATGTCTTCCTCCTTTCTGCTGGATAATATTTGTTATCCACGCCGTAAATGAGGAAACAGCCATGCATATAGTATTTGCTATTCCCTTCTATATTTTTAAAGCAAACCATGCCTCACTGCCTTCAAAATTAATTTAAATTCCAAAGTAGGAGATTCATCTGTGGAGAAAAAATAAAACCTTGCAATATTGCTGGAGACAGAGTTCTTTACACTCCCTTCCTAGCCAGGAGATGCGTATCCCACGGTACCCAAGAATGAGCTGTTGCCATGGAAACGACTCTCTGGGAAGGAGCTCCTCATTGTTCCTCATGGTCATCCAGCTGTGGGCCCATACAGGAACAGCTACATCCTTGCAATAGAAAATGTCAGCCCTCCTTTACATGATGCACTAAAAATAAGTAATCAGATGAAGGGAAGTTATTTACCACCAGAGAATGTGACAGTCACCAGCGCCAACTCCTCCTCTGGGTACTGGATCTTTTCTGCCACGATCTTCAGTATCTCCTGAGCTGAAGTGGATACTTGAGCTTTCACACTGACATAGGAGTGCTCCGTTATATACACACGACAGAAAACTGAACAAAGGAAGAAAGACATGCTCAGCAGTAGGCAGAGACACCTGAACAGAGCAGGGAAGAATCTTGCAGACCTGACCATAGCAATGCCCCAGCTGCCTGGCTGCTGCAGCTGTGGGAAGGGCAGCTGCTGCACCCTGACACGCAGGGACATGAAACTAAGCATAAACATCTTTGCCCTTCCCACCTCCTCTCCCTGGGAAATGAGAGAGGCAAGCAAATGGAAACATGGACTACCACAGCAAAACCTATTTAAGACCTCCTACCATGAGGACTTGTCACAGACAATCTCCACCACTGTCTATCTTCTTTGTAAACCCAGCTGCCACCACCTTTTCTCCCTTCCTTTCAGGTTCAGATAAATCACTGTCCTTTCAGTATATTTCATATCCACTGCAGAAATTATTTTTGACCTCCTCTTCCACCTGGAACAGGAAACTTAGCAAGAACAGCGCTCCCAGGTATTCAACCACTCCTGATAGCTTATCTGTCTAGACATCTAAACTACCTGAACTGCCAGAGTATTTTAGCAGCAGCAGAGGCTGCCCAAATGGCAATGCAATTAATTCTGACAATTCTTTTTCATCTACTTGCAGCACATATAAAAGGGACTGGTTTTGAGCAATTCCCTGGGCTCCTCATTTCCACTGAGGTCCGTGAGTTGGTTCAGCTCTGGGAGGGAGATTCCCAGCAGTATCACGGTGGTCAGCTCAGCTAGTATTTTTTTCTGCTACAAAAAGTGATGTACATTCTCTCTGCTTGCCAGAATTTTATTTTGCTAAATTTGCCACAGCTAGTTCTTTGAAATACATCTGCCATACTTAGATGGGAACAAACAGAGCTGCAGACTTGCTTAAATATTTCAAAAATTGCAACATCTCCTAATCAGAATTGTCACAGCTCTTGGTTTCATACTCACTTCAGTGCTTAATTAAACTTTCCATTTCCTTCTACCCTAGCACCTCTTCTTATAGACAGCCTGCTACCACGCCATGATAGGAGAAAACTTTTCTTGTCCAGAAATGTTGTATTTTTTTAAAATATTTTTATTGACAGATGTAGGTAGCAATAACTGTTTGCTTGTCCTACAAATCTTCACGGCTTCAGGGTACTTTTGTTAATAGAGACCATGCCAGAAGCAGTTAAGAACTCTATCCTCAAGAATATAATTTTTTTCTGTTGTAGTAAAACAAAAATGCAGATGAGAATGAAGGAGGAACTTAACATTGAGCCTCAGGGAAGAAAAGTCATTTGATTTTATGATTCTCTTTCAGCCTGTTTCCGCTGACAGACAGTAAATCAGATGCTCATCCTATGGCAGAATCTCTCTTCAGAATGGATACCACTCATGAAGACAGAGACATCCAATTGCACTTTAAATTACTAGGTAGAAAAAATAAATTTTAAAAAATCTGACAGGAATATCTGGACTCCATATGTAGAGTAAGACACAACTTGCTTACAATGAATTTATTTGAAATGTCATCTCTGTCATTGGCAAAGGGAAGATGACAGCAATGACAATTTATAAAAAGAGCTATTGATCTATCCTTTCTTTATAATTGAACTAAATCAACCCACAGGTCAGGTCTTCAAGCACAACCACCATGATGAATCTCCCCTCTCCTCCTCCCACCTTTCTAAAGTCCTGTCTGTGTTATCTGTTGGGATGGACCACACTGCCTTTTTCAGGATCTTGTGCTGCTCCTCTTCAAGAAGGAGGGAATGTGAGTGGCAAGAAGTGGCCATGGGCTGCAAGTCTCCCTGGTAATGATTTCATTAGGGGATAAAATGCCTCTGGTCAAGTGGCATGGTACGGCTGCAGCTTGGACTGACCCATCCTCCACAAGCACCATCGGTCAGACAGCACTCCACCACACAGGTCAGATGTCCACCCTCAGCATCTCTCTCTCCTTCCCCCAACTTCGCATTGGCTATTTAATTTCTTCAATCCCATCACAGTCCATTGCTCATGTTCTCAAGGACTGAGACAAAAGCAATTCAACCCAGTCATAACTGGCCTTATTGGGTCCTGCCTTTCTTGTCCCCACAGTCACACACTCTGTCCCCTGTCTGGTGCACCAGTACACTTTTCTTCCCAATCACATACAAGCTGTGTCCAACTTTTTAAGAAGAATGACTGTGGGGGTTCTGATCCAGAAATAACATTTTTAGAAGCAGCCTTGATAACATAAACCTCAAAACCCCCTATATTTTTAGCACAAAAAGAGGATTATCTATCAGCAGCATGTATTGTGCAGAAAGACTTAGCATTAAAGGACTCAGTTTTTATTCTGTCACAAACGAGCACTAAAAATATACTGACTTCAAGTGAATTTCTGGAGTTTTGTTCCCAGCAAGAAACAAAGATAAACTGTCAAAGGATGAGACTGCCAGGTAGGAGGTCCTTCTGCCTGTTCCCGGCTCGTGTATGCAGTGTTCTCCTCTCTGCCTTCTTCCTCATATGGGCATTACAGGAGGCTGACAGCCTCACTGCGTTGTAACATTAGTAGTGATGAAGGGAAGTGGCTGACATTAAAGTGAAGTGGCACCTTGCACTCCAAGCAGAGATGTTTTTGAGGAGAGAGAGATCTAAGGCACATTCCCAGAATTAGCAGATCCTGGCCCATTTCACGCGACAGGCTTACACGTTCACCTTCCACAACCAAGATATAGGTCAAGAGACCAAGAGCATGAAATGGAGCAGAAATAATGCCTGGATGGGCTGCCAGCATGCCTGGGAGGCACACAGCTCTGTGACAGGGGTGCTGGAGGAACTGGACAGAGCAAAAGCTCCTTGAGATACCGTGGCACTGTTGAACCACTGCAAAGCAGGAGGTGGGAAGGTGAACTTACACAGCCAAATATTTCTTCTGTTGTGTCCCTAAGGTCCAGTTCAAAAGCTGTATGTCAGTTAAAAAATACTTATATTGAGGCCCTTGAGAAACAATTTCATAGCTTTTGAGTTTGTTCTTCACATCTTCATTTATACTCACTATCTTCTGTTTCATTCATGGTTCCTCTGTGCTGCAGCCAGTTCTCCTTCACACTGAACTGGTGGAAAAAGGTTTTATTCTGTGATGGAGCGGGAAAGAAAGAAAAATAAACCACAACAGTGACTTTATGCATTGCTGCCCTTTACAGAGCAGTAATTCACAGAATACAGCGTTCAACCCATATGTCTGGCCAAAAGCTTTCTGTATAGGAAATCCACCTACCCTTTCCTGGACCAGTAAACTGGGAGTTGCCTTACTAAATCATGACCAAGGTGGAGATTTTGGGGGAAGCAGGACATGCCAAGGCTAAGCAGCTTGCATGATTCAAGATTTTTTGTAGTCATGTTGCGAGCCTGTTTTTATACACTTATATATGTTTCCCATGTACCAACCAGCCTACTTAGCAATTTCACTACAATCTCATGTTCTGCCTTCCACATTTTCATAATAACATTTTAATCTTATTACACACTTCAGCCTCAGCCTGGCAAAATTGATGAGCACAGCAATTCACCTCTGAGCAGTCTGTATGCCAACTTTTTCTGGCTGCATCATGTTCCTCCAGTGAAATACAGATTCATGTTCCTCTCTTTTTCCCTGTCCCTGTCACAACAAATGCACCCTTTGCTCTGTTTACTTGACACCCATGTCAGTGGATGTGTGACAATGCCTGTGCTCAGCCTAGTTTACCCAGGTTGCTATATCTCTCTAGCTTGGTGGGGACACACCACCTCAGGACCTCTCCTGAATTTTGACATCTCAAAGCATCTTGTTAAGATGCTAATACTGTCACAGCCACTACAGGCTGGTTCACACAGCTGATATCCAGGATGCACTGACAGGAAAAAAGGTCCTTAAGCAGCACTGCAGGTCCAACCTCACTGATGTGTCCTGTCATATTTTTGGCCACCAGTCACTTTCAGTCAAGAAGCCAAGAAAAGAGAGGGAAGTGGGCAAAGGGGAAGCAAATGAGATGGTAAATTATCTAGCAACCAGCAACAATCAGGTTGGCATTACCTTTCGATGAGGTGAATACTCATCTACAGTGCTGAAACAAAAAGGAAAATCCAAATTATTTTTTCCAGTCAAAGCTTAGGAAAATAAAGTTTTAGCTATTACAAAGTTTCCAATATCAGAAAGTTTGTAACACTTAATGGTCAAAGCAAAAAGGCTGCAGAGCTCCTTCATGAACAACTAAAGGCATCTGGCTCAGCCAGAAAGCTTTTCTTTGACTTGCACAATTGATGTAGTAAAAAGCAAGGCTGCCAGCCCACAAGAAGTCAGGGTCACCCTCAAGGATACAGCTCCTTTCACTTCCCCAACAGCCAAACCATGGAAACAAACTCCTTTGTTGAGATGACTATTACAAGATATTTGCTTCTCAGTACTGCCGACTGCAGAGAGAGAATGAGAATGAAGGTACCATCTGAAGTCACAGACTGCAGCTTCTGAGAGAATTTTTGCTAGCTTCTTCACAAAGTATTGCTCTTCTTGCAAGTAATCACAAATAAAACTGATGGAAGTGAAGCCCAGCAAACACCAGAGAAAACTGAATCATGTAGTTTTAGTTTAAAAAAGAGATGATTTGTAAAAATGAATATGCCACTTGTATCACTCATCACTTTACTGAATTACAGCAACATGGCAACAAAAATAAATTACACTCTAAATAAAATGAGACTTGATAACGAATATAATCAATACTTACTGACGGCGATGCATCCCAAGTATCTTCTGAAATTCTTTCAGGTCTTTCTCAAGGATAGGATATTCATACACATCATCTAGCACATTTCTGTATATCGTCTACAAAATAAAACAGTATCTGCAAATGTCTAACAACCCAAACATAAATCTAAGGTAACATATCAGCAGTCTAAATCAATTCAGGCACTAGTCTACTAAAACAAATTTCATCATTTTATTTATGCAAAACCCACAAGGAGAGAATGTTCCTGTTTAAATTTCCAGACTGATAATCTGGGTTAGGTCAGAAAATGACATTCTGAAGCATGACAACACACCACCTTCACTTTCACTCCAAAATGATAACAAACAGGTTCATTGGATTAAGACTTTAAAATGGCAAATGTTCTGCTTCACCTCTCTTCACATTTGCATGCATTTTAAAATGAGTTATGTCTTCCACAAACTCCCAGAATTCTCCTTAGTTGTAAACTAATAGATAAATAAACCTTACTTCTAATTTTGGGGGAAGGTATTGCCATGATTGAAATTATAGGAAATATTTTCTTGACAGTTTTCAGAATTTGCACACAGATCTTTCTCTTCTAAGAAAATGAGGATCACACATATGAGCTGAGTCATCAGGTTTGCTTTAGCCCAACTCACACTCCTACATTCACAGATTTCTGCATGAATGATTTTAGCCTACAATCCTATATGTTGTTTTTGCACATATAACTGCAAGCATCATTATTATTACTGCTGTTTAATATTGCACAGAAGCTTGAACAAGAGAAATTGTGTGACAGTGCATAGTCACACCTTCATGGCCCTTAAGAACATCTCCAGTTGCATACAAGGAGTCTGATCAGGAAAACTGGAATATCCTCCAAAATCTACTAAAATACTCTCATCTTTAACCATCAGAGGGGAAAAAAATATATATCAAACCACCCCCCCCAAACCAACCATATGGATCTTGGGTCAGCAACAACAGGCTGTTTGCAAATTTACAAGGGAATTACAAGAGCTTTGAAACTCATACAGAAATATCAGATCTTTGCTAGCAAGTAAAGACAAAATTTTATTTATTAAAAAGCCATAAAGCTGTCCTGCTCTCTTTGTACACCCAGCAAACACTATGGAATAGGATTTCACTCCTCAAAGTAGCATCTCTTACAGAGACCTGAAAACTCTTGTCCATGATCCTTTGGATACTGACTGTGGACCCAGTTCTGGCAGACATGATCAGTGTGTCCAATAAACCTCCATGTCTTTGTAGTTTTATTTCTTATCTTTCTAACTTTTCCCATTTTCTGGAGATCACAGGATTTCTATAAGTTTCATATGTTAATGTTTTTGACATTGAATGTACTGACAATACAGGTTTTCTGTTCAAACTGACTGTCTTTAAGGCATTTAAGGAAGACACATGTAAATCATTTTATATTACAGATTTCTTGGAGAAATTTTAAGTATGAAAAAAAAATGTTTTATAGATTTTGCTGCTGGGGCTTATTAGCCACAGTAAGTAATTAAACAGTGCTGAAATGCATCAGAAAGTGTTTCAGTACCTTTAAAAATTGCTTTAAATGCTCATCTTCATGTAACCAGTCTTTGTAGAGCGAAGTCCACTGAGACACCAAGTGCAGGACTTTTCGTTTCCTACAAGACACATCAGAGTCGTCTTCTTTCCCTTGGTTGTTCTTAGCACAATAGGTGCAGCAGGTTAAGGAATGAATAATAAGGTCTCACAGAAACATAAAAATAACTGATGGCAAAGACTTTTTCTAGTACATTGTTCAGTTTTTAATGTTTTATCCTGTCTGGAGCTTTAGGAGTTTCATCAATTTTTGGGAATTAAATTCTCAGTAATAGGCACGTCAGTTCATCCTCTGTTCCAACAGGATTTTTCTCCGTTACAGATTAGAGAGGTGATTCTTTAAAAATAAAATCAATTCAAAAGGAATTATACAATGTTGAGTAATATCTTTTCTGCAGAACTGAGAATAAACCTTTGTCCTGCACACTGATGCCAACATGAATGTCTGTGGGATGGAGGACAACGCTTCATTAATAATAACAAAAACCCAGGCAAAGGAAGTCAGTTTCTTTTTGCCTGCACAAATTACAGTATCTGCAGAAATACCACTATAAAAAATAAAAAAGGAGTGAAAGACTATTTCTACCACTGCTCCCTATTCAGAAAGAAGAACCACCAAATGACAGATGATACCAACTTGATACACTGTTCCCGTCCCTTTGCTGTTCTTTCTTTTATGAGGAAAAAGATGATGTTTCCACCTCAAAAGGTAAAGAGGGGGGGGAAAAAAAGTTCATTTTATAGCCAGAAGTTTATTCAAGCAATGCTCCATAGCTTATGGAAGTCATTGGAAATACATAAAAATAATTATTTTATCTCAGAATGAGTTAAGATTTACATCCTGTATCACATGATAAAAAGAGCAGAGATTGTAAAATACTTATTCTTTACTTTTTGTGTATTCTGAAATGTATTATGCAGATGTAGGTATTCTAAGAATTAACATAATCTGGAGAGGTTTTAATACCACTTTAAATGTTACCTTGTCGCAGTTATAAAGGTTTATTAGCTTTAAACAAAAACAGACATAAAATTGTTTTGTTGCTATGAGTTGCTGCTTCAATACACCATTCAAGCCTTCTTGTTAAGTGAGTATACACCTAGACAAATGGGTATGTTTGGGACACAGGTTGATTCAGAGGAAGCTTTATTTTTGTATATTTGACTCCAGATCTAGAAATTTCTGTTTATTGATTCCTCAGTTATGTTAATTCTAAATATTCTAATAAGTGAATGTGTGTGTGTGTGTTTGTATATCTATTCACAAGTGTTGCCAATTAGGGAAACTCATACCCAAATTTGGATTTAATGTTTCCAGTTTGAATTTCTTCACCCTCAGTCCATTTGAGTTAAGAATACACTATAACCTGAATTCTGGGAAGCTATAGATTTGAGTCAAATTCCAAGTATCATAAACCTTATGAAAACTGGACTGGAGAAAAAGAGACCTTGAAAGATCAGCTAATCTAGTCCATCCAAATCCACCCTAACTAATTCACCTTAAGAGAGGCTCAGGTATAGCATTTTCTGGTTTCTTCTTCTTAATGCTCTCCAGTATAAAAGACTCTACTGTCTCACACATTTTCCATCCCACTGTTTATTTTCTTAAGGCAAAAGAAAAAAAAATTCCAAATTATTTCCTAGTATCTAACATGAAAATGTCTTACAGCAATGCTTTCTCACTGCCTTTTGTCCCATCTGGGAACAGATTCTTCCCTTCCTCTTTAGGTACCTGAAAGACCATGCCATTTATAGATTCCTTTTTTTCAGTAAAACAATCTCAGTTCTTTCACTTCTTCTTTGTAGGTCTTTTTTTCTTTTTTCCCTAGAATACTGGTAATTCCCACTACCCTCTTCTGAAGTTTCTCCAGTTTGTTCATGCATTTCTTTGGGTGTTAGCCCAAAATCTCAAGTGCAATCCATTTTCTAAGCACACCACAGTAAGTATTAGACAATGATATCTTTTCTCACCAATTTTTCACACACCCTCAAAATAATCATGCAGGGTTGTATTTCAATAATATCAATATGCAAAGAACAAAACCAGGCATGCAATTTTGATAAAAGGCTCAACAATAGACAAAACCAGGAGTAGGTGTGCAAACCCCGTGAATACAGCATTCAATAAAAGGATATTGCCTCAGAAGTGCCTGGCACAAGTCATCGGTCGTCATGAAGACTGTGTATGTGAGAAGGAAGTCATCCAGGAGAGTTTCTGCAGAGAAAGACAAAAAAATCACAAGATACAATACATGAGTGAGAGAAGGAAGAAGAGATCCCTTCCAACTGGAATTATTGAAAAATTCTGAAACAAATTTCCTTCCAGTTTTAGTAAACTACTCACATATGATGCATGATCTAGGAGTGAATCTGCATGTGGTTCACACAACAAAATATTTCCTTTTTTGAAAACAGAAAATTATATCGGTCTCTTTATCTGCAAATTAAAAATGTTCCTATTTGGTTTTTTGGGTTTTTTCTTCCCCAAACAGTAAAATTCTCCACAAGTTCTGAGGGGTTTCTGTTCAGTGTATTTCTTTTAATTTCAGAAAATACAAAGCGTTCCTTTCAGCAAGAGAACAGGTTTGCTTTTTCAGACAAGAAGAGGAACACGTACAGAGGCTGAACAATAACAGAAGTGATTTCAGTTATATTGCAAAGCAAAAATACTTTACCAGTACAACTAATTGGTACTAGGCAGCACCAATTCTACTCAGTTGCAATTTAACTGGTGGCTTTACAACTGCAAAGACTAAAGGGCTAAACCACACCTCACATGAGAAAGACAAGCCTGAACCCTGACTTTCATAGCCTGATTTTCTCGCTATTTGTTTGCAATCTGTTCCAGTCCAAGCCTGTGCTTGTGTATGAGTGTGCAACAGAGAGCATCCCAGCAGCTTTTCATACCAAGGCTGCAATTTCACAATAATTTAGACCAATTTCCATTACAGCTGCCTTGGACCTCCTTGTCAGCAAATTATCGATCCTATAGCTGCAGTGCAGGATGGCAATAACAATTTGTCTGTATATCATTCAAAGACAGGTATCATGTGGATATCACATGGATGGATAACTAATGACATCTCATTCTGTGAGCATGGGATTCAAAATAACTCCCTTCTCTTTTAGAAACATTTGAAATAAATCTATCTAGATCAATGCATGGTCCAGAAAGAGTCCTGATCTAAAGATGCATAGCAAACCCCCTTGCACTCAGAAACAAAACAATTAAATTCTTTAGATTACACCAACATTGTTAAAAATAGTGCAAAGTATTATCTCTGCATAAAAAGAGTATTTTATCACAGTAAATGAAAAGACATGGTGAACAGCTTGTTCTCTATCTGAAAGGTCATCTGTTCATTCTGTTGCACGTCTTTTGGATGATACACTGCAGCCATTAAAGTTGGAGGTTTCACGAATATTTATTTGAAATGGGTGAGCTTGGAGTTAACTACATTTTAGTTCTTCCTTGAACTATATATGACTGTGCAGTGATCCTCACAGTCAGGAGACATTTACAACAGATTATACGCCTAACTTGCTATTCTGTGTAGGTGATATCTGAGTTTTAACAATACATAGCCATGTGTTCAGAAAAGAAATTAAGTCCTAGTTGAAGCAAAACTGCAATGCTTACCAATGAACTTCTGCAATTGTTTAAAACAGAATGACTTGATAGTGCTAACTGGTGTTAAAAAAACAACTCCCAGATTTATTTTTACTACCTAATAATCTGTTTTCCAGATGTCTATCTTCAACTTTTCCAGCATCATAAAGTGTTGTGATGGAAAGAAAGGCTGGTTTTGCTGTGATCTGAGTTTTCTTGCTTTTTTGCTTAAACTTCTTGCAAGAACTATGCTACAGACATTACTAATGGAATCTCCTCAAAAAAGAAAAAAAAAGTGAAGTCTAACATTTTATGTTTATTCAGATAGCTTACAATGGTTTTTAAGCCTTCTGTTCAACCCTGTCTCTCTGCATGCTCAATCATACATCCCTCCATTCACAGTCTCTTGTTTCTAACAAAACAAGGTATATTGCTCAGCTGACTTGAAGTCTCACATATGTATACACAGCGGTGTCTTTTACCTTCTAAATGCGGAGGAAATGCCAAGAAAAAAGTTCTTAAATTATGTTTTCCATAGCTTGTATATAGGCTAAATTTCTTCAAATTGCCTCTGAACTTGTTGAGAAATTTAAACCCTAAAGGAATGTTTTGAACAAAAAAGGTCTGGATTATACATGTGGTCCATTAATAGCACCACTCATCCATTAAATTACTTTAACAAGTAAGCAATGAAAGTCCTTTTGCTAGATTAAATATCTATTACCAGACGTCACGTAAAGACTTTATAATAATATTTGTATTTTAAAATGCATGCACTAGCTTGCAGGTGTTTCCCTAAAGTCTTACTGCTTACTGTAACTATCTTCTGTATTTTCTTCCTAAATGCCCTGTAATTTAAAACTATTTCAGAATGGTTTTTCCTGCCATAACAGGAATACAAAACCTTAGGGTGTACTGATCCTTCAAAAATAATTTGTTCAATACAAACAATTGCACAGTTCTCTGATACTGGACATTAATACAAGTCCACAAATGATGATTTGATGGTCTTAATCTACAAACAGAGAGAGAGGGTAACCAAGAGAGGATTTATTCACAGGATATTATTCATTCTGTTACTAATGGCCACTAAGAGCAGTAAATTTGAATGAGGAGGGGCTCCAAGTGAACAAGTTGAGTTGACAATTACAAACAAAATCTATGTTTTTTTTCTGTTTAGTCACAATTGAATTAAGAGTCAAGGAAAAAAAGCAATACTAGTCAAATCATTAGTAATTTACAGTCCACCATAATCCCACTCAGAATGGCAGTGAAATGCATACCCCTGCTTTTAAATTTTACTCGCTGTTCCAGTTTCTGCCTAAATCTGGGACCATTTCCCCTATTATTCCATAGGAAAAGTTTTTCTAGCATTTGTAGCAAACTGGGAGAATAAAATGCACAGTAATAGTTGGAAAAGAAAAACTCTCATTGAAAAGAAAAGGGAAGGGATGTCTTTGTGCAAAAGCATGGGATGCTATTTTTTTTTAATTTCTCTTCTTCATGAATTTTTTATTTAATCCTTTTCTTCTACCCATCAATCTAACTTCTTCACAATTTTCCTTTATTTAGCTGAGCAATTATTATAAACTATGCACTTAACTTGCAGCTATGGAGTATTTCATTTCAAAGACAATTTCAAGCATTTTAAAGCTTCATTAAGAAATGCAACAGAAAGAGCATGTGTCCAATGGGCTCCTCTTCTTGCAGCTCTTTGGGGGCAGCCTTAGGCAGTAATCTCCCCACACCAATTGAGTGCAAGTTGCATAGGCATAAAAATAATAAAAAAGCAGGCACTGTGCTTGTTTATTAAATAATCAATTCACACCAGCTTCTGCTGAGACAGTTTCTCCCAGGCTATGTGTCCCTTCCCTTTCCCAAGTGAAATAAAGCATCATGGGCACCAGCTTTACTAGGCACAGTTAGTACTGCTCATCCTGGTTTTCTGCAATGTGCAAGTTCTTCTGCAAGATACATTCAGGGTGGCTGAGGGATGGAAAGAGCAATATATAGGTATGGGATGTTCTCACATGTATTTGAATGAACACCACCTCATATATTCCCACCTACTTTAAAAATTTGAGAGGATTCCCTGCTGCTTTTCACGTGCCCACTTACCTCTCTAACCAGATCCTACCCTGTCCCTCAAAGAAGACAACTCTACAAATACTAACTCAAGGTGATGGTACAATTGTAAATGCCAGGAGGAAAGAACGGATTTCCTACATGGCTTTACACACAAAATATGTGTGTAAGAGTTTCTTTTGTCCCTTCTTCACCCTCTTCTCTAGGCAGGGTATCAATCACTAAGGCTTAGGACAGATATACAGATCTGTAGAAAGAAGCAGTCCATGATATGCACTTTACAAATCAGGACAGGTGGTACACTTCCTGATGTTACCATGTCCAACACCTGTAAGTTCTTCTCAAACTTGAGCATTATCTTAAACCATCACAATGGTAATGTAATGCATCAGTGAAGCAGCCTCACGTGAGTAACTTGTAAACATGAAAAGAGACTTAATTTAAAGGAAATGCCTTCGTCAAATGGAGTAAGAGTTAAATTCTTTTGATTAAATACATTTGAGGACAGCTTTAAAAAGCAAATATTAAAAAAAGCTATCATATAGAATGAGTAAAGAAGGAAAAGTAGGGAAATATTCCAGTGTTACAGACAGCTATTCTCTGAGCAATTTGTATGGCCAGGTACTATGTATTAGCACAAGCACTGACCAACATCTTTAGACCACTACAGCTAAACCAATACTGCATATACATTTACAGTACAAACACATCCAACAGCTCAGACTATATTCAGAATACACCTATGGCTCTATTGCTAATATTAGACTCACTGTCCAGCTATGCCTAACATAATTATTCCTAATGCCTGAGTCATTAATCCCTTTATACCCACAAGAAGAGATAACTTGAAGACAAATTCCAGTTTGTCTTGGTTTTCTGATCACACTATTGCATCCTGAATAGTTTTTGGGTTTCTGCTTCTCAATGGCTACCAACAAAAAACAAACAAATAAAAAACCAAACTAAAAATGAAACCTGCTGAAAAATAAGCCAAACAAGTCCTCCCACTTTCAGTGACAAACTGTGACTGCTGAAATGACAAGAACCATTATCTTTTTCATATCAGACTTTACAGAGCAGCATTTCAGATGCTATTCTTTCCACTCTGTAGCATTTGTTTCCATGCTCTTTCCATTACACACTTATTTAAATGTAAGAAAGAAAAAATAAAGCTTTGCAAAACAAGGTAACAAAAGGATTTAAAGTAGGCAACACATGGAGCTTTTTTCTTATATTTGCATGTTTACAAAAGGTAACCTCCTCTATACAAGGGAGTATAAGCATACAGACTCCTTGCATATAGACTCTATATTCCTTTATCTGCAGATTGTTTGTCACGTACAAAGGGAAGAGGGTACTGATAGTGAAATCTGTTAAACTGCAAAGAAAAACAAGTAATCTGCTTGGGTTTGGGTTTTTTTTTTTTTAAACTTATCGCCATGCTGAACCCAAATCTCTTTGACTTTGCACAGCACAAATCCATTGTGAATGGCTGTGCAAGAATTACAGAAAGATTTAAGGGTTTTTCAGACTTGTATTCCACACTAAATCGGATTATAAGGAAATATAGATAAAGCACTGGAATGCAAGTCTTTTTCCACTTTATGCAAAGTAGTGATTCAGCTTTCTCCAAGGATTTGCTGGTAGAGGCCAAACCTGTATGGAGATTGAAGGGGAAACAAAACAACGACAAAAAAGGAGAAAAATTTGTCTGAACGAACAAGCCACTGAAATTCAGTTAACTCACAGGTTAAAACTATTCTTGCTATTGTAGTGGCAACCCTTAGTCATGCTACAGAGCAATTGTAGTTTTCACTATGTGTATGAGATAATTCAATTGAGTAAAAGGATGAAAATTCATGCACTGAATTAAAAATATGACACTCTAAACTCTCTGCTTTCTAAACAGGAAACCAACTAAGTGCCCTTCCTGATTAATTTACC
This sequence comes from Xenops minutus, assembly GCA_035221455.1. Classification (NCBI taxonomy): domain Eukaryota; kingdom Metazoa; phylum Chordata; class Aves; order Passeriformes; family Furnariidae; genus Xenops; species Xenops minutus. The sequence goes on from JAWWEE010000074.1 coordinate 30,843,342, forward strand.
TTTCAGAAATATAACAAATAAAAGAAGATCGTAAGACCTTCATCCTGAAGCATGTTAGAACCTGAATATAATGTATTGGTCATCAGCATGAAATATGAATGGGGGCTACACACACATATTTCTAACATCAATGCAAACTGAGTTTTGTTTTGTGTGATAATGAGGTCTCTTTGGTGTTCGAGGGGGATATTTTTAAGACAAAATGAAGAGAGAAATAAATGTATTTTAAACAGTGTATAACTAATTCTAAAACCATTTAGCTATGCTATTTCCCATTTGTGATTATGGCAAAGATGATGAGATGACCATATGGTCAGCTCCTGACATCCCCTTATGTTAATAGCCAGAATTACAAATTTAATAATCACCAACAACTTCAAAATTTGCTCTCATATATATTCACTGCATCATCCCTACCTTGCAGGACCAGCCACTTCTCTCCAACATTTTGTGAGGTCCATCCTCCAGAGTATATTTGGGGGGAGAAAAAAACCCAAACAGCTAAACCAACTGAATCCTTTGGAATTTTTATCTTCCTGTCTGTCACTGAAAAGCTGGGGTCAATAATACTAATACACCTCTGACCTCATAACACATATTGGAAATAATATTTTTAAGAAAATATTTACTGATGGGGTTAGCAACACCATACTGATCAGAAATAGTTAAAACTTGCATGTCTCACAATCATCAAGAAAAACAGCCCTATGAGATGGGGTTACAGCTGGGCAAACAGACAGATGAGTAAAATGGATGTTGATTACTTACTATTCTATAGGGAATAAACAATTTTTCTATTTTAAATATTCAGTCACAGAGTTCATATTAAACAAAATGAGGGCTACAGCAAAGCATTTTCAAGTTTTTCAGCCTCTCAGTACTGAAGGCTCATAGGCTTAATAAATTCTTGTCACACCTCTTACTCTTTTTCTGCAAAATGAGAAAAATTATAACCACACCTCAAGGCAGACAATGCTACATGTAGATTTGTTGTGTGGTTTGGTTCACATAATACTATGCAATGCTCTGTCCTGTGAGTTCTAATTGTAATCAGGAAATTCCTTGTTCTGCAGAAACCAAAAAATGATTTGATGGCAACTCTTTTCAAAGACAGGAGTTTCTCAATAATCTGTAATTTCACAGCAATTTACTAAAAATGTCAGGATGTCTGGGAGTACAAACAGTAAATGCAAATTGCTATCATTACTATCTGATCTAGCAAGATATTGCTCACATCTGAGCAGGTGCTAAGTGGTCCCAGACCTCCCTTGCATTCAGCAGATGGCAATGGTGCTCAGGACCTTGCAGGATTAGCCTTTAATTCAAAAATCAAATCATCTAATAGTGCTATGCCACCGTGGACACAGCATGAAGCAAAAAATGAGATGATGTTGAGAAAGAAAGGTCAATGAAAAAAAAGAACATCGATATATAATTTGCTGCTAATGTATTAAAACAGTTATAGTAGTTATGTCACCTAACCACCAAAGCACCAAGAAATCAATGCACAAAGGAATAAAGAGCAAGCCATTTATTTCTGGCATCAGGTTAGAAAACGAAAATACATAAGGGCAAGATATTTAACTTATACAATCACATTTTTCATTAGAGCACAAAAGTCAGAACTGGGAATGATTTCTAAGGTCATCTCCCAGAAATTTCTGGCAGTATTTTAACATCTGCAGAATGAATCAAACACATTCTCTCTGGTAAGGTCAAAGATCCTCCTAAAGTTGCATTCCAGTTGCTGCTATCATATGTATTAGAGCAGTTTCTTATTTTGTTTGAGGGACTGAAAGCCCTGAAGCCACAGGCAGAGAGCAAATGTCAAACTTGTCCAGCTTTAATGAGACACTAATTTTTCCACATAGAAATCTGAAGCCCCCTTTTTCCCCCAGGTAGGAGGGAGCCCTAGTGATTAATGTGCAGCTGTAATGGTCAGGGTTACTTGAAATTATTGAACAAATCCTCTACGCCTTATACATTTTGAAGCATTAGAAATGTTGCCTATATAGCAGTCACCCCAAGATATCGATACTTTTTGTTAAAAAACTGCCTTTGACTGCTGCAACTAAAACACTCAAGCTTTCCACACAGTGAAACTTGACTGTAAATGGAGGTATTTTAATGCACATGTGAAATGTGAAGTCCTCACACAAGCCTTGCTGCAGAAGGCAGTCACTCCTTGTTCATATCTGGCACCTCCCAAAGTACTTCAGGAGCAAAAAAACATTCTCTCTTTCCATTGATTATTTAAAATAAGCCAGCCAGCACAGGATTGCCTGGAGCAGCAGGGCAGATGATAAAAGATTTAATGGTTCCCTTTCATCCTTCTGCCTGCAGTCCAGCTGCCTTAATACAGCACGCTGTGATCTGCCCTCACAGGTCTGCACCTCCAGCCTGCACACTGCCTGGCACCCCAGGCTGCAGCTTGGCTCACTGAAAGCTGTATGAGCAAGTGCATGGCAAGCTTCTGTTTTTCTGCTTCTGTCTTGCACCTGAACATCCTTGCGTCTGGGCCATCACGCTCCTCCCCAGGCATGCAAAGAGATGCAGTGTCTTCAGCCCAAACCCCTCATTGAGTTCCAGGTGCTACTGAGAGCTGTCACTGCCTCCGTGGTGCCAGCAGGACAGGACCTTTTGTTGCCTGGTGGCGGCACAGCACACAGCCAGCAACAGACAGCAGTGCACAGAAAGGGGCTGTGTCATCTGTCCCCTCTCCACCGCTAGCCTGGCCCTACCAAGTGGGTGTTCTAAGGCAACAATGCTGCCTCAAGCCTTTGCCAGGTCCACCAGCTCAGCACACATTTGAGTAAAAAGGGAACTTTAAAATGAGACATTCAACTTTCCGAAAGTTAACATGGAGAAAGATGCATTTAGTCTTCAATTCTTTTTTTCTTTGCTGTCCAACACTTATATGGCATTCAAGAATAATCAAGTTTCAAGTTCAGCATGTCCTTCTCATTGCTGAATTGGAAAATCCACTCATAGGAAACAGTAATCTTCAAATCCAACATTATATATAAACAAAAAAGTTAACACCTCTTCTAAAAAAGAGTGTGAGTTCTTAATTTCTGGATTATCAACGTGACATGCTTTAAGACAGCCTACTTTTCAGAGACTTTTCTAAGACTATGAACCCAAATTTTCTGTTTGCAACCCAAAAATAACATATATACATATATGAGACTATTAGCCCCAACATTAACTGCCTAATGAGAGGCTTCAAAATCCACTGTATTTGGACAATATCCAGTCCAGAAGATTATGACAACTAAGTATAGTGACCAGGATACATTCCCTATTGGTACAAGACATGGAGAAAGGACATCTCAAACTACACAAGGCAATGCCCCACCTAGAGTTCTGCAGGACAGGTACAATGCCTCGACTTCAGTGTGCAGTGTTATCCCCATCACCTGCTGCTAACTGCTTTCCATACCAACCAGAGGAACTGGTTCCTTAGGGGAACAGAAATGTATGGATCCGCACTGTGTATTTTTTAAAAGTGTTTAGCAAGAAGCTTTGATCTATTATTTTCCCCCTACAAAGCAGCAAGGGGAAATTTCTTTGTGCTTCAGCCTGGGGAAGGAGATATAAGGAGAATCTTGCTTGCTCCTGGGAGCCAAATTATCATAAATATGCTAAGCAGTGCAAGCTCCCCAACATGTGGCACTAGAGCACGTGCAATAAACATCACAGCATCTCTTCAGGGAAGCCTAGCACAACAGAGTCTCCACTGACAAAACACTCCCAGCTTCTGTAGATTTGGCAGAACTGCCTATAAAAGGAATGATGGCATTTTCATCTGAGCAAGAACTGTTGGATTTGGTCCAAATGTCTGTCAAAGATGGGAATTGCATGCACTAGACTAATGAACAGACCACACACTTCTCCCAGCACATGAAAGGTCAAGTGGTGGGATATTTTTGGCGTATTGGGTCACACACATTAGGTTAGGGTCTTGCATATACACAGCTGTGACCCACTGCCATGTAACCTCCTAAGCAGAGACTCACTTGCCAGTATCTTCTGACACGTGAAGGCAAAGGGCCCAGCAAAGATGCTGCATGGCTGTGTTGTGTCACAGGCTCTGCTGGGCAGAGGGCAAGGGAGGAGGAGGCAATACATTTTGCAATCCCACAGGAGACCCAGACAGACATTAGCAAACTTCAGTGTCCCTGCTGCATTGAAGGATGCCACTTTCAGCAATTTGCCCAGGTTGAACAATACTTCAGGCTGATGGGCACAAACTTCTCAGATACCTCTGACATTACATCTGCATTATCTAAACACCCATAATGCACAGAAGAGACCTCCTTGTACTGGGAGGGGGGATGGCACAAGGGACACAAAAGAACCCAAAAACCAAACAGGCCCACACATGTCTTTTACATTTGCACACCTGTCTTCCTCCCCACTCCCCAGGGCAGTGAAGCATGACTTCACAGCATAAAACCTAAACAATGAGCATCAGAGCACTCATAAGGCAGCTGCATTTTGCTTCCCTGTGCAGTGAATGGGTTCCAAAAAAACCTGATGAGTTTCGTGATGGTGGTATTAACATACATTGTTACACTAATTGTAGACTTATTTATATGATATACATCCTTAAATTAGAAACCTGAAATTGTATTTGCTATACTGAGACATCCAGATCATTCCAGTGACAGGCTAGCACGTAATTAAAGCCAGTTTTTCTCTTTACTATTACAACTTAATGGAAGACAGCAATAAAAATGCCTTGCACATAGTCTGTGTATATATTAAGAACATCTAACAATTTCAAATTATTGTGTTTGTCAGTACAATCCTGTGACAGATGAACGAAAGAAGTAACAGAGGTTCTTGCTCGCACTGTTTAAAGATCATACAGGGATAAGACACAAGGAACAGATATTATCCAGTGTTCAGCTGCTTGTGAGTAAAACACTTAATTAGGCATATTTCCCTGTGGCAGCAGAACTGTGCGCAATTTGGCTGCCTGCAACACACAGTAGCTCAATGCTACACTTTTAAGAAAGAATACCTTTATTTTGATCATTTTCAAACTATTTTCACTTATTGGGGACCTCAGCATTAGATCATGGATTCACCTGTACTGTAATTACTCAGGGATTTTTATTTGATGGCCTTGTTTATTTCAGGTAAATAAAGTGAGATATTAAGCAATTATAGATGAAAGCCTGGTGGGATAATTTTCCAAAGCTGTACATTCACTTTTGCTATTATTGTGGATTTTTAGTGCTATTTATTGATTTAGCCTGTATCTCGTGGAAATTATTTGTTCAGTTTTTAGCTCTTCATCAAGACAGCCAGCTGTCTCCTGGACTTCCAGAGAGCACAGAGGAGTCTCCCTGGCTGACAGGTAAACCCTACCTTGCTGTACAAGCATATATGAATCTGATGCAATGTTAAGGATAATGGTAAAAATCACAAACTCTGATCACAGACAAGACACTGTATTAAACTGTGCCTCTTGGATCATCTGCTCCATGACCGCGTTTCCCCATTACTTGTAACAGCATCTGGCTGTGACTAGTGCTCACCACCATCTTTCATTTCTATAGCTCTTTAAGACTGTAAGTGCCTGCACAGTTTTCATAAAATGTACTTTATTTTCCAGTGTGCAGAGAAAAGGAGGCAGACACGGATTCAGGAGAAGGGGGAGGTACCTGCCAAGGCTGAGTACACAAACTCAGTGTCCTCACTCCTCTGCTCACCTCTCCACAGTCCCATGTAGACAATACCAGTGCATTTGGCTAACACCATTAAATGTGAGTCAGATGGAGATCCCTCTGCAAATTGCCTTTCCCTATCAATTTTTCAAATCATCTTCAAATTAAATAGGCTAACAGCATACTTTCTCATTTCCTTCAGCATTTTTTCTCCTTTCTTGTTCCCCAAAGGAAAGTGACTTTTGCAACTGAATTGTCTGTTCAGCTGCCTGTCAATCTCTCTCTCCCTTAGCCCTGTAAACTTTGAATCTGTTGAAAAATTTCAACCAAATTTGAGACAGTGCAGCAAATTGTCAAAGACATCATGTTCCTGTAAGTAATGAGAGTAAGTGCACCTGTAGAAAACAGACATTATTGTCTCACTGAAGTAAAGACTTCCATTAAGCACAACTATGTTTGTAGATATAAAATAACTCAGACAAAAGAGATACAGCAACAGGCACTCTTTAAGATTAGAGTACCTTAAGCTGCATCTGGTAGTAATTTTTTTTTTTTTTTATTAAAAGACATAATCTCAAACACTGGGACTACTAGCATCACTGAGATATCCTTCTTATTTAAAATTCTGTAAACTGTGTCCATACTCTGTTCCTCTAACAAGGCTTCCTATAACTGCTGTTCCCATCTCTCTGCTGCACCAGTCTGCTCTTACTGGACTGCATAAATTCTCAGGGCAGAGCACTGTCCCTGTGTTTGTTTAACACCAGTCACACACACACACACATATATAAAATGATAATTCAACCTTTCTGCATTTATTTCTGTTAAAAAAGGTTTTGATATTTTAGTTGGGGGCTTTTTTCATTAAACTGCTTTGCTTATTCAGTTAAAGGCAATTATTTAAAAAAATGGGGTTTTTTCCTTCCTAGGAAGGAGTATCCTTTCTATATCACCACTGTTTAGCCCATGGAAAATCATCAGTCTCAGACTGCAATCACTTTTCCATGGCTGCAGGCTGGTAAACACTTCTGCTAGGTGTAACACTTGCTATAGCTTTCAGGTTACAAAATAGTGAGCATATATTTATTTTTCTTAAAGAGTGCCTATCAGAGAGGGTAACAAAGCATCTTAAGGGAAGACTGAGGATTACATACCACCGTACAGCTAGCTGAATGCTTCATATATAAGAATATATATTTAAAAACAATTTTCCAACCCAGTTTTTAGAAACACATCACCGATTACAGTGAATATATAAAAGCTAGAATCAATTCCATTAGGAGCTGCTGTTCTGAAAACACAGTAGCCCACATCCCAGAAGAATAATGAAGTATAATATGCAAGCTCATTTAATCACTGTATCCAATTACAAGGAGGAATAAATCATCACACACACACATCTCTATGAATTTTAAAAAGTAAATAGATCATGAATAGTCAAGCCAAATGCTGTGAATCTCTGGATTCACAGATTAGCAGGGAAGTGGTGCATTCACTTCCCGTTCGAAATTTTTTGTGGTTTCAAGCTTGATGGTACAGAGCTGACACTTTCTGCATTAGGGAACACAAAATCCTGGCAAACATTCACCTCAACAGAGCTTGTGTATGGTCTAATGAGAGACTTTCCTAGTCTCTCTGCCCTGGTTCATACCCAGGACTCCCCTAAGTCACAGGGGTTCAGAAGAGAAGCTGGCTTTCCTCTAACTCTATGAATAGCAGCACTTCAGGCAACTGTTCCTGCACTTTGCTGTAAAACTCCCTCATCCCAGACCTGCATGACTATATCCTCCAGGAGGATCTGAATGCTCTCCATTTATCAAGAAAACCCAGTACAGCAGCTTCTTACAAAGTTGATGCCATTTTCATGTTTTTCAGATGCTTTTAGAAAATTGTTATTAAATATTTATCATTCTTTGTAATCAAGAATGTAGGCATAACATCGTTATTACATCTTACTAACCTTGATTCCCTGAACAAATTTCAATCCTTTAAAATATGATGTTAAATCAAATGCCCTATGGCCCATCTGCATGTCAAAACCCTCACCCCAGAAGGGAGATTAGATTCTCATTAATACTAACATGATCTGTATTCACACATCAAAGAAAAAAACCTGTCCTAAATATTTATACAAGCTGCACAAGCAGCCCATGAAATGTTTGCCTGGAGAGATGCTGGAGGCTGTAAAAAAAATTCCTTCAACCCAGTGATCCCACAACAGGACAGACCTCAGGAAAATGCCTCCTTGCTGCTTTGCAAAAGGCAAAGCCCAGTTTCAACAGGCAGAGACCTTCGCTTGCCTAAGTTTAGACTTAGCTTGCCCAACATGCCTAGGTTTCTCTAAGGACCACAACATCTCCTTACATGTGCTTTGAGGCTTCTGCCCACAGCAAACCTCAGGGTTCCATTGGGCCCCAAAATGGCAAGGGCTTCCCAGGGTCTCACACAGCCCTGGGGAAGAACTCCCTGCCCACTAAGCAGCCCTGCTGTGCAGAGCATGCAGCGCCAGCACAGATGGTGTCTTCGAGGTGTTTGCAGGCTGTGTGTGGCCCAGGAGCCCTACAGTGTAGTCACAAGGAGAGCAAGCAGGGAACATACAGTGTCATTTTGCTTCCAGGGCCCTGCTCTGGACAACATCCCTTCTCTGGGTCAGGGAAGGGCGAAGAGGGCAGCGAGGAGACTGCAGCATGGCTAGGGCTGCCTCCTCGCAACCAGGCAGGGCTCTGGCAGGTCAGAGGTCTGCACCTGTTTGTCCATCCTAAGAATTGCTTGGCCACCCTATGCAGCCTCTTTGTTCAAAGCCTGTGTAGTTGAAGGTGGAGGTGAGGAGGTGATTCACCTGCTGGGAAGTAGGGTGCACGTGTGTGTGCACAAGTGCTAAGTCATCCAACTGTTGCCTCCCTGCCACTGCTTGCTGGCACATAACAGGATGGAAATTTTTCACCTGCCTGTTACAGAGTTCAGTTCTACAGAAACCAATGCAGACACATAACCTCTACAGACAGTAAGAGGAGAAGCTGTAGTCACCTTAATAGGTAAAATGTTTGCATTTGCCCATTATTGGTGCTTTTCATGCTTTGGAGCAATGCTACATGGTCACTGCTGCTTTAAGATTTTGAATGAAAACCTTTTGACAACAAGGATCTGACAAATGCTATTTGTTTGTGGTTGCTTTTCACTGTTGTTTGCTAGATTCCAGCTTGTGGCTGTGCATCTCCCATGATGTACTAACAGTAACAACAAACAAAATCCCATGGACAAGGCTCCTATGGGACAGGGAATGAAACCCAACAAGGGCTTCATTATTGTATTGATGCCAGGGCTCTGAATTCATGGCTAAAAATTAACAAAAGCAGGATCTGGCTTTCTGGTTTTAACTGCAGTTTTTCCTAGAGAGAGGTCAACCAGCCCTAACTCCTAAGAAATGCAGATGGAAAGAGTTAAAGAAAGGCTGCTTGTGGAATTGGCAGAGCCTTGTGGGCAGTGGGAAGAGGAGGGGATAATGACCTGGCTGGGAGGCATGGTGTAGAAAAGAAAAGAAAAAAAAAAGAAAGAAACTGAAAAGTAATAAAACATGAGGTATAAAAGCCTCTACCAGTCCCAAGTCAGATAGCATGATTTCTCTGTGATTATATCCCTGATTCTGGCAATTTGTACCTCCATCCAAATCTCAAGTTCAAGCAAAGGAATAAAACCACAATTCATCCCAAATGCTGCCACAAAAAAGTCAACGTTTTTTATTATTAGCTTCCATCAAAATTAGATTCAACAATGCTACCACTTAATTTAGATTCATCTATTTACTCCAAACTCTCACCCCAGAATGTTTTTGCACTCGGTGTCCTTGAAAACATCACATTTACACTTCAGAGAGAGAGTAATGGTTTGGTTTTGGAAGGATCTTCCAAGCATTTCTGAACTGAGACAAGGTTATCTCATGATCTCAGCCTGGCTTGGGAGCCAGTGATGTGAGCTGCTGCCATAGCTACAGCTCACACTGGTATTTTTCACTCTGTCTAAAAGATGGGACAAGTAATGTACTTTATTGCAGTAGCTGATGCTATAGTGAAAAGCTCTTTCTGCCAGAGCCATCTATACTCCACGAGGGTAACTGACATCTCATGAAAAACCTTTGGCTGTCAAAGTGCTGTAATTGTACTCCCATTTCAATCTCTGAAAGGATCAAAATTTACTTTAAAAAAACCAAGCAGGACTGTCTCTAATGACAACCACATAGACTCTCCTAAAAGATGTTATATACTCCAAAATGACACCAGACTGGATCAAACCTTTCCCTCCAAAAAATCAACAGCAATCTAAAGCCTGCATTATTAGTTTACCAATTGCAGTTAATGCACAAGACTTCTGAACTTATGCTCAGCTCATTCTGCTTCATCATCTCCTTTACAGACAGGCCCCTCCGCTCTCACAAAGTATCCCTACTACAACCATCTATTCCTACATCCAAGAGCTGATCTTTTGACTTGCCTACTAAAATGAAAACCTAGCAAGGTAACACAAACCACAACAGAACGCCCCACTAACCTCTTCCAGCACACATCAAATTTGGCCTTCAGTAGCTGCTGTCACATCTGCTCTTTCTCCTCTTTTTTCCTTGGGCATGCTAGAGAAGGCAGCAATCAGCATTTAGGGCAAGGTGGAGCTGAGCTCTGCTGCACTTGATAATTTGGAGTGTGTTGGCATCAGTTTGCCAATGCCCCAGACAGGCTTTCTCAAGCAATTCAGCTACACAGCAAGTAGAGGCATTTGGTGCTGTAATGCAGCTCGGGGTTTGCAGCTATTAAGGCAGGTCTTAAGAGCCCACAAAAACCCTCATCAGGCACTACCCGTTGGGAAATAGGCAGAAATCTATACCAATTAATGGTTCACAAATAGGTCTTGGGTTGTGGCTTTTTGTTTTTAATCTCCCTGGGTGACCTCTGAGCCAAGGGATTTACAGAAAGCAGTAAAATGGAAAAGAACTGCATCAGTACACTGTACAATCCAGTATCACCTAATGGTAGTAACAGGCAGCCTGACAGGAAGCTTAGTAAAGTAACAGTAATTGTAGTTTGGCTATAGCCAAAACCAGTCCCACTCTTGTGCACAAAAACACCGAGGCTGCTACTTTCATAGTACTGTGAAACTGTTTGAACTCAGGGCATGTTAAGAAGGATTGTGGGGGAAGGAGGAATTAAGAGCATGAGAGTAAATTTAGTTCACAAGGGGGAAAAAAGCTGCTTTGAAGAACAGATTTCTTTCAGACCCTTAATACACAACCTCAAAGCACAGGTCTGCAGTGAATCCATCCTTCCACTCTGTGGGCGGGGAATGAAGGCACTCTTTATATTCCTCAGAAAATGTTAATCTCACAAGAAAATCATTGTATTATAGCAACTTGGAGGACTGGAAGCACTGGAATTAAAACCCCAAAGACAGTGCATGAACTGTAGTCTTGGACTCAGAGATGCAGCAAGTATGTCAAGATACAGTTTTATGTTTTCAGCATTCTTACATAAAAACTTTCCCACTCCATAAAAGCTTTCTTCAAAAAGAAAAATAATCTGAATTTCAGAGCACCACCTCCCAGTTTTATAACGTTACAGATTCTGCTTTTAAAAAAGAGTTCTTTGCTGTGTCCTGAGAACAAGTTTCCAACTTAACAGCCATCGCACTAAGTGCTAATAGCAACACAGGTGTCATTAATGTACAAACACACCTACATAGGGGAATCTCTGTGTGATAGAAGAGGAACACAAAAAGGGAGTTCTGAATACAAAGTCCAGTTTTCCAACAGTTTGCAGGCCATGGTTTGATAGTAAAAAGCCTTAAGAAGGAAGGAAAGGAGCACAACACTAAGCAGTGAGAATGAAAAATGGCCAGGAAAGATGGGGGACCTGTGGTGAAGGGCTCCATGGTTGGGGTTTCTGAAGGACAGTGTAGTCTGCAGCTCCCACTGAAGTAACAGGACATGTGGACACTTTATAAGAAGCAGCACTGATATTTCAGTTTTGCATTTCCACTTCCTACTCTCACAGTTAAATGACCCGACAGCCCACACACCAATCTGTTGCTAATTCCTTTTATGCTACTCTCCTACAAATCAGGTCTCACTTTTCGTCTACTAGAAACAGCACTTTTGAGATAACTTTGTATGTTTTATAATTAGTCAGCTTCTATGAGCCACATTCTGGGAAAACGTGAAGACAGAGCTGTATCTGGGAGCTGAGGGAATCTAGAAAGTTGTGTCACCTTCAAAGTAGGGGTTGTCCTCTCCCTTCATCCATTTTGCACTTGGTGGTTTGACCAAACTGCTGCAAGGGAATGGATCTCTAGTAGGCAGAAATCAGCAAGAGTTATCACAGTCTATATTCACTTCAGAATTTGGCTATGAGTTTTTGTTAAGATGATGTTGACTTGCTTTGTCGTTGATGTTTTTACAGCTCACTAGAGCCAGTATGACATCAGTTGAAACAGAAGAGACCTGGTCTGCTTCATCTCCAGGCATGCAGCTGTGGAGCTGACCCAACCTCAGGCGTAGCATTTGAGCCAGACAGGGAATAAGCCCAAGTGGCTGGTGTATTTTTAAGATGACAGACACCTCCCTTGATGAGAGAGATCTCTTTGGCATGACCACTGCGCAGTGACTCAGTTTTTGCCTTTGACTTTATGGCCCTCAGCCCCAACCTTCTGACCTGGTAACACATTATTTCTGCTACATTTGACACTGACCAGCCACACTTGAGTGACTAGAAAAGGATTCAGTCTAAGGAAAAAACTAAGAAGCAACTCTGCTGCTCCTTTTATCACTAAAATAAATGCATTTTTATAAAATGTTGCAAGTATTTTTTACCCTTTCCATACACTTCTTGGCTTAGCAGCACCAGACAATTCGGAATAAACAAAAGCACCATTCTGAAAAAAGTTCTATAGAAATGCTTTTCAAATACACAAACATGTCTCTTTGTAATCTCAGTTATTTAATTAATCTGTTGATTTATATATATATATATATATGACCATATATGATTTCATATATTTGAAATACTTACTCCATTGATTTGATAGTTCATATCATCTGACTTCCAATGTCATTAGGGTAAAAGGGATGTTACAAATAACGGATTAAACCTCTTTAGGGTCACATTTCCAGAAACCTTACCAAATTCCCAGCATCATAACATCTTATCTTCCAGGTACCTCATCAAAATGCATATATCACCCAAGCCTATTTTGCAGTAAAACAAATAAACACATTCTGCCTTTTTCAATTTAAAAAAAAATAATAGAAGCCTTTTGCATTGTCAAAACAAAATTATTCTTACCCCCAGAAATGTTTTCGTGACAGACCTACACTTTCCAATTCTTTTCTGCTTAAACAACTAAGATCATCAAAATCCCCGATATTGTCTATAATGCACATCTTCATAATAAATGGTTTCACACTCAGCTTTCATGATAGCTTCTTATCACTTTCTCACATAGCAAAAGGTGACAACTAGCTATAATGTGTCACAGAATTACAGAGAAAAGACTGAGAAACTAAGAATACTATGATCTAATTGACCGTCATATAAATGGGTAGCTTTATCTTCTGCAAATTTGACTCAAACACAGAACACTAAACACTTGGGGCTCTACTAGCTATTTTTGCACAGAGTACAAAAAAGTTTACTTAGGTGCCCAAGGTGCACAAAGGTGCCTAGGTGCTTCTGGGCACACTGAAACCATGCGTTTGTCTGATGGTTATGACAGTACCCTTCTCTCCCTGAAAGGGTCTAATTTGTTAGGTGTTCCTACAGCATAAAAGTATTTGCAATGATGAACTGAAAAAATACCATCTATCCAGTATCTATACCAATATCTACAGAGAGAGTCCTGTTTACGAAGACAAAGTCCTGATCAGTAAGGATGTTCAGCATTTCCCATTCTGACTCTGGTTTCCCAGTCATTGGATATAATAGTGAGACAATTCAGGAGCAGCATTCCCAGACTTTGCCTTTCCAAAACTTTGCCCAAAGAAGTTTTACTGAACAAGTGCAAATAAACCTTTTTCAGGTTCCACATCCTCATTTGTCAGAAAAACTGACTGAGCTCCTGACACAAGAGTGCATCTTCAGACATACTCCCCTCACTGGCGTTTCCCATAAGCTTAGGCAGCACAGTGTGTGACACACTGTCTCTACTGAATCCTAGACATGGTGCTCCTTCTGCAAGCTGATTCAGCTCACTACTGTGACAGAAAATAATCCTATCAAAGGGGAAAAAAATAGGTTCCTACTAAGATACCTAAATCTGCTTGGCTCAAGGTCAAACCAAGTATAGTAGAGGAGAAGGGGTTACATGGCAATGTCGAGGAGCAAAACCAGAGAATGTCACATCTTCCCATCTGAGCAGAAGCCAATGTCACTGCTGGCAGCCTTGGTTCCAACTCCATGCCATTCCCAGAGCTTCTGCTTCTCTTGTCCCAGCTTCAGCTCCCACCATGTCATTTGCAAAGCCATTCAGCAGAAAACTTCACACTGCTGCAGCTGAACTGGTAACTCACTCAGTTGTCCTACCTGCAAGATGTAGTACCTTATTATAATCTTGGATTCTGATTAACATCTTCCAAAATGCAACGTGCTGGATGTGATAGCCTAGGTCAGATCAAAGATCCCCATAAAAAAGAACTAAGTCTTTGACAGCGGCCAACAAAAGATGCCCAGGGGAAGAAATACGGGGACAAATACAGTTATCTTTCTCAGACACACCCTCCTAGTTTCCAGCAACTGGCAGTGTAGGCTTTCCAAATGGAAAGCTGTATTGACATCATTGCAGTGACTGAGTTTTCACCAGGATTTTGCCTAATTTGCTTTTAAACCCTTCCAATCTTTGGCTTCCCCCAAATCCTCAAAACCACGAATTACAGTTTAGTTGTGCATTATATCAGAAAACAACTTCTCTCTATGAGTTGTAAACCAAATAATTTCACTTTGTTACAGAACACTGGCTACATTATGAGAAACAATGAGCTTCTTCCATCTCACCTTCCCCACACAATTCATAGCCTTATAGGTCTTATGCCTCCTTTACCAAAGCTGCCTTCCTATGAAGACCAGACGTATTTAATCTATAATTCTAATCACCCTTGCTGCCCTTTACTTCATTTTCAACCTTTCTGAGCTGGGGAAGAAGAAGGAACCATATTATGCATACCATATTGCACATTTATACAATGGTATAACTATGGGTTCTGCTTGTCTTCTTTCCTAATTAGCCTAAATACCATTTGCTTTTTCAACCAATGCTGAACAAAAAATTTCCAAGAACTACCCACACTACCTCCAAAGACCTATTTTCTGCATGATAATAGCCAATTCAGCACCTCTGCTGAATATGTATAATAAGGATTTTCTCTCCTCCATGGTAGAAAACACATTACTTTGCATTTTCCAAACTTGGATTCCATCTGTAATTTTATCCTGCAGTCACACAGATTTTTATTCCTTTCATCTTTCTTCGGCCACAGGGGTGGTTTGAGGGGGCTGGCTCCCAACTTATTTTCCCAGTTCTACACTGCCCTATTCTTACTATTTTCATGAGGCTATTTTTGAGTTAGATCAGCTTCCTGATCTAGCACGACAGCTCAAACAGCCAGTCAGGGGAGTGGGTAACAGGGTGTACAAGAATATAATCTTGCATGGCCACCAAAGGTGAAACCAGGGCTTTATTTACCATGAGACCCTCAACCATTTAGTAACATCGGCAGCTGATTTTAACTCAGATTTCATTCCACACTCAGCAGCACCCAGTCTCCAATGGTAAATTCCCTCCATTTTAAACACTGATAATTTATTCCTACCTTTAATTTTCCCTCTTTTAAGTAATCATCAGTCCTGAAAAGCATCTTCTTCCTTATCAAAATTATATTTAAATTTCTTTAAAGATTTTTGGCAAGGGACTTTGTCAAAAGCCTTTTGGAAATATGAATATAAGATACAGGCAGACCAGACCATATATGTCCTCATAACTCCTTCAAATCTTTAACAGCTCTACAGGACACAGAAGATCTGAGCTGTTTGCAAAAAAAAAATCTCCACATTTCTCTCTTCCCATATATCCCATATATCGATATGATATTTCTACACGCATTCCTTCTGCATTTACTGTACTACCACCCAACAGTCATAACTTCATGCTGGAATTTTGCAACTAATCAAACTCGTGCAAGCAAGTCCAGCTGCAAAAGACACCAGTCCTTCCCTCCTGCTGTCCTCAGCTGCGCATCTCCCACTCCCTGCCACCCTCTGTGTCAGGGGAAAACTTTGTGTCACTGACAGATTAAGTGGATCAGGAGACAGATCCACCCTAAAACTAATAATTTTATATTTCCTACATTAGTATCAACTAGGAGTAGCTCCATACTCGGATCTGCTACAGAATCACACAACAGGCTGTAGAGACAGCAGTGCAGTGGCAGGCATGTGCAGCTGGCAAAGGCTGAGTTGCTTCATTTGACTACAGCAACAGTTTATGCTGGAATAATGTACTGGTAAAATGACAACCTTATTACTTAGATATTCCCAAAACAGAACCATTTCTTTTAATTGGCATCACATTTTCCAACTTCCCCTGCTACTCAAGCTGATTTATATGATAGATTACACACCACTGTTAGTAGTTCAGCAATTTCATATCAGAGTTCCTTTAGAAGTCTTTGGGGAATAACATCTGATCCTGGTGATTTGTTACTATTCATTTTATTGATTTATTCTAAACCTACTTCCACTGACACTCCAGTGTAAGATAGCTTAGATTCTTGCTGCACAAAGCAATGGTCTTCTGCAAGAACCCCCCCAGGTTCTCTCACACAGAGTACAGAGATATATTATTATTTTAGCTTTTCCACAATTCTTATGTTCATGAGCTCTACTAAACTCTTGATCTTCTCCTATGGACATAGCAGTAATATGCATTTAGCCTATTTAGATAATCAAATTTTCCCAAAACTTTGTGGAAAGGTTTACAGAATCCCTCAAAATTATGATCAACAACATTTCATTATAAAGGTCTGGTAAGACAAAGGGTTAGCAGACATTTATTCTCTCCATCCTAAAAGCTGGAAGGTAGGATTACAAAGTGTTGGACAAATATTTATTCCCTTAGTCATCAGTCCACATGCATCAGATACACTTGTGTGTAGACAGACTGTGTGGCAATCACAGAAGTACGTTTTTTAACATCTTTTAATCATCAGTAAATAGCACAGTGAACAAAAGACCTAACAACATCCCTCATAGCTAAGAAACAAAAAATATCAAAGAACAATCAGATTTTTTTTTCTTGGATTATTAAACAAAAGACAACAACCTGGAGCAGGTAGAGCTGTATCCATTTTTTTTTTTTTTTTGTAACATCATTTAGCAGCTGACTACCATCAGTTCATGCAAGATAGTACCATTCTCCAAGGTCACATACAGTTCCACAGAAGTGTCACTGCCCAATATCACAGCACTGTCACTGATGCAAGCATAGAAACAGACCGTACTGAACAAAAGTAACCCCTACTACACAGCACTTCTAGGACAAACAGACATGGTCTGAAGGCTCCTCCAAGGTGCTGCATTATGACTCTAAATCAAGGATCACAAGCTGTCACACTGTTTCTGTGTGACAGAGGAGAGTTCCCACTAATCCAGGGATCATGCACAGTCCCAGATAAAGTGACACAGCATGGCACAAAGGTCATTACTCCTTTCTTTTCCTATTCCAAAGAAATCCAGACCATACTTACACCTTTCTGCATCTCTTCTAGCTACATCAAGAGAATTTCTTCTCCCTTTTTGTACCTTCAGGCCTTCCATCATCTGTCATCCTAACTTTCAGGACAGACTAACAAAAATATCATGCCTCCCCCTTGCTGCAATCCCCTTCACCCCGTCCACTACAAAGACACATCAGTTAAGATTGACATGTTGCTCCAGTCATACCATGCCTCATTTATTTCCTTTCTCCAGATCTCCATTTTCCACTGTTTCTTGCTCTCAACGACCTTCACAAATCAACATCTTCTCCCCTCTACTCCTTCCCTAAAACGAACCCCACTGCAGAGATGTAAAAGACAGGTGGTGTCAGCAGATGTGCGGAGGGAGATTATGTTCTACTTCAGTAAAGTTCTGCCTAAGCTGCCCGAGAGAGGTGGCCCAACGGATGGAAGGAAATGGTCTGAGGGATCCAGACAGGCCTGGCAAAGCAGCAGTGAATGTAATCATCCATTCCAGAGGCTGCCAATCATTCCACACAACTACCACATGCCAAGACAGTATGTTTGAATAGAGACCAGTCAGAGGATACTCGGAAGACTACATCAGAGTAATATCCAGAGAACAAACTGCTGCTAACACCTAAGAAATAAAAGATTTTGCAGAAAAGGACAACAATTCTGAAAGAAACGTTGTAGTCGATGGAAGGGATTAGAGATCCTAAGACACTAGGATTTGCCCTCTTGGAGATTACTTGTTCAAATCCCCATCCTTGATGAGGATTAGCCCAGGAGGTATGCCATGCATTTTCTGCCTGGACATTGACATATCTGAAGTGTCTCACTCTGTTCATTTCTTAACACTTCAAACTACACTCTAAAATACACACTCAGCAGACATTCCCTAGTGCTTCCAACAACCTCAGAGATGACTCAGAAAAGTTGTTTGTTATAAAAATTTTAAATCTCCATCTATCTCATGGTAGACAACAAAAGCAGTGTTCTTGGGAGTTGGTACATTACAAGTTATATGTAACTCAGAGAGATGAAAACTTCCTTCCTTCCTTCAAGATGGAAGTTAGCAAGTCTTTATTAGTGGCAAGCCCAAACTTAAGGTGATGTCTCAAGAACTCACACATACTCCCTGACAGTCATCACAAAAAACCTCAGTCATTAAGTAATCATTAAGTACTTAAGCCTAAAGAGTCTTGCAAATCTCAGGCTTTCATGACATCCTGCCTACAGAAGTCACCTGAGCAATAGACTAGGTTAGCTGAGCAGATTGCAGTGTCTTCTTCAAGTGTCCTCGGGTGATAAACAGTGTTCTGTCACGTCACAGGCAATGCAACAACTCTTCAAGTCAGGTCCCTACCTGTTTATTATAGTAGAGTCTATCAAGCTGAGTGCTTAAGGCATCTTGCCACAGGTTTAGAAGCAGCTGTAGGAAGTCTTAAGGCCTGGGCTCGTCCCCAGTTAAATTTATTCCAGACCAGTCCCAAAATTTCCTTTACTCTTTCAGGTGCAAGCGGAATCTGCTGAATTGGGCTAGAAAAGGGAGGATAGCTGGGAGAAATCCATGGCACATCATTCAGCCATGTCAGTGTTTATAAAAAGTGCCAGCCCCAGGATAGCAGAGCTTTCTGTAAACAACCATAAAGCACTGCAGTTATGATTTGGTATACAAAGGGTGGGAATGAAAACACACAGAGTATCCCTCCTTGGGAAGCAGTACAAAGGGTCAAACAGAACAACAGTCCCCTGTGCATCAGCCTATCTAAGAACAGCCCTTTCTCATGTTCTTTACAGACACAAAAAAACAAACTGCATTGAGGACTGCAGGGAAAGCAAGAGGCCACAGAAGTCATCCTGGAACTGGCAAAGAGACAGCAGGAGCAGCAGCTGGGTACAACAACATCGTCCTTTTATATTCCACAAAGCTATGTTTGCTAAAATACAAGCCTGCGGGACTCTGCAATTCAATATGAGATGGGCCAGATTGGAGTTAGAAAAAAATACAAAAAACACCAAATCCAAGCACATAGATGGCAGAAGAATGCCTTCAGGTGCACACACAAAGATGTACATATGTACAGTTGACATCCCATACTTCCTCACACAAAATGCCACTGAGTCTGCAAAACAAACTGATAAAAACCATTACAGGAGCATCCTTCTCATAAACTTCTGGGAAATGTAACTCCCAAAGTCTTTTATTTTGATGAAGTTCTATATTACCAGATTAATAAAGTCAGAAGAAAACGGTATGAGAAGCTAGCCTTGAGGGAGCAGAGGACCGCTGGGCAAGGTTTAGCACACATCTTTGTGATGGCAAAAAACTGAAGACACAGCTACTTTGTTCTACCCCTGGGATCCAGTTAACCCTGGATACAGGGCAGAGTTTAATTGTTTCTTTCTAAAAGGAGTTAGGATAAGGCAAAAGAGGTGAGGGGAAGCTAATCAACCTTTAAATACTTTACCATCTGCTGACAACCAGGCAAGTAGTGGGTTAGCATTTGTTTTGAGGACAGTTTACCAACCCCTCTCAATAACAATAAGATCAGGCTTATGAACAGCCTTTCTGTTATGGGAAGAAGACAGACCAAAGAGAAAGAAAGAATAGGCAGTACACGGGAGGACATATGCAGCATCAAGATTCTTTATGTAAGGAGTGCTTTGCATTTACAAACACTAAAATATAATGCATATCACTAGTGAAATTCTCACTGTTTTCCAACAAGATCGTGAGTTTATAAAATAAGATGAAGCAGACTTTATTATAAACACTGGCAGCTGATGTCCCCCAATTTGTGTGTGATAAACATTAATAGGTAAACTTATTCTGGATTCAATATTTGACCTTAAAAAGCCAGTGAAAGATCCTCACTACACTATCTATGAGCTGGTTCAAGTAAATTATACCCATAACTAGTCTGAGTGCATCTGTGCAAGGAAAACAACCACAGCCTCTCTCAGCACTAAATATTAATGTCTAGGCAGACAAAAGCAGCACTAGGAACACCGTAATAATATCACCGGAAGACGCTCTATACGTTTCTTCAGGGCATTGACACATCAGCACTAGGAATATGCCTATTGTCCCACATTAAACTAATGACTTGTTCTGAGATATTCCTCTGGGAATCGCAGGTGTTATTTATAATTTCAGACACTTAAAAGGATTAAAGCGTGTTTATTCTCAGTAATCTCATTTGTAGAGAAAGATGTATACAGGCAGCAGGAGTATGCATTTTAACCCTGCTGAGGACGACCACAGCACAGCTCCACTGACAGCCACCTGCCCTTCTCGTGGGTATTTGGCACCTTCAAAAGTCTCACCAGCCTGTCTGCTTTCATTAAAACTATCTACAAATTGCAGGTTACAGGCACTTCTGAAAAACTCCATGAGCTCTTGGTGACAGCAAGCTGTGCATATAGCCAAGAAATCCAGTTGAAAATTAAACCGTATGTCAAGTAGCCCAATCCATATAATAATAGCTCGAGGCTGGAATAAACTACAGTCTCTGACTGAAGACACGCAAGTAAGAGCATCGGGCGACATGCTATGCCCTGGGCTACGAGGAAATTGTTAAGCCGTTTTTATGAAACAGAAGATGTGCCAAAGTACTGGGGTGGTGTCAGCACGAGCAGGTGAGGTGTACTGCAAGCACGGCGATGAGCAGCGGCACGCTAGGAGGGATGGCAGCCCTGCCCGCAGGGACAGGGGTGCCGTACAAAGCCCGCCGCAGCCTGCGCTACCCGGGCGGCAGCCGGAGCCGGGCGTGCCTCGGCCCGGGTCGCTGCTGTGCCCGCTCCGCCGCCGCGCTCACGGGCTCCCCGGGGGCGCACCAGCCTGGCAGCCCATGGCACGGGGATGCCCCGGAGCGACCCCCGCGCCTCCCCGCTCTGCCAGCACCGGCACCGCCACCTCCCTCCCCTTCCCGCCCGGGGCCGGCCACAGACGCTGCTCCCCGGCCGCCGCCGCCTCCCCCCGAGGCTCGCTGCTTACCCGTCTCTTTGTCCTGGGCGGCTTCCAGGTGCAGGTCGCTGAGGAGATGCTCCAAAATCTTCTCCGGCGTCCCCGACACCACCACGTATCTATCGGAAAGCAGAGAGTCCCCGGAGTCATCCTCGGTGGAGGACTGCGAGCGGCTGCTCCACTCGTCCTCCTCATCCTCCTCGTCGATGTACTTGAAGTACGGCACGTCGAAGGTGGGCAGCGGCCGCTCCCCGGCGCGCCCCGACAGCGCCTCCGGCACCCGCACCCTGCCGCTGCCCATGGCGCCCGCTCCCGCCGCCCCTGCCCCGGCCCTAGGCGCGCCCCCCGGGGCTCATCGCCCTGCCGGGGCCGCCCCCCCCGCCGCCGAGCCCAGCCCGGCCGGCCCGGCCCAGCCCAGCCCAGCCCCGCACGCCCGGAGCCGCGGAAGCCTTACCTCCCGCGCCGCTCGGGGGCCGGGCTGCGTGACCACACCTTCCGCAGCACCAGCGCCGCGCCGGCCGCCTCCCGCGCCCGCTCGCCGCCGCCTCCATCGTCCGCCTTGGTGCGCAGGGGGAGAGCGACAGAGAGAGCGCCGTCAGTGCCCGCCGCGGTCGGGGCTGCCGCTGCCGTCCCACCGCGGGCTCTGCCCGGGGCATCCGCTGCCGGAGGCCTGAACTGGGGAGGGGGCTCTGTGCACCGCGGGGCAGGGAGCAGGAACGGGCTCCCCTTTGTGAGCGGCACTGGGCTCCGTGTGTTGGATTTTAATTCACAGGAGCCAGTGGGGGTGGGAGAGGGGCTTTGACTTGTGCGGGTTTCCGTGTCCCCAAGGTGATGGTTTGTTTAATTCCCAGCCGATCAAATAAAACAGGGGACAGGTAACAATAGTCTGAAAGCGGTCTGAAAGTGCTCCCGAGCATGCCAGTGATAGGGAAGCAGAATACACCTTCTGTACTTCAATAAAGGCGATAAAACCAGTGGGGCTGGCATTGAATGTGTTCCTCTAAGCATCTCCTGAAATACTCCCTGTATGGACCACCCTTCTTTTCAACAACTTTTTAACTTGGGAAACAAACATCCCCAGAGAAAGGTCAGCCCAGTTACCGCCCTGTGTGTGAATCTTGCCTAAGCTGCATTTTGGACACTGACTTTGTCCCTCCCTGCTCCCTGAAACAGAATGGAGCTAAACCATCATCCATTTGCGCACACACAACCCGCATCCCCAGCGCAGCCAAAGCCAGCTGACTGAGCAGTGCAGGAGATGAAGGGTTGCTGCTGACTGAGCAGGGCGCATTGAAATACGGCGGCTGCCAAAGAGCGGCTCGCAGCCCCGGCTGGATCCTTTGGTAGATTAAGTCACCGAAGGGTGAGCGAAACAAAAGAGGCAGCTGTTTCAGTGCAAGAAAATCCAGGTTCTGTTCCTCTAATTCTGATCTCGTTTAGTTATATTGTTCAGTATGTCAAACACACCTATGAACTACACCATGTACTACTCAAAGGAGAGAGAAACAGCATTTGTGCATCAAGAGTACAGTACCCAGCAAGTGGGCTAAAAATTGCAGATGAACAGATCTATCTTGGCAAAACAAGGGAGAGAAATCACTTTATAACTCCTCTTTCTATTATTTTATTTCTTGTTCTAGGATCCAGTGAATCTGACTGCTACTTTTGGTTGTCACTGTGGTACAGGCATGTCCAAAGACGCAGTCTCTGCCCTGAAGAAGTTTTCTTTATCAGTAAACAACATGTAGAATTGATCTATTAAATTTCTGCAAGGTCAGACATACAGGTACTGAACCAATTAATGTCAGATATTCATTGTAACACTCCCAGGAGACATTACTGAACAGCCGCGTTACAGGAATACTGATGCATAATTGTAATCTTCCATTTCACTGGCCAAGGCTTTTTATTCCCTACATATTTGAAAAACTGCAATGAAAGAGGCAGCAACAGAGAAGGAGAGAAGGAACAAGATATGGGTACAGTATTAAAGCAATTCAGTAACTAGGGAGGTTTATCCAAACACAAATCATTCAATTTCTCTGTCTTTTCTCTGGTATCCTCTAAAATAGCCCTGACTCTCATTTCCCTTTGCTCACTGACATTCCAAACTACAGCACATGTGGAGCATATATGTGAGGTATGGTGCTGTGTTTGAACAAACCATCTATTTCCACATAGATGGGAATGTCTTTTAAGCACACCCATATACATTACATACATGAGCAGCTGGCAGCAAGTCAACAGGGAGCACTGGGAGGGCAAAAGCTCTCTCACATTGAAAGGACATTAACAATGGTTGTTCTGGATAATGGTGTTTCCCCTTCAGCATTTCACTGAGCAGAAACATTTTCAAAAGTGTACCTTTTGGGTACTTGTTTGTGAATTAACATCATAAAGTGCCCCGATGGTGAGATTGTCATAAAGCTCTTCCTATTGTCCTTGCCTGTTTTAGCAATTTCAAAGAAGAGAAGAATTAATCTATTTTATCAGGAAAGACAAAAATTGTGCAAAACTAAGGCCAATTGGGTTCAATTTGGATTTTCATTATCTATAATAAGTACTTCCCAAAAAAAGGAGAGGGATAGAGAATTTCTGTATTTTGCTATCTTATATTAATAATAATTTCACTTTAAGGGAAGAATTATTTTTTCATTAAACCCCTACTTATGTGTGACGTATTTTTTGTGTTCAGTCAGGCCTTTAATCATACCATAACGCACAACAACTAAGCTGAACAAAGCAAAACATAAAGACAAGTCCTATGCATTTTCACAAGTTCTGATTTCACTACAGATATTGCTCTAAAATGACATCAAGGCACGCTTCATTTATCGGAATCTGGAATGATCTGTGAAATAATTAATTCTTGCTGGAAGAAAACCAGGCTCCTCTCAGCATGCTCCATCTAAATCCAGTGGCTGATGAGAAGGAGGAGGCAAGGAGCCCCCAGGTGACAGTAGTGTATACTGAAGAGGAAGGCAACACCCTAGCTAAATCCCTAAAAGTCAGCAGACTGATTCAAGAGACATTCTCATCACCCTTTCAATTAATGAAGCCTCCCAGCACTTTTTCAGACCTTTACACAGCCCTTGCAACCTGTGCCGACCATACAGGGTCACAGTGGCTCAGTGCTGCCATCTCTCTCATTTTATGGCTGGCTAGATGAATTGGGGCAGAGAGGCTACCACTGGTTGTGCTCCAGATCAAGAGCAGAATCACATTTCACTCGGGTGACACTACACCAGCACCTCAGCTCTGAGCGCCCCCCTCCACTGCCTACCTGGCATTTCTTTCACTCCAGTGCAGGGGATAGGAAATGACTCTCAACAGCTGGATCAGAATACATTTGGACTTGTGCTTTCTCAAAGGTGGGACAGGAGGAGGTAAACCAACAAAGCTGCCACATAGGTGAATTGGTTTCTCCCTTTGCAGGTGGCCTTGTGCAGACTCTCCCTGTCTCAGCTGTCCCTTCAAAATGACCATTCACATCCTGCTTGGATGTTGTAATCAATCTCTGGTGTACATTACCCATCACTAGGAAATTTAGCTAGCTCTGCATCTGTCAACTATTTCACATTTATTACAGCTTTTAATTAATCATTTCTTGATAGCTAAACACAGCACTATCAACCTCTACGACAGTTCCCAGCAGGAGTTTCGAGTAAACAGCAAGGCCCTCTGGACTCAGTGGATCTTCCAACCAATACTATAGCCAGTTTTCCACTCCTCTTATCCATCTTCCCAATACTGAGGTAAGCCATGTATCTCCTGGGTAATATATTTTAACAGCAGACAAGTGCTACCTTTATTTTCAGCATGAAAGAAACCCTGGGGTGGTATAAATATTTATATGCTTATAGGAATGAAACAGCTGGAAGTCCTTGCTTACCGGGCCTCAACTTGTGCAAGTTATGCCTTGCATGAGCAGGAATATGACCCTCTGAATTACCACAAGGGTGGAAGAAAGCAGAGGTACATATGGCAGTGGTGAAAACAGCCACAGCATGCTCTCTTCCTTATGGAAGACATTAGCTTCCTGGGTTATTTGTAATTGGAAGGGAAGAATCCCATCTCTGGCCAAAGCAACCAGTAACTCTGGTATCAGTCAGGGATATTTCTGATTTCCTTGAATTCCTGAGTTTGGGCTTTTAATTAATTAAGGAGGAACAGACACCCAGAATGCTCTGCCTCCCTTCTTCCTGTGAGAAACATCCACTGCTTGAAGCAGCATTGAAAAGATGCTGCATTTTCCAATAGCTTTCTAACAGAAAAAAAACTCAGTATGTTCTGCAACAGACAGTACATTCAGAAGCCTGCTGCACTGAAAAGAAAACACATTTTCACATAATTTCTCCACAGGAGAGGACACCTAAGCAAGGATTTATTTCTTTATCTCTCTTACCCATTACTGAAGTGCCTGTTAGATTGGAGCATCCCTAACCAGCAGTGCAAACTATGCACTTCCCAATGACAGAACTTTTGTCCAATATCTCTTCGACTGCTTTTTTTCAAAAAAAGGACCTGACACAGAGCTACCCCAGCAAACCCCACATCCAGAGAGACTCCTATATTGCTGGTTTCAGTGGGTAAAGAAGTAATACAGCAACTAAGAGATAAGGCACCTATAAACCTAATGGAGCATGGAAAATCCAGTCTGCAGACAGATTTTCCTGCTGCCAAACAACAAAGCAAAGGCGAAGAGAATCTTCTCTGGGCAACATGCAACAAAGCAAACTTTACACAGGCCACCTTTTTCAAAATCACAGCAAATAATAAAGAAATTGCCTCCCATAGGAGCTGTGGAGAGCAGGAACATTTTGTTTTCATAGCATAATTTGGTAAAACTGACTCAACACAATCATATAATGCTGATCGCTTCTTCCTCTGTGTCTTTTCATGCTGGTGCCAGGTCATGCCCTTGAGAGGTATGGGAAAAGGCATACACGGAGGATTCCCAGGGTTGTTTGTGTTCTGAAGAGGAGACTGCTCCCTTCAATGAATCTGTGGAGCTGCCCTGTGCCTATGGGAATACGTCCATGTAAGCAGTGTAAAATACAAGAGCAGTGTCAGGAATGGGGCTCAGAAGCACAAGTGTAGAGAAGCTTCCACTGCTGTGCAGGGAAAGTGCTCAAATAGGTGACAGAGCTGGACAGAAGCCACAAAACAACTAGATCCTCATTTCCAAAGACTGATTGTTTTGTTGCACAGGTGTCTTCTTGGATGTTATAATCAATCTCTGGTGCATATTACCCATGCAAAAGAAGAATTACTGGAACATGAATAAGCTAGAAAGGTCAAGCCCAAAAGTGGGAAAACACTAGCTCTTATTCTTTATGTAGTTCCTTTGAAAAAAAATACCTTTTTTATTCCTTTTCTTTTTTTTCACTACATCCTCCTCTATCCTTACTCTTCTGCCTTGTTCAGTATATGCTGAGACTTCAGTCTGAAACTGGGTTCGAACTAAGACAAAAGGTACAGCAGCATCCCTTGTCTGTTGGGATCCTTCCTCTTCATTTGACAAGAAAATGGAAATGAACAGATCACAATTAAAGTGAAGATGGACAACAATGTCTCTGATCTCTGTGGACAATCCATCTCAGAATATATTACTGTATTTCACAGTGTTTCAAGAGAAAATAAAATCAGCATTAAGATGTTTGATTCTCTTTCAACTACAAGAGGAGAAAAGCATTTCAAAGTCACCAGCACAGCTTAACTCAACTGTATAAGGAGGAGACTGGTATTTTTTCTGCAGTGGTTACTCCGTCTTTAGTTTAGAAAGATGAAAATAAAAAAATAGTTACTTCTCTACGTTTATTTAAAATACAACATCACAAAATGTTTTCAATGTGATTGCCTATTTTGTAGTTGCATGATCACCACTTTTTCCAAATTTCAAGGGAAAAATTACCTTATGGGACTGTAGGAGCATCAACAGCAGCTTTTCATATGGAAATTCTTAAGAATAATAATAGAAAAACTTACAGAAGGCTGTGTTAATTTATTCCATTATAAAATACAGGTCATGGGACATACATTTTTTTTTTCTCATGTCATCTTTTATCCAGTTCTTCTTTGTACTCTAATATTTTGTTTTCCTCTGCACTTGTTAAATCCACTTTCATAAACATGGGGCTAATTCACAGTATACTGATAGAAACAAAAATTGACTAATGCTTCACACAGTGATTTCTCAGTGACTTCCGACCAGGCTGTAAGACCATAAAACACTGCAAATTTTTTAACCACCACCTCCTTCAGCAAAAAGCACCCAGGGATTGTACCAAAACTTCCTGGGGGTCTCACACTAGCTACCAGTCTCAGAGATGCACAACAAAAAACCAACACTCAGCTCAACACAACCTCCTCTGAATTTATCAGTTTCACAAATGGTGGTAAAATGAGCATGAACCATAAGATGAAAAAAAAAAATCAAAATCCTTTGTTGCTGGAGCCAATTTTGAATATTGCATCTGACAATGCATAGAACAAGCCCTTTTAGAAAAACTGTTGGTGCTGTCATCTGCATACTGAGTATCCGCAGCAAAGGCAACGTTAATAACAAGTTATCCTTGTAGAGGGGTCAAAAGGACAGTGCTGGTAAGACAGAGATGACAGACAACAGGCATCAGGGAAAAGATTAATATCCCTACACAGTCATACATCAAGGAACTCAATTTTTCCTTGTAATCCCAAAACTGCTGAGAGTAGGATTATTCCTGTTTTCCCTGTTACTAAGAAGAAAGAAACTGCTTATGGGAATAGGGCACTGCTAAATGTGAGTCCTTAAGTGAGCAGAAAGGCTGCAGTTATGTCCTAGGGGAAAATAAATAAATAAATAAAATCTCAGTTGCATGATGTTAACAAGCAGGGGTCCCTCCACAAGCAAGGTTGGGGGTTCATTGCACAGGCCACTTAAAAACACAAAAAAACTTTGTGTAGTTAAAGAAAGACAAGGGAAATGAGAGAAGAGGAACCACATGCAGCTTTTCAAAGAATCATAGAGTCATTTAGGTTGGAAAAGACCTTTGAGTCCAACCAGCAGCAGGTTTACAGCTATAAAGAAAAAAACCTTTAATGTTCTTCAGAAAATAACAGAAGCATAAAATGGGAATCCTGGTTTACACTTCCCTGTGGCACACTTTGATGGTGCCATGCTGCAGTACAGCTGAAGGCACAGTGTTGGCCATGTCATGGCAGGTTAGCTGCAAGAAATGCCTTACATGGAGACCAAATTGTCTGTACCCCTCATTGGCCCCCAATTTCCTCCAAATGTGGTTAAGGTGAGAACACTGAAAGAATAGAGCTTTAATGAAAGGAAGCAACACCTCTAACACAGGGAAAAGGGCACACTTTCTAAAATAATATGAAAAAAACCATTACTGGTGTCACAGCCACCAAAGTACTGTTATCTTAACCTTAACGCTCCACAGCTCTGTCAGATAATGAAAAATGTCTTTTTAAAACAATTGAAGGCTATGCATTTTGGCTTTCCCCTTCTTGGAGCATAGCTATTAGCAGGTAAGTTTGACAGCCTGACAGAGAGCTACCACCTTGGCAAGGACGACTGAAGAGGCCTTCTCTCTGTAACAGTACAAAAGCAGAGGGGAAAAGAAGGGGGGGAGGGAGTGGAGAGAGAGAGAGAGAAAAGACGTGAGGATGGTATTAATATTGTTATCATTCTCTCACAGCTGGCAGAACAGCACTTACTTGAAAAATACCAGTATATGGAAGAATTGCAGGCTTAGAGCACCTGTATTTGTAGAAAAACCTGCACCTCACCAGGGCAAATTAACATAACTGTAGAAAAAAGGGGCAGATGCCAACCATCCCTTCCAGTAGCCTTGCAATTAATGTGGTGGGATGTGGAGCTGATTAAAAATTTTCCAATGCAACTTTTTTTTTTTTTAATGGAAAAAATATGAATTCAGTAGAACTGAAACCATGCCAGGACAGTCTGAACAGAAATCAGGCTGCTGGGATCCCCCCACTGCCTGCACATACTGCCCATCCCAGGCTGGTGGGGTTTCTGCATCCTCTGCCACCCAGCAGCTCAACAGACCTGGAGGTCCAGCTCCCAAGGTGTCAGGAAAATTCAATATGTATTTCTGCCCTAAGAGAGTTCTGCAACTGTATTGTTTTCACCAGAATCTGAATTACAACTTTTTTCCTCTGAAGAATGTAAAATTTCCTACAGGACAAAAATTCAAACACCAGATGCAAGTATCTCCTTTGCATATAGAATGGAATGGAATGGAATGGAATGGAATGGAATAGAATAGAATAGAATAGAATAGAATAGAATAGAATAGAATAGAATAGAAT
>JAWWEE010000074.1:30873090-30927779 GCA_035221455.1 Xenops minutus
AATAGAATAGAATAGAATAGAATAGAATAGAATAGAATAGAATAGAATAGAATAGAATAGAATAGAATAGAATAGAAGTATGTAAATGAAACAAGGGTTCAGTCCTCCAGTTACCAGGGGGATTGTTCCAGTATCTTCCAGTAATGTCAGTGGCAGCAGATCAGGCCTTAGCTGCAGTGAAAAGCATGAGGGAAATGATATAAAAACTGCAGGACTTATGTTTTGGCCAGGAAAGAGGGAGGAGTGCCAAGGATTCAAACAGGACTGCGGACTTAACCCAGATACCCGAGACTGATAAAACATACTACTATTACCATATGGGTCAGGGAAAGAAAAATGGAAGATGATTCTGTAGATATACTGAAGTTATAATAAGAAGAATAATCTTAACATCAAAGGGGTGAAATTCTGGAAATTATTGGAATATGAGGGGAAATAGATAACAACTTGATTAGCATCTAACAGGGCTGGAACTTGACTTCTCTAGCAGCCCCCATACAGCTTTCACTCAAGAATGAAAGCTGCAGAACACAGCAGACTAACATTAGTGGATTTAATTTATTAATGTTGACTAATTTTCACCTTGGGAAGGATACATGTACAAAGGCTTTACAACCTTTAGAATGGAAGCAGCAGTAAATAAGGAATGGAAGAGAGATGGCAGTAAATACATGACACTGTCAGCCTAATATTGCTCTAATTACCAGTTCTGGACATATACAACTAAGTCAAACAGACAAGATTGCTGATCCCTTTCTTTACCTTTCACTCCAATTTATACTAGCTATGTAGCAAAGTATTATTTAAAGAAAACCCCCAAACTGATTTATCCACTTCCTGTCTATTAGAGAAACCTTTGTCTCTTGACTTATGTCCATAGTACCTCCCAATGTGGCCATCACTGTAAAAAAAAAATACATATAAAATTAAAATACGTACACTATTCACATTATAAGCCACAATTCTAAACTGGGAAGATTAAAACTTGCCTATTAAACTGAGGTGCTGCTCATTACATTTATCACTGTAAGGCATATATCTTTTTGTGGAAGTGTTATGTTCACAGAAAGATGCAGATAATTTTCACAAAAAAAGTACTCAGCAAAGATCAGTGCTGGACTGGCTCTGACCTTGCAAAAGGGTTAAGATAAACACTAAACTGAGAATGTTATATAAAGCTCAAGCTCATTCTCAAGAACTCAAACTCTCTCAAATGCACTGACATTTAACATGGTTTTCAAACTGCAAGTGTGAAAAAGCATTGTGTAAAGGAGTAAAAAAAAATCCAAAGCTACTGTTTAAAATCAAAATAATTTATTTAATTTATAGACGAGCAGTAGTCATCACAAAGTAAAATTTATATCCTGTGGTTTCGTGGTTGTTTTCAACTAAGTTAGATATAATGCAGTGATTTCTTTTGAGAAAAGCATGAATCACTATGACTACAATTTTCTTGGATTTAGATGACAGTTTTAACTTGCTCCAAAACAGTCTGAAATCACCAGCCTTTTTTATTAATGTTTATAATGGTTCTTTTCTTGGTAATTAATTCATGAATCTAAATCATTCAAAAGTAGATAAGCCACTAATCACTCGCAGACTTGATAACAGATCCTAAGTAGAGAGCAATGTGTAAAGCATGCAAAAAAGCTGCCAAAAATAAAAGAAAGGAAAAAGGACCTAGAAGGAAAATAAAAACTCACATCTTCCACCTAATAGCAGGAGATTTGATTCTGCATTTATCATACAGGATAAAATACTCACTGATGTCAACAAATAATCAACCACAGAAGTGACAAAAATCAGGCTATTTCTATACAGCATGCTTATTTCTGGCGTTACAAGCATGGGAGCAAATTAAAGGATCTATTCTTTTGTTTGTTTTGGTACAAGGTTTGTTGCCCACATTTAGCAAAAGTAAAACATAAAAGAATAAGGGAGATGGGAAAGAGGGGTTAACAACCACCTGTTGTCAGCAACAATTAAATCAAAAGTGGTGGTTATAGCACACAAGAAATAACATTTTAATGCAAGATTACAACAAGGAAAAGAAGAGAAGTGCTTTGTTGCATGTCTGCATAAAGAATAATACTATAAAATGAGAAATTTAATTAAGTTTTCCTGTATTGAAGGAATGTATCACAAAAATAAAACTGACAAAAAAACACACAATGACATTATTAAGTACAATTTTATATTTCTCACATTTTATGATTTTAAATAGTCACATATAGCATTACTTTTATTTTGTTCCAGATGGAATCATGTGCCTACTTCTTAACTGCCTACATGCTCTAAAAATTTATTTCAATATGAATGTTGGGAGTGTCCTTTCTGCTTTCTTTAGGTAATACAATCATGGCCAACTTTAGAACAGAGATAAGTTAGTTATACCAAGGGCAATCTCAACATTTATGCAAGTTATGGAGTGAAAAAAATGCATTGTTACCATGGCAACTGTTAAATCACATGGTATCTGCAATGAGATGCAGGACATCTTGAGTAAACACTCATCTGTGTGCTTGTGTGGACTACTCCACAAGGAACAGTTCCTTTGGGGAGGAACATGCACAGAATTGTGGCATAGTCCAGATTTCCCTGTCTCTTCTGCAAAAAGTTAATAGAAGTAACCCAAAAGGTTATTTTTGCTTGGGGAGATTTAACCAGATCTATCATTTGAATAGGAAGAAATACCAGGAAAAAAAGATCAAATGTTGAATGTTTTGCTAGGATTTGCCTTAGTCAATATCACGAAACCTTACAAATGTCAGTGTACCTCTCAAACTCACTTTGTACCCTTGCATCAGAAGACCATTCACAACAGCACTAGAAAAAAAAGCCTTCCTGGCAGCATGAAGGCTGCCAGACATGCAGAAGCACATCATGCTGGGGCTGCTGGAGTTGTTACCGCCTCCAGCCATCTGCCCCACCCTTCTGAGGGATGTTGCCACCTCTGAAACAAGGACATCTGATCTACCCTTGAATCAACTCTGAACCAGGCTGCTGCATGTCTTGCTGGTCTCTGATATTATCATCATCTAACATACCACCTCTCCCTGCGAGGGCCTCCCTTCCTTCCCAGGAGATGGGACAACTCTCTCCAGAACAACCCCGTCAAACTGCATTGCGCTACTGCCAGTCTCATCCATAAAGTCACAGCCCATCCATCAAGGCCTGGGCTTTTACTGTACTTCTCTGCTGCCCTTTTCTAGCTCTTCTTCACCCACTATTATGCCCACATAAAACTCCTTCCCTATCCTTTTAGTTCACCACAAGGAGCAGCATTTACACCAGATTCCCAAATAATCTCCCTTGGGTCCCCTTCTCCTGCCTCGAAGTATCTCCTCCTTCTTGACCTCCTGAGCAACCTGGTGTTCCCTACAGGGAGAGAGAGAGAGCCACTGTGATGCCATTTGCCATCTTCTGATATCATACTGTATGCACAGTGGTTTCTTTAGCCAACAAAGGCTTCATTGGGGGATGCAACTGTCCACGGACACATGTCTTCTGATCCAATTCTCTTCCTCTCATCACATCCCATTACTTTCAGATTGCATACTACACACTACTTAGACACTGCCAGCACCTATTATGCCACTCAAGAAATATGGAAACTCTCAGGTATCTCTGATCCTGGCCTCCCTTCCCCCATTTCTGGCTTTGATTTCTTCTTGACCTTCACAGCTTAAAACAATTTATATAGCTTTCTACAGGTTTGTACTTTTTTTTCATATATAACCTTGAGATCTCACCTAACCAACTTCTTCCTCCTCACTCATGAAATTATTTCTATGTCATGTGTCTCATAAATTCACCCTAACTTTTAAGTCCTTCCAAAAATTACTCTTAAACCTGTTTACTTTGTCATTGCAGGGCTCTTCCTCCCCACATGGTTGGCCATTTGCTATTTGACCTGAACTTTGACAGGTAAGAAGACCCCGTGGGTGAAGAAGAGAGACGCTCTGGAATTCACCAGCTGTCACCGAGCATTTGAGTAATGGAAAGATAAAATGAGATGTGTGAACAAATGACCAGGTCTTAACTCCCTAATAGAACCCTGTGGAGAGGGTTACAATATCCAAGTACTCCAGGGAAATAACTAATGATCCTTTCTTCAGTTCAGTCAGGTTTCAAGAAGCAATTGCCTGAGTTACTAAGTGCTTGAGACTGCCTCAGTAATTGCAATGATTTATTTTATACATCATCATAACTACAGCACTAGGTCAGGAGGACATGTGCCTTATGGATGCCTTGAATTTTAACACAGGCCATGGAGGCAATCAGAAACAGATACTACAATGATTTGAAGGGGAGGGTGAAGAAAAAATCTTCAAAATCCTATCTAAAACATTTTTTTTCTGTTAGATTTTTAATAAAAATAATTATATTTTCGGATCATCCTAAGCAGAAGTTGCTTAAGTATTCTTCTGCATTCTTCTGCTTGCTTAAAATGCAAGCGATCAGAATCTAATGCTCCTGAAACCCATTCGGAATTTTTTTCCAGTGTAAGCAACGAACGTGCTGTCTAGAGTGTAACTACCCACTCAGTAAAGACAAAAAATGAAAACACAAGCCTGTTGTCTCTGTGTTATACCTCTGTCGATTCCAGAAGAAAATCTTCCTGTGCAAAACATGTTTCTTCATCTACCCTTACTCTGTACTGGTGCACTGGCTGCCTGCTAACAACCAGCAAAGGGGGGAAAGAGACTTGGGCTCACAATCATTTACTGGACATAAGAAGTAGGATGTTTACACATAGCTACTCACCTGACCTACCAAAACCATGCTGCACTAAGGATATTTTGTGAAGACACACATTCAAGGTGCAGGAAGATATGTTTGCACAGTATCAGAAGGGATTGATTAGCAGTTTCTTGGGCATCCCCATCCTCTTGATATTACACTCCTTTCTGCAGTCACTTTTCCATTGAGCTATGTGAGGTTTCACTGGCACAGAAGGATATTTTTAGGATAATGATAATTTAAAGTGCTCTCATCACCAAAACTTTCAAGCTATTTGAAGATCTTGAAGAAAATTTCTCTTCACTCCCATAAACTTCAAACTGTTCCCCTATGATAACAAGTAAAAGCACGTCTAACCTTCAGCACTGTTTTTTTCAATTACTGTGTTTCAAGGTTAGCAGTGTAAAAACACCAAACCAACACAGTTTTCAAGGTCAAAATAAAAAATGCAGCAATGATAGTTCACAGTAACTTTCATTCATTTGGTATTCAGGATGCATTCTTTCTGAATATCAAATCACAAAATCATTGCCAATTCATCAGATTTTAAGCTTTAGCTTATTAAACACTAGACTATGCTAAAAATAAAATGCAGCTTTTTATTTGATCTTATTAAGATGCTTCTGTACAACACGATCTAAGCCTCTAATTATCTATATCTCTATATTATCTCAATTGTTATTTCAATATGAAAAATTCATAACAATGCATTTTAATGGGAAATTTATAAAGTCATATACTAAAAAGTGGTAAAGCATTAGAAGTCAAAAGGTGAATGTCAAGATGCTAAAAATGAAAATGTTTCTCTACACTGTGTATGCCAGAGCTCACACGACATTTGGCAGTGATTTCCCATGATGAAGCGACTCTTTGAGGATTTCATTTTTGTAAAAGCCCTAGTCTATTTAGAACTAGCTCCTAGCTATTTGCCCTTAACAATGCAATACAGATAAAGTTCATTAAATATATTGTCTAAGGTAGGAAAGTGAACAAGTTTTGCTGTAGCAAGCACTTAACCTGTGCATGGGAAAAAAAAAAAAAAGTAAAAGGATTGGAGCAAATTATTTTTAAAAATGCAAAAGTGATACAGACATATTGCAGGTTCTGCTGCATTGGCAAAATTGCCCAAATGAAGAATGTCCAGAATGGGAAGTATTACTAGATCTTATTCAGTAGGATTTTTTTCAAACAGGCTGGGCATCCAAACATTTGATGCAGATCTTTTCCATGCACGGGTGCACTGGAATACTGGAAACTGCAGCATTAATGAATTACAAGGAAAAGTGCAAATGCCTAATTTTTACATGATAATGGTCAAGCAACTTTTACAGATTTTCGATACTTTTGCTGGAATGCTAAACCTTTATTTCTTCTTACAGCAGGTAAGACATGAATTTCTACCATAATTAAATGAGTAAATTATTTGGGGTTTATGGTTTCTATTCTTATGGGATCCTTAACACATATTGAACATCACACGGATTAAAAACTAACAGTATTTTAAAACAACAGTTATATGCATGATTTACTGTATGGCTTTTGTCTAATGCAAATATTTACTATTCATGTATCACTGCAATGAAAACAGTATGTGTCAACTGATTAACCAGGAAATATTAGACAGACTTTCAGGACATTGCTACAGCAGCTAAAACGAAAAGTGGTGTAATGAAACTGTAGCTTTTTTCTCTATGTAGTGCAAAACTAACTTTTGCACCAAGGAAGAGACAGTCATATCTGTACATATACATATGTGTGTCTGTGTGACAGCTGAGGGTGGGAGAGTGAGAACAGATGAATTACAGGGAGCATACGGCCACCCAGTGCAAGAACAGAGCAACTCTGTTCTATGGATGGCTGTGGATCCCACACAAGTTAGCACACATACCCACAGCCCAGCTGTAAAAGTGGAACACCTTCCTTAAGTTCCTGCATATGTTCCTACAGGGAAATGTCTAAAATGGAATAAGAGAGGCAGATTTTTAGGGGTCTCCTGAAATTAAAGCTATAGCTGACACTGAAAAAAAAAATGGTAGGGGCCATTTTTAAGAAAGTACCTGATTTGGGTGTCCCACATGAAAAATCTGCCACCTGAAGCAATTTTTTAGGTGGTTCAGGTGTTGAGACTTAAAAAGTTAAGCTGCTTCAACATATCTATAGTATCACTCAGCTAGCCAGTGTACCCTAACTACTCAAACATCACATCAATGTGGAAAAGCATCTTGAGAGTCAATGTCCACAGTACTCCTGAAAACAGGGAAGCTGCACTTCCATATACAAACAAGGGTCTGAGACACAGATGTTTAGTCATTAGCCCAAGGTCTTGGAGGAAGCCTGTGCAGGATGGGGAGCCCCCGAGTCCCCACCTGATGCCTCCAATTTCACCACTCACCCTTCCTCTTCAGAAAGGCAGGTAATGTGTAACTACAGAGAGTTACCTGCAAGATAAACCAGTGAGCACACAGCCTACATCTATTGCTTTTTCTATGAGCAGGCACTGGATAGAGATGGGGAATAGTGACATTCACAGTCTGACATCCCCAAGGCAGGGCACAGAAGTTTGTACATGTCTTAAATGTGATGACCAAGACTCAGGTTTTAACCTGAAGAAACTTTTCAGAATCTGCTAGATGAAAACCTAATGCAATCTGAAAAAAGGAGGAGGAGGAGGAGAAGGAAGAAAGGAGTGTCAGAACAGATGGGTCACCAGGAGAAAGCAGCTTCTTTATGTTAACAACTGAGACTGTGTGTAAATGACTGGTTCTTTCTACAGTGTGAAAAAAGGTTCCATAAGTAGTCCTCATAAGTGATTTGCTTTGCTTTCAGCAAGGTTTGTAGTCTGTTTAATAGGCAGGTATATGTACAGAAGGGGAACTGGGGACCATTAGCACCGCAAGTTCCTGGGTGGAGAAGGATTCTGCCACATCCTTGATGAAATCCTGACAAAGGCCCCAGATGCAGGATGCCATAACCTGCATTGCGCAGGATTCAATAGATTCCCAGTGGAAGACTGGGCACTACTCAAACTTCACTGGAAGGATCTTATGATGCCAATGATAAAGCAGGTAGGAAAATCTTCTACCTGGGCTTAATTCACTTCTTCTGCCTCTGTGTGAAATAAGAGTAAAGAACTCACTGCAAATAGAGTTTTGTTTAGAAGCCACATGCTTCTTTTACAGAAGTTAATCAAATCCAAGAAACCCAAAAGAAATCAATATAGTCCAATGATTAGCTGCATATAGGTACTGCATACAGACTGACAGATTATTTAGACAGACTGAATTGATGTGTGAATTTCACTGAAAAGATTCACATTTCTCACATGAGGACACAGAGTGTTGGTACACTTTCCAGCTGTTTGCCATCCACACAAGGAAGCCCAATCCTGAATATGTCTGGTTTTTAGCTCAAAGCTTGAACAACCAGGCTTTGCATATCAGAACTCAAATTCTGGTCTCTTCAGTCAGCTCTGATTAGTATCTTCTCTGACCCTGACCACATCAGGTCTCTATTAACTTGCTAAGTATGGCCAAATAGCATATATTACAAACAGCAAATCAATTTAACAGTTGTATTTGTATCCACATCTCTGTTTTAAAGTTTCCTGTGGTGAATAATCCCCCCCTTGCAATATCAAAAGTATTTTGTAAAAAGGCTTAAACTGATGTTGTATTCATTAGTGCCTCTAAAAACGGAAGAGACACTGTGATATTGTAACCAAACCAAGAAGGTGATGCACGTTTGCATCTGTGCTTGTCTCCTATTCTACTAAAAAGTACAGGTTCTCCTTTGTTCCTCCCAGCACCAGACTAAGTAGAAATTCTGCTCCTGATACAGTATGCACAGATCTACTTCCCTCACTTCCCTTCCCAGGGAAAATGGAGATGAAATAAGGGATGGTGGTCTCAGTCCAGCCACTCCAGGAGAGACAGCAGCATCAGCCAGGCTGGCAGGGGACAGAGCCCGATACACAGCAGCCAACAAAGGCATGTGAGCCACAGGCCCTTCCCTTGATCAAATAGGGCTGTGTAGTTCAGGATCACCCACTGTTCAGGGCTTACCCTGGTTCAGAGCTTGGAAATCCATCTAAGATCTGATTTTCAGCAGGCTGTTAAAGGAAATACCAGCTACTATTCATGCTCTTCCTGAGTTAGATCATCCTATTATTGTCCCAGTCACCAAATGAGGCTAAAGTACTTTTTCCTGCAAGGAGCAACTGCTGCCGCTCCCACACGTCAAAGCCTTTCCCCATTCAGATACTCACGTTCCAGCCAGCAACAAAAAGAGCTGGGAACTGCCTGCCACATGGTATCGGAAAATATATTTGAGGAAGGCCACAAGGTCATTGCTAATTTCAAATCCTGTTTCATGTTTCCACATGAAACATCTAATTAAAACTTTTCACTGGGTAGTTAAAATGAAATCCATGCATATGCACTTGAGACCTCATTTTCGTGTGCTGTGAATTAGAATACAGGAGGTGCTGCACACAGCGGTAGGAACACTAATCGAGGAAGGAGAGGGGAATACCTGCTTTGATTTACAGGAAGACAGTCAGCAAAAATACCACTAATCACCTGGGTTTTCATTCCTTTGCTCTTTGAGCTGCCACATACAACCAAGAAAAATGAATGCAGGTAGTGTATTAACTGCTACCAAATCAGCGTT
This sequence comes from Xenops minutus, assembly GCA_035221455.1. NCBI lineage: Eukaryota > Metazoa > Chordata > Aves > Passeriformes > Furnariidae > Xenops > Xenops minutus. Next base: position 30,882,502 of record JAWWEE010000074.1, read on the forward strand.
CTCCACAGGTGACTGTGTGTCAAGCACATCTTGCAAAATGCCACCACCTTCCACAGCTACAGTGTGACAAAAGCATTGGACCCTAAGGGCTATTCCCTGCTCTTACCAAAAAATATCTATTAACATCAGCAGGAGCTGAATTAAACTTTAAAATGCAGGCACAGTGAGTGACAGAATGGCTACAGCAAAAGGACAATCTTTTGAGATTTTAGAGACGTCTCACGATTAAAATAAATAAATCCTGGGGTAAAAAAAATAATAAAAAAAAATAAAAAAGAAGAAACCTGCAAAAAATACAAGGTCAAGGTGTCCTTACATTCCTGCTGTGGATGGTCAGCAATGAAGGCAGAGATAGACACTTTATATCTGCCCCTTTTCAAAAAATCCCTCAGTGTGGATAGCCTGACTTCGGTACAGAAGATGCAGCTGAAGATAGGAAAAAGGCTGTCTTCACACCAACATGCTTCAGGTGGTCTCCAGAGCATGCCTGCAGGAACAAATCCCAACAAATGCTGGCAGCATTTATTCCAGTGAGGTCCTGACACAGGTCTCATTGACTCCAGAGCATCCTGCCACTGGAGTCACACTGACCTTAGCATAGAAAGCAGATCTTACTACAGAATTTGCTCCAGTGCAGTTTCTCCAAACAAGAGCAAAGGATGACATGCAGAAATATGTTCACCTGTTTAATGACGCTAACCATGTATCTTCTGCATTACTAGCCCAAATCTTCATTTTGCACTGAATCCTTTTTACATGACTCTGATCTCTGGGCAGGCTACCAAATCTCAGACAATTTCCAAAGAGGATGCTGTAATGGACAGCCATCAGCTTCTAGCTTATCGAACAATTTTCCAGTTATCTTGGATATTTCTTCTCAGCCAGGTCCACACTATGAGCCAAATCCAGATGTCTTTGATTGGTTTCAATTCCAAGAGAAGAGTCTAGTAAAACAATGAATTACTTAAAAGATCTGCACCACTGAAAGGTGAAGGACAAAATTACTTCTGAATTTCAGAAACTGCTTGGACTTTCTGACTTAAGTTTGCATGGTACATATTCAAAGAATTATCAACTTTTCAATCTTCACAAATTTAGGTAACAAATTCCCTAATTTGACAGTGAGATTTAGGCACCTTTATTATTCAAAGTTCCCAGAACTGGAATACCACCACACCAGAACTGTGTAGTCCCACTGTTCATAAAAAACAGCACCCCTGTCCTCTCGCTGCTCCTAGGTGATGATCCCCACTCATCATTCAGCCCCTTCTTTGTGCATATATGCCTTCATGAAGCCACATGGTGAAGTACAGGATCTAGATTAAAATACCGCCAGCCAAAAAAATGCAAGGATGTTTCATTTGACCCAGTTCAGTTTCTGGATTTCAGGAATGAAGGAAGATAGCAGTATTTCACCGTGAGCAGCAGGGTAGCTCTCGCCAACATGGGTTATCCGTGATGCCATATCTCATTCTCACCTCATATCCATGTCTCCATAATGTGAGAGAAACAGATCCAGTTGGAAAATAAAACCACAAGAAAGGTATATTTATTTTATTTTTTAGCTTCATTTTTCACTCTGTCTCTTCATAGAGCAGCACTGCATGAGACAGCCCAGGACCAGGGACAAGCATTTGGGGCAGTACAGCCACTGAAGCAATGCCTGAAGACCCAGAGGCTACATAGTGACTTCAACTGCTTGGTCTTGCCTCAGCTATGCCAAGAATTTTAAAAAATTATCCCCCTGGCCCTCACCAGTTCAAAGTCCAATCCACTTCTAGCTTGCTTGGGATCCCCAAAGGACCTCTCAAGGATCCCAAGGCAATTCGTCAACATTCATTAACTACTGCAGGGTTTATGGCACCCTTCAAGGCCCCAGATGTTTAAGACCCTATTTTATACCTGGTAAACAAAGGCACAGAGAAGCAGCGAGATTTGAAGTTTATTAAATAACCAATGGAGTCAAAAATAAAAATTCAAAGTTCTGGCTCTCAGGTTTTAGCCTGCTAAATCCCATGTGCCCTTTTTACCTCTTTCAACGCAGGAGCCAATATATTGTCCCACACAAGAATGAGTCACCATTCCACACCAAAGAAAGCCCAGCATGCAAAATGTGTACATGGAATTTCCTTCTATACAAAGTAGTTTAATGTTACAGAATAAATCAAAGAGGAGCAAATTAGGCTTTCTTTTCTTTTAAACACTAGTCCAAGCACCTGGAGGAAAGAAAGTATTGTGGGAATATGTAACTTGTCTCAAAGGGAAACAGGGAGGTTTCCAGTCAATGTGTTCCTATACTATGCTTACAACATGTCACGGGAGCACAAGCATGACTGCAGAGCTTTCATTTTACAGGGAGAAGGACCATATAATTTCACCACTATTTTGCATTCCTGGCAAGAGGGCATTCTCCTCCAAAACTTTAGCCACATTAAGCAGACCCAACAAAAGGAACATTGTCCTCTTAAAAGCATATAGCAAATAAAAATACATTTCTCAACAAAAAGACTGAAACAAAGCTTTTCTAGCATGCAAATGATCCAAGTCCTACATCTGAGCAGGAGGATCTTTAACTCTGGCCAAACTTTTTCCCTTTCAAAAAGATGCCTGTGCCTGTTGTGAACTGAAAAGAAAAAAAGCCTAGGACCTGCAGAAGTCTTTTCTTCTCAGAAGATAAAGAGGTTGGCTTACTAAGAACAGGTGATCACTTGGGGCTATGCATTCATTCCAGCAGATGAAAAATCGACCATTTGGAACAGGATACTCTCTCCAGAACAAGACAGAACTAGATTCAAGTCCCTGTTCCCCTGATTCAGGCCAGAGACTTGAACTTCAGCTTACCTCCACAGCAAGAATGTACCTACCTCTTAATTACTCTTACTCAACACGGAATATAAACTGACAACCTCATTGATAGATTTATTTTTTTCTTGGCTTGTAGTTGAAGACTAAAACAAAATTGCAAACTATCATCTTACCCTGGTACAGCTCTCTCTGTTAATGCTGGCATATCTAAGAGGTATAAAGAGAAATAGCAAACTCTTGTGCTAACATGCTAAATCTGTTCTGTTTAAATGGCTTTAGACATCTATACTAAAGTCATGAAAGTTTCTGCAAAACTGTGCTATAGTTGTTGTGTATAGTTGTGCTAAACTGTGTTTAGTTGTGTCCATTTGATCCACAGTTCTGCAAGAGATGCACAACAGCTGCCAAGAGTCAAAAGCAGTAAATCTGCACTCAAGATACCCTATAGATCTGTCCTAGACAGAGCAGGTACAACAAAAGTGATTATTTTTTTAGAAAGTAAAGCAGATTTCAGTCACTGACTAAATTCAGATTTCACTTGATATCAATGTTTTAAAGAATATTTTTCCATCAGAGCCCCGATTACTGGCAATCAATCCAACAGTACACCAGTAGAGTGCCACAGCTTTGTCAAGCTAACATAAACAGCAGCTCTGGACATGTCCTGGCATTCAATCTTGTGTTCAGCGGGACAGGTAGGTGCACCCTAAAATAACCTCAGTGTGTCATGGCTGGAATTTCCTTATGAAATTCCTCAGTTGTGAGTAATCTATACAACCCAAGGCCCTAAATCATTAATCTTCTGTTGTTGTAAGACTTTTAAACAGCTTTAGCTCAACCACTAACCCGCTTCAATGAGCAAATCATCTGTCTTCTCAATGAGACCAGATTACAAAAGTTAGTACCCAGTAAATTAACAAAAATGTTCTGCAGTATCTGTTGTCCTTCTGAAAATACACCTGCCTCCTATAATACATCTCTTTCACCTTGAACTGTCACAGAATCAACATGCTCAAGCTGTATGTACTTATATACTTTTAAACAGTATGTAACGCTAATTAATATATATATTAATATGTAAAGAGATTACAGGGTGGATTTAGGAAATGTTCCCCTTCCCACTGATGCAGGGAAGTACTGGAAGAGCCTTAGCCTAGAATATCATTTATATAGTTGAATAAAGAAATTAATATTCTTTAGTTACCTAATGAGCACATCAGAGAATCTTAAATTTCCTTTGAAGATTACCTTCAATTTGTAAACAGGTTATTCAGTTGATCTGACCATGAAAGTAAAACTATAATCTAAAGAATAGTCTCCCCTTGTTGCTGGGGTGAAAAGTAGTTTTCCAGCTTTACTAAGACAATGCCACCATAAACAGATGTGATTTTCTTAATGAGTGCAACACTTTATTGAAATAGCAACTGAAACACTGTACAAATGTTTTCAAACCTATTATAAAGCCATCATTTAATTGAGTTGTAATTGCTTAAAAGGAGTTTCAAAAAATATGTTTTAGTGCAAATATGCCCCAAATGCACCTCAAATGTATGCTGGAGGAAAAAAGCTATGATAAATTACTTCAAATGGCTTTACATACAGAGCTTGTTCTCTATATTATAATTAATGCTAATAATAAGCAAACTTCTCAAAAAAAGCAGGCTCATTTTATACTTGAATATTTCAATAGAGATTTTACATCTATTTTCTGTCAAAGCTACTTTTTTAAGGGAATTAATTACTTAAATTACATAAAAATACAAATATTAAGTTCTACTTTTCCCTAGGCTTATGAGTGTGATTTGCATGTAATGATAAAATTAGAACTGCAGGCTTGCACGGTTATTTTCACTCTAGCCCACATTTGATATCAAAATAATTTCTATGTATTTTAGACAAACATTTCATTTTATTTATTTATCAATACATTGTAACTCATTGTAGGAATTGAGCAGCACAGAGAAGAAGCTTATCTTCCTATTTAGAAGCTTATTTAATACTATTTACTTTCTACTCACTAGCAAAGCTGAAGTTTTAGTAAACCTAACACATATGGTAGGTTCAGTGCCTTAATTAAGCACTTTATTCTAACACACTAGCAAGTGGGAATGGGGAAAAAAAAATCACTGTAATTTAGTTTTTGTTTTTCTTTACAAGTCTGTGAGTACCACTATGGTTAGGGCACTTTGCAAACAGTATATTCACCAGAGAAGTTGGCACTGTGTGCTACTACAGAACACCAGTTCCAGTGACCAGTCTAATCTGGTCACTGTCAGCTTCCAGTGCCAAATAAAATCAAGCAGCTCACAAATAACAGAGTTTGAGAACAGAACTTTTAAAATTATATGACTTTTTCAAAGCTCTTTTCTCATTCAGACCATAAATCTGAAAAGAAATTAGAGCATACCAGAAAACTGAAACAAAAGCAGTATGAACTTTCTGATAAGGATACTTAAAGTATGAAGTAAAAATATATGCATGTACATCATGTATATATATACACACACAAATTTTATGCCTTCCAGAACACAGCCAAACTAAAGGAATCCCTTCTTTCACCCACTATATTTCCAAACCAAGCTTTCCTCCAGTGAATCACCCAGCTGTCACGTATTTTCTCTCTTCCAAACCATCTGCTTTTTCTGAGAAAAAGTAATTATACTTCTTCTCCTTCTGAACTATCAATGCAAACCAATCTATGTTTCATCTGCCTCTTGTGGACCACAGACTTCCAACAGCAGACCTTCAAAAACACCTTTAGGTACTTTATCTGCCCAAAAACCTCATCCACGTGTCATCGGCCTTCCCTAAGTGAGTCACTAACTTCTGTCCTCAAACTCAGGTGAAGATGGTGACTATTTATTTGAATGACAGAAGAGCTCACCAGTCCTCTTAGTCATCCAGTCTAGCTCCCCATCACACTCCACACCTCATTCACTGCACAGGAAAAAGAGTTATTGGGGAGTTGATACCAAATTCTGCAATTAGGCTGAGAACCCTTCTTTCTTCACAGGAAAGTACAAGAATCATTGAAACCCAATTATACTACATTCTTTTTTCTTTTTTTTTTTCTTTTTTTTTTGCTGGTAATGCTGGAAATCCATGTGAGGTTGTAATAATCTGAAGATACCTGCTTTATAAATACAGTGGGTAGCACCAGAGGAGCCTCAATTCCATTTCCCACCACATGCCTGGGACACAGTAAATGTAGAGAGTACACATACTAGGTACGTGTCCATATGCACAATTCTAACTCCATATTCAGGTTGGAGGTTTGGGGTGGTTTTTTTTCATAATACTAGAGGAGAACAAACTAGAACTCTGCTTCAGGCAAAATTCCCCATTGGACATTTTGGAAAGAGCTTTACTTCCAGGCAGGTTGTAAAGCCCCCAGCTTTGAACAGTGGCACTAGCCCAGGGTGACAGAAACACACAGCCTTGCAAACCAGCAGCATTTCTGCTTCGAGATGGGCTGCCAGGAGGCCAGCCCAGCTAGCAAGCACTCCAAGTGCAGGGAGAGCAGCCTGGCAGGGTGTTCAGGCATCTGATTTACAGACTGAATACTATCCCTTTGAGGAAGGCAGATGATCCAAGAAAGCACAGTTTGAGCTCTCCAGGAGGGAAAGCTGGTGAAATCTTTAGTGCAAGGATACTTGCTGAGAAATGAGGGTCCTGTGGAAAACATGCAGAGTATCTCCACTTTACTCCTCCACTGAATGCCCGTCACTCTGTGTTTCTAAGAAAGCTATGTAAAAGTAAGCTATGCTTTTAAAAATTAAAAAAAAAAAGATGGATATGTTACACATAATAAGGACACCACACCCTGAACATGTTGTTCCTCTAGCATTTGCAGTGAGCCCAAGGGACTGGGTAGTAAGCCAATGCCAATGAATCTGCCATCACTTTTGTAACAGCAGGATGAGAAGGGAAGGTCTGCAAGCCTGGATCCAAGCAGTACCCACTACAATTCAGCCTGTTGCTTTTCTCCTTGGAAAGGAGGGGGAATGGCTGCCCGGAGCAGTGAACTCTGCCCAGCCAGTCAAATCCTGACACCTGCATGTGTGCCAGATCAGCTCTCAGACCACATGGGAGGAAGGGAGGGAGAGGAAGGGATGGAAGCTCACAGCTTCCTGAACGTATGCAACCCACCACCCTGCCACAGCAATGTGTGCTTTTTTTTCAGGGAAAGTTAGTTACCTGAGTCAGCTAAACTGAGAAGCTACGATAAACCTTAACCAGGTTCCGTAATGCCTTCTTGGTGACTATTCCTAATGAAATCAGTAGTCTAATTGGGGGCTTAGCAAATACACCCACACTGTGGACTGTAGGTCTCTCTTACACCTGGGCATGGGCTGCCTGGACTGAAGGGAAGAGACACATCAACCTCCACCCTACAACAATCGGTAAAGTGCAAAACAGGGAGAGGAGGCACACCATGATTTATTATTGCCTGCACTAGCTGTAAGACATTCCCCACCCAGAAATAAAGGGCACATGAGGAATGACCTGGGCTTCTGCAGACATTTCTCTTTGCTGTCACCTTTAAAATCATATCCTAAAAGTCTAAAGGCATATCCTTGCCTGAGAGCAGTAACTGCTGTGTTATACTGCTCAGGATGGATAAGAGCAGATTGCTCTAGCTCCTGCTAAACTGAAGTCAGTCATCTCCTAAATAGCTGCAATTGCTAAGTACCACACTTTTCAAAAGGAGAAGAAAAGCTAAGTGCTTCTTTCCTTTCCATTTTTGGAACTGTACTGTAATCTGTGCAGCTACAGAGCTGCAGCTGACACTGCAGCACCCTTTGCAATGACTGGAGTAAGCAGGAAAAATATCCACTGAATTTTTGGAGTATCAGTCCCAACATTCCCCTCTCTTCTGTGCCGACATATCTCTAATCTTGCTTCCAAATGCAACAGTAGAAACCTTCCCTGGCTTAAAATCTTCTTTACTTAAGCAACTAAACTTTTAACTGTTCTTTGTGAATAGAGTTTAAAGATAAATGGAAATTCTGCCAGATGTCCATGGCTAGTGGGTCAGCTGAGGAACAAGTCAATCTTGGGGATTTAGCTTGGCTAATTGCCCTACTCCCTTCTGCACACCTACTGATGCAATTACATATTTAACTACACCAGACCAGACCTTATACACTGCTGAACAGAACAGCACGAAGCTCTGAAACAAGAATTCATCATTCTCTTTTCCTTTGTGCACCCTTATTTCAGTAGGAATGAGCTTGCAGATGAGCTGAAAAGTATTTCTTTTCTAAAGCATATGCCTTTTTTCTAGTGTCCAGTGAACAGAAAATGGAATAAATTACATACACAAAATGGCAAGAGATATGAGGACTAGGTAGAATTTTTTTTGTTTCTTATAGTTATTTTCCTCTGCACCTTTAGATGAATATGCAATCAGAATAGAAATCTTTATAAGGAGAACAAAATTAGGAGACATTGTACTATAAGCAGAGCAGTCAAGTTTCAGTGCCTTTTCAATCCAGTTATTAACATCTGAATAAATGCTTTCAGAAGCATTAAACTGAATGCTGCTTTCTTCAGTATAACTTTGACTGAAAACACAATTTAAAAGAAAAAAAAAACCTGCTGAATTTCCTACCCAGACCATTCTTTCTAATTAATACTGAAAAGTTCTAGCCAATACTTGCACCCAAATATACTGGCAATAAAGTAATTTTAAGACAATTTAAATAAGTACTTCAAGCACCCATATACCTTATATGTTTTTTGAATATGCCTTAAACCGCAATGATTTGGTAAAAAGCATCCTGAAATCATCTGCTATATCCTATGTGTATAAGATATTAATAACAGCAACTGACAGCTAATAACAACATAATAATTTAAGTGTGTTGACAATTATTGACCTGAACGCATTTCAGAGAAATGTAAATGCCAGAGGAGAGCAGTTACAGCTCCATGACTAATGTGTGCCCTGGATCTGACCATCAGCTTTGCTATTTCAGTTTTGTGACCTAAATCTCCCTCTCCCACCAAAACAAAAAGAAAGAAATGTCTTACTTGTTCTGCCTTCTCCAGTGGTTTTCTATCCGCCTGCAAAAACTGGCAGTTCTCTCTCGCCAGCTTCTGGACCAGCTCAATCCGTCCGATGTCATCTCTTCCCTGAAGCTTGCATAAAACTCCTGCCTTAAGGGTGGGAGAAAGAGCAAACAGATACTTAAATCCACAATCCCAGGACATGACACCGCCACAAATTTCAACCTTAAAAGAAACACATCTGTTTTCTCATATTTGCAGTACTTCAGTGCTGCTTGCAGAACACAAACAAGTCACTGCTTCCCGAGAAACAACTGGAGAGGAGCAGAGGCACATCTGAGTCTCCAAATGTATCTACTTTGGAGGAAAGAAGGCAGGGCTAACTAAATCAACCTCTCCTCTGAGTGCAACTATCAGATATGCTCTGTTTTATTTGTTCCTGTCAGCCTGTTTCCTGTTACATAAGAGAAAAAGAGCAAGAGGTTAAAAACTCATGGGAAAGTTAGCCAGGAACAGCCCTGGAAAAAGAATGAAGTGCAACAAAAGGCAGTCCTAAAAATAACACGCTACAACTCCCTCTGCTCCCACCCCAACAATTTTTCACGTTCAACACTCAAGAGTTAAAAGACAGTTGTGCCACATTTATTTATTTCGTAAATAACAAATCAGTATCACTTGATTTTGTTTAAGGAAGAAAACTGCATTTGCTTTAAAAGCTATGTTAGAACTATTTTTTTGGCTAATATTCTGACAGTTATTCAAGCTATGCTGATAGTGTTTTGTCAAAACATTCGGCACTGGATGTTTTCTAAAAATGTCATATATATAAAAAGATGGATGCATGCTTGCATACAAGCATAACAGAGACCCTTTGCAAAGTTAGCTGATACAGGCTAAATTGCTCCCTGCAAAGTTAGTGGCTAATACCACTGTCCATGATTTGGTCATGGATATAGTCTCTGCAAAACTGAGACCTGGCGCAATGACACCACACTGCTTTTATTAGCCCAGGTGTTTCCTGTGGGAACAGCATATGCTTTGGGAGGGCCCTTCATGTGGCATAGCTATAGTATATGACTTCAAAGGCAGTCTGCAAATAAACGCTTTTTCCCCACTTCCTCCACCATTTTCTTTCTACTATTCATCTTGAGTTTGAATGAACAGCTATCTACTGCAAAATTCACAATATGTCTTGTGAGTCAAGCTCAAAAGTTAGGGATGCCCTGATTGCTAACCAGTAGTGCCATGTAGGCTCCAGTCCTTTGGCTTTAGGAAATTCCTGCTTCGCAACACTTTGATGGCTTGGGGACATCAACTGGCATGAAACCTGCTTATTTCATGGCTGCAGGATTCTTCTAGCAGAGAGTATTGTATCTGCATGCTGTAACTCCACAGGCTTGTAGGCTAAGCACTACTCAAACTGTTATGGCCTGCTAGGGCTTTGGGACTATAAAGATTTAGAGTCTCTCTGGATCTGGGACCTTAGTACCGTGGAGGCACTTTTTACACCTTTGTGCTGCGCTGTCATGGTTTAGGAATAGTACACCCCAATTTAGTGCTCCCATTGTGACTCTCTAAAACACATGCCACTTGCCCACTCCTCCCTTCCCCTCCCTCTTCCTACCCTGCAGCAGGAGGGCGAGGAGAATTGAAGGCACAAAACGTGACAATCACAGTTTGAGATAAGATCAACTTACTGGAAACAGCAATGAGATAAGAAAATGAACAATAACGGTGACAATACTGACAGAGGGTACATCAGCCAGTCGAGGAGGGTGATTGTCCAGCTCTGCTCTGCACTAGGGCAGCCTCACCTTGAACATTGTGTGCAGTTTTGGTCACTGCAATATAGGAAAGATATCCAGCCATTAGAGTGTCCAAAGGAGGGCAAATGAAGATGATGAAGGGCCTTGAGGGGAAGCTATATGAGGAGCGACTGAGGGCACTTGGTCTGTTCAGCCTGGAGGAGACTGAGGGGAGACCTCATTGCAGTTACAACTTCCTTGTGGGAGGAAGAGGAGAGGTAAGCACTGATCTCTTCTCTGTGGTGGCCAGTAATAGGACATGAGGGAATGGCCTGAAGGCGTGTCAGGGGAGGTTTAGGTTGGATATTAGAAAAAAGTTCTTCACGCAGAGGGTGGTTGGGCACTGGAACAGGCTACCCAGAGAAGTGGTCACAGCACCAAACCTGACAGAGTTCAAGCAGTGTTTGGACAATACTCTCGAGCACGTGGTATGACTCTTGGGGATGGTCCTGTGTAGGGCCAGGAGTTGGACTTGATGATCCTTGTGGGTCCCTTCCAACTCAGCATATTCTGTGATTCTGTAAACATTTTGCATGCATGGGTTTTGATCTCTTTCACCACTTGTCCTCTGCCTGTGTTCGAACAGAGTGTATTACTGGCTTCCACATGGATGAGCATCCCAGAGAAGCAACTCTAAATACAAGTCCATTAGCCCTGCCACAAGTATGGTGTGTATTCAAACTGGCAGTTTCAGTGAAGAATCATATTGTTCTGTTTCAAATAACAACCAAGTAAAAATACAATATTTTAACATGTCTCCCCTAACAGTTCATTCATTTAAAGAATTGCAGAGAACATGAAAAAAAACCCTACATTTTATTTGGTTTCCAGAGGATAAAAAATTTCTGGGAGAGTTAAGGTATTATTAAATTAATTGTACATGCTTGGCTCTAGGAGTAAAGAATATTTGAAATAAAAAAGGCTAAACATAGTTTTTCATCATGAAGAAGAAAACTACGAATCCTTCAGTTTTAATTCTGATTTCCTCACTTATGCTGACTTTCCACTATTAATCTTTCTGCTAAATACTTACACAAAAACATCCAGGTCAATTAAATAATTAATTGATGGCAGCTTGTAAAAACTGGCACACTCTGCATGCCCAGATGTCTGCACTTAGTCCTCTATTTCATGTAGACCAACAGAGATACAAGTGCTAACTTATGTGAAGGTGAAAAATCACAAAGTTGCATAGTTTAACTGGCTTTAACTTAATGAATGATAAATGAATGTAGAAGCTTTATAGTAAGGCTCTACCATTCATGGCTCAAAATTACTATAATTAAATGTGTTTATGCAATATTTGAAATGAAATATTTTAATGGCAATGAAATCAGTCACTACTGAGGTTGGAAAAGCAAAGATGCTGACAACGCTTTTTCTGTTTCAGCACATTCACTGGAAAATATTCCCTCTGCAAACATCATAAATGAACATACTAGCAATGACAAAGAGGTGAATTAAGACATCCATAGGCAGACAGGATAGGATCTTTTATTTACATCATTTACATTGTTTACAGCATGCTCCTTTTTTAAAATTCTCCATACAAATCTTTTTCCACGCTTCTACCAGCTTTGTCAACTAACTTCAATGTAAATCAAGACTGTCACACAGAGCAGTGTTTAGAGTGGGCACCACACTCTTCAACTCTGTTGAAGGTTTTTGGTGGTTTGGTTTTTTTCCTCTGTACCTCTATCTCCTTCTGTGGCTGGTGAAAACAACATAATTATTACCAGCTTCACCTTTAATCAACCTGAAAACTTAAAACCATAGGCCACCACCTCAAAAGATAGGAACCCTTGCTTTGCTCTAGTCACATACACAGTCTCACTAAAGTGAAAAAAAAAAAAAAATCACTCCTTTAAAAAAAACTATTTGTTCGTCACTGGATGTCATTTTTATGGCACTAACAAACAAACCTGAGCAACTGCTGCTATGCTAACACTCCTGCTCTCCTCCCAGTAGAGTACATGAATGCTTTTGTTAACTGCTCATGTAGTAATTGTTAAATCTTAAATGAGTTTCATATTCTTTCAAATTTTAGAAGCTGGTTCCCAGTCAAATAAGAGCTGGGTGAATCAATATCCAAATATTAAATTCTTATGGGCTTTTATAATCAGTCCATGTATTCTTATTAGCTGGCTACTTAGGAGCTTTGAGCATGTGTTGTCAGTGTCATAAATGGGAACAAATATTTTCAAAAAACCATAATAAGTACTACAACAATCAGGTAGAACTGAGCGTACATGAAAAGTCCCCCACCCCCCCAAAAAAACTCAAAAGAGCCAAATTTTTCAGGCAGCGAAGTCAGTATTTCCCCCATGTCTTTTCTATATCTCTATAATGCACACCTGAGCTCTAGAAAAATGATTCTCAACCCTACACTGATGTAACTTAGGAATCAAAGTTGAGTAACAAATTTTTCACATATTAGGGCTCCTACTACCCCTTTTTTTTTTTTGTAGATTTGAAACGGTGTGCAATTAAGAAAAGAGTAGGCCATTTCCAAACACCATGTTTGAACATGACTCTGAGAGCATGCTAGAAAAGCCCAGGTACACACTGGTGCAGCTGGCATATCCACATGGTCCCAAGCTCTTCTGCCTGCACTCTCCAGGTGTCTGCCATGGCCCAGGTCTGCTACCAGAGCTGCCTGCAGCCCTTCCTGGGCTCACTAGAGTTGAGCCAGTCCCTGCCTTTACAAAGAGATAGGTGCTGTTTTTAGCACTTGGCTACATTGCCTGTACCCCTTCAGCTAAGCTTGATCACAGACATCAGTGTAAATTCTGTCTTGCTTGCACACAACTTTGCAGTTTGGCAAGATGTTAGGCAGATAAATCAATGACAGGAACTGCACACTACATATAGAGGAAGGAGAAAATGTGGCAACTGGTAGGGAACACATCATTTGCAAGAGGAATAGAAGAAGTAAAAAACAGCCAAGACTGGGAAAAATCAGCTTTAAATTAAAAGCAATAATCACTACCAGTACAATGAGCAATACAGTTACACTTGCACAGCTTGAATGCACGAACTAAATGATTGAATGCACCACAGATTAATCAAAAAATATTCACAGAATTAAAAAGGGTAGGCAATCCCACAATAAAACGCTCTACAAGGCAGTTAAGTTTCTTCTGAGCAATATCTACAAGTGTGTTTTGGTTGTAAATGAGGGCAGTTAGGCAAGGAAAGAAGAACATTGTTGCTTGCACTTGAATGACTAATAAGTATCCTCATTTCATTGCATGTCTACTTACAGTGATTAAAATTCAATCAAAATGTCATATGCCCTTGCCTCCTAAAACACATCTCATTTTACTTTCACATCTGGATTATGCTATGTGTATTATCTAAAAGGAGAAGAAAGATAGCTGAAGAATGCTGTCCAATTGCAACATCATGGGATTAATTCCCAGAGTAATCATCAATCTTATTCTAAATAGCCACATAAAATGAGATCCAGCAGACTTTCTCCTTCCTACACGCTCCCTGCACAGGAAAGTTCTTCAGCTTGTAGATCTGAAAACATACACAAGACATCATTAATCTTACACATTTACCTGTGAATCAGATGTATCCTTGAGTTCTTCTAGTCCTCTTATTTCTTGATTGCTGTTTTCTTCATTTTGACAGATTGCTAAAATAAGAAAGAGGAACACATTGGAAGAAGACAGGTTTAAATCACAAGAAGCAGCAAAGCAGCATGGCCGAGTTTAGATTAAAGAGGATGCCCATTCAAGAAACCTTGTTTAAACTTCAGCATTCTAGTTAACATCATGAGTGATTTTGGACAGGTGCTATAAGGGGTGCCTTACTGGGTTTAGACAAATGATAAATACAGTATACTTTATTTTTTCCTAGGCAGTAAAATCCAGTACTAAATAGTTATATTCATGTTACTCCTGATAAAACAGTGACATTTAAGAAAACTCTTTTCCATACACTGTAATAAGATTTCATGACTCATAAGGAATAAAAAAATCGTGTCTCTCTTTACTTCCATTAAACTGCACAAAATCAATTCAGACTAAACAAAATAAGCAGATTTATCCCTCATCTCAAACTTGGAAAATTCTTTTTAAGCAAAGTGATCTCAATCTTAACAAACACCACCACTACCCATGAAAGTCATCTCCACATATAAATGGTAGCAGAAGATGTTCTATTGAAAGTTCTTTGCTTCTGGCATAATAGGAGAAACCAGTAACCTTGCTCAATTAACATAACACCAGCAAGTTTTGTCCAACTTTAAAGAAAAAAGTTTTGTATTAAACTTGTAATGCCCAGAAGGGTCAAAACCAGACTTACTTAGCAACTTACCTAGTTAAAAAAACAAGAAACCTCTTCTGAAGGAACCCCTCAGTCTTCTGTATTCCAAGCAGCTCTATCTATTGGCATTTTTAGTATCTATATCCCAGGATACCCTTTCAGTCAACACACCCACATGCTGTATTTTGGTGGGACATTAAGCTCTCAGACACACTGAAACATGACACATGGCAGGTTAGGAGTGTCAGATTCGATGAAATAAATGCAAAGTGACTTCATCTTACACCTTACCTCTTTTACTTAAAAGAACTGTACTCAAATATCATTGATCTTGAGTACACATTGAATGATTTCCTGGTGTAGCCATAGATGTTGTGACACCAAAAGTGTCCTTGAAGTGGTAGAGCTGGCAAATCCACTTCCAAAAGCACCAGGCTCACGGCTTTGATGGATGGGTAGGAAGATTTAGCTGGTGTGTTTCCTCCTCTCTCCTTCACTCCTGTGTACCTGAGCTGGTTGTCAGACTGTACGTGAATAGGCATGGCCCATAGAACATTATTTTCAGACAAGGATCACCAGTCCTGTTTTGCCTTTAAACTATGCCTGTGAGCTGAGGCAGCCCAGGACTGGATTGATGAACAGATTGGCTGTTGAGGGAGCAGGAGAAGGGCTGGCAGGTGGCAGTGTAACCTTCACCAGGCACCCTCACCTGCACTCTCCTTTGCCCTCATGCTGAATCTTTAGACATGCAACCAGGTTACCACGGCCAAGCTAATACATGTAACATGAACTGTGAGGTCCAGCTTGGTGTGTCTATATCAGTGCTCTGGGTCTGCTGAAGACAAAAAAGCAGCCTCACATTTATGCAGCATCCAGAAACTTAAAAGTAACTTTGGACTGTTCTTGACCTCTAAAATAAAGCATACAGATTTATTTTCTTTTTCTGTGGATTTCTGCTGATACTGCAATGTCATATAGGATATATTTTCTTTCTTCCCCCACAGTTATGCCACCAAAAAAAAAAAAGAAAAAGTAATAAAAATGTAATTATAAAAAGGGAAATAAGTAATTTTGTCACTATACTTTATTCCATTCCAGGGATCTTTTTAAATCCATTATCAAAGGAAAACAGAGTTCCAATATAATTCTTCATCAGTGGGTTTGCACACATGACTTTACCAGACAATCTCTGAAATTCAAGGTAGTTGCTGAAAACAAGAGCAGGACTATAGCTATACCAGAATGCATTTATAATGGGCATTAGATCACAGCAGCATTTAAAGCTATGGAAAACCAAAATGTGCTTGGGACATTGTGGCACATCTGTGCCCCAATTTGGGAAAGGAACAACCCAAGGACACAATAATGAAAGGCACGACCTGAATAGTCATGTGTGTCCCCTGCTTTCCTAGTGCAGGTCAGGCTTTCCAAAGGCAACTTACTGCATCCAGCCAAGCTGGGGGCTCTGTGCAGTCCCTTCCCTTAAAACCCACCTCCCAGCCTTCCTCCCCAAGTGCTGCCTCATCCTCTTGCACACTCCCATGTGTGCATGACCCTGTTCTGCACACTACCACTCTGGGAAACACAAAGCATTCAGGACATCCACTTGCTAGTCAGAACAACCTGGATGACAGGAATGTTGCAATGCCAGAAAGCATTAACAAATGCTAAAAATTGTTAAGTCTGCAGCTGCGTTAGCAGAAACACATTTCCCCAACTCTCATTTCAATTTTCTGATTTCTCCTAAAATCAATTTGCTGTATCCACTGATGGGCAAAATATCCCCACAGACTCTGGCTATTAATCACGGCCTTCAAAGGAGTAGCACCTTGCTAGTAACAAGACCACGTGTCCAGGTTTAAGTGATTTACATTGATCCGGCCGGCTTTGCCGACAAGCCTGAGCAGATGGGCGCTCCACAAACAGCTGTGCCAGGGGAAAAGGTTAGTGGCTGCCAATTGGCTTCTTGTCACAGGCCTCTGTTACAAGTGTCCCCTTCCCTGCCCAGTGCCAGCGCAAACACACCCCAGAGCATTTTTAACCAAAGTAAACAGGCGGACATTCAAGAGCAGCACCTTGTTGCTAACCTGGCCGGGCTGGCAGATTAGGGAGGGGATGGTGTCCGGATGGAGAGCTAGTGACAAGAAACAAACACCCGGAACTGAGGGCAGTAATAGCTCTTACGTGGCACAAAGTGAAAGAGGGTACGTGTCCACAACCCCCAATGAATACAGGTATCCTTGGGTGTTCGGCAGTTTTAGCATGAGCAATTTTAAAGATTATGAGAAAATTACCCCAGTTTAGGTGTACCCTAAGTGAACAGCTTCAAAAAAAAAAAAGTTTTTATCTGCAATTTCATAGCACAGATCTAGAAAACCTGAAAAAAGTTCATAATCCAAACACTTGACTTAATGTTGTTTAGATTGTATAAGGAATATAAAAAAGAACCAGTAAAAATTTTTTTAAAGGGAAAAAATAAAACAAAATTCAAGACCACAAATTGACGGTCTTGCAACTCTCTTGGGAAAGAGGGTGCAATTGGTCTCTTTTTTATGAAATTTCCATCACAAACTTGATTTTTGTGTCCTTCCTGCCTCTTATCCAAACCCATAAGAACCAGCACAAATGAACCACACAACTACACTCAGGGAGCAATACTCAAGAAATCACATCTCACACCTTTGTTCCATCACAAGAACACAGTCCCTTGAAGACTGAATTGGCCACAGAGACAAGCAACAACCCTTAATTATATTTTCTTGGTTTCTATAGGAAAAGGTTCCTATGTGCTTTGTCTATAAAACAGGAAGAACACATATTTCTTAAAACATTTCAGTATGTTCAGAAAGTTATGTTACTGGGCATCATCACATACACGCTTAAGAAATTGACTGCAGTATTTCTATAGCCTTCTAACCCCTTAACAACTCAGAAACCCCTTGAATTGGCCCAGACACTGCCCTCCTGAACTGTTGTGCATGCAGTACAAGTTCTATCATAAAATAAAAGAATTTAAGACTAATTCCCCACTTACTGTTTGTTGGCCATTTATTTTTTTAATAAAAAAGTTTGAACATCGCAAATTCAAGCATAGGAAAAGTGAGCGGAAACTTAGGGTGGGATGGGAAAGTATTTTGCAGGCAAGTGTTGATTCTGGAACTGTACATAAAAAAAAAGCTGTGAACTTTGGAGCTGAGCCAAACGTTTTCTTTTCTGCCAACACAAATCCAGCTTTGCTCCCTGATACAAATATCCCAGCACGTTTTACAAAGCAGCAACAACAGGGAAAGGTGGTTTACCCCGATCTATATGTATCTATTAAATGCTGTGTTTGGGCTCAGGCTTGGGACCAGAGACAGGAAAAAAATGGAAACAGAGAGTGACCAATTCCCCTTTATACCTGCAGCATTTCTCCTTCTTTGGAGGACCTGTCACCATGACTGAAAGAAAAAGATGTCAAACGAGCAATCAGCTTGTTAAGGTCCACTTCAAATGTATCCATTTGCAAATTAGCTAGGGAATTCAGGACATTGACTTCTTATAGTCACTTAAGGATCACAAAGGCCATCATCCGATCTGAGTTCCTTCTGCCTCCACATACCAGAGCTGAGATTTTGCTAGCAGATTCTTCTGTAAACTAATGTTGGAACAGAGAGTTCTTGTGTGGGAGAGCCTTGTCCTTTAATAATCCCCTTTCAGCTCATTAAATCAGCAGAAAAAAAAATCACGAAGAAATAATAAACAAGAGTAAATAATTTTGTACCAGCTACCTCAGCAGAATCAGCTATCCATGTGAGTGTTAAAGGAAAGGGAACGCAACCATCGCTCACAGTGGAACCAACCAACAGTGCTCCCTGGCTTTTAAAGCCACACTGCAAAGTTTAATATAGTTTTAGGGCATTGGAAAAAATTTATCTTCCTCAGCAGCATCGAACATTACAGGCATGATAAAGGGCTCACCTTAGCTAGACAGGCTGGCATGAAGTGAGGGTCACAGCAACCACCAGCAGCACTATAGACCTTCTGCCTATGGAAGAATCTGCCAAGGGGTCCAGGGTTACCCACAGAGCAGTGCATTCATGATACACTGTTCTGTATGCCACCAAATTTGAAGGTAAATTGATCACATTTGATGAGTAAGATTTTAAAGTTACAAAGTAAGACAATGCACAGGATCATTTTAATAGTTTGTCTTGTTCAACATAGCAGAATCATTTACCCAACTGAAAGTGGAAAGGACAGTTAAAAAAAAAAAAACAAACACGCATAAAACAACTCCTGGAACCCACAGTGTTGCAATCTTCCCAGAGGCTTTGCTATATTGTGCTTTCTTCCTTTTCTATAAATGAAATTTCTTCTTTCTACCCCTTCTGGCTGCAAAGATAACCTTCACAACACAAACCAAGGCACTAGCGTCGTTCTGCTGCCGCAGCCAGACAGACTGGAACAATAACACCAGGAGAGGTGTGAACTTCCTCCCTTTGGCTTAATAGGGTGTTAACTGTGAAAGGTAATTATTTAAATTCTTAAGAGAGAACTACCATCACAGTTAACCATTTGGCTGCTGAACAGCAGGCAGGGACATCTGTAAGCAACTCGCTCTGGGTGGCACCCACATGGTCATTCCAGAAAGCCAGTTTAGCTCTCCACCACTGCTGGCTGTCCCACACCTTCTGTACTGACTACTCCCTCTCTGTCCTACCATAAGGCGTTTGGGATTTGTGGATTGGCAAAGGATTACTGCTAACCTGGCTCGGTTTGATGACCTGTTTGAGAACAGAGGACCCAGGCAGTAGGCAGGGGACAGGGCACTCCTCAATCTAGAGCTGCTGTCACATCCCGTGTGCCACACAACTCCAGTTTCAGCCCGTGAGCTTGCTCTGAAGTCCAACTGCATGACCAGGACTGCCTGCCTTTTGGGGACAATGAGCCCATAAACCACGCCTGGGAGACACATAGTTTGTCTCTGCACTGCCTTAGGCTGCTCCTAAGACTGAACTTGTTTAGCCTGTTGCAAATCCTCAGGCATGGCCTTGGCAGCAGCTGAGGATCCCAGCTGTACATACACTGCCAGGCTCGCCTGGGGCTGCACCAGCCGGATGGGAACTTCACTGTCCCCACAACTGCTCCAGAGGTAGCTCTGCTCGCCACACAAAGCTTAGTCACCCCTTAGGCTACATCACTCATGTTCTTAGTGATTCTCCTTCATTTCAAATGAGGATGTTAATTTATTATTTTAGTGTTGTACTTTAGCCTGCTAACATCCTAGAGTATCAAACTATTCTGCCCTTTGCAAAATTTCAATCCTTTCAGTACTCCATGATGAAAATTCAAACATGAATTTCTGTTTTCTAGCCAGTAAGTAAAAGGCACCTACATGCCCTCTACAGAGAAGAGACACCACCTCGGAAGTGGTAAAGAGCCTACTTCTGAACACAAGAACTTTGTTTATTTGACAAGGCAACAGATCTCCATTGCTTCATCCCTGCTGGATGATTATACCCGGGATTTATTTTCTGTCCCTGTCAAACCAACAGTGTTGAAAGGACCTCAGGAATCTGCAGGAATATTCCCCTGGGGAAGGCTCCAGAATTGCCAGCAGCCTATACCAATTGATTTATTGTCAGCCGCTGGGAAGCTCACAACTTCTATCATTCTTCTTATCTCCCAAATTTTTTGAGAGTCATGTTTCTCTTCTGGTTTGTTTTTTCGGTTTGTTTTTTGGTTTGGGGGGTTTTGTTTGGTTGGTTTTGGTTTTGTGGTATCCCTTGTTATTCTTTGTGAAGGGTGTACAGCAAGCTCTAGAAAGACTGGTTACTATGGCAGCTCTGAGCTGTTTGACAGTGTTAAAATGTTTGCTGATGCTTATTAATTTATCAGAGTGGAAAAAAATGAATAGCTCATACTGACACCACTGGGAAAACTAAAAGCCAGATCCTCCAGGCTACGTAACACACTAATGCTGAGCAATGGAAAGAAAGATGAGCAGCCAGTAAATGCTTTGCAAACCTCGGATTTGGGGGTCCACACCATGTCCTCGTGCATGCTCCTGTGTTTTCCAAGTTCTGTTTCAAAATTAAAGGGGGGAAACTGAAAAGCACTGAGCATCTCTGAAATCCCCAAAAGCTGCATATAAGAGGCAGCAATAATCCCAGGAACAAAACCCTCCAACTGAGAATTGCTTCCTTATTTATCATGAAACTGTAATTTTTTCCCAGAAATTACTGAAAAGAGAAAGCTTTTTAAGCTATCCTTTACATGTTTCCCTTTATTAGAAATACAAAAATTGCCTTTGAGCTTTCTCATTCCTTCCAACTATTTCTGCATATATATATGCAAATTATCATACAGATTTCCCTTCACTGAGTACACTACATATCTCTGAAACAGTTGGCAGACCCCTGGGGGAGTGTTGCCCAGACAGCTGTGCAATCAGCTGAGTAAATCAGCTAATTAAAGAAACAAAGGAAATGCAAAAATTACTAAAGACAGACTTTAGCTTACAGCATTGTTCAGCACCTCTGTATCTAAAAAAGTACAGCAAGCATCAAGCACGGGACAGAATGAAGGTGCAATCGGCAAATGAACTATCGCACAAGCGACAATGACATTTTCTCTCAAACACTAATCTGGGATTCTATGATATTTATGCTTTGCAGTTTAAATCAATTTAACATAAATTACTCCAGCATGTTATTTTACAATTACAGAAGTGAGAAATGTAATGTTGGTCTCATAACTGATTTCCATATGTAAAGAATGGTCATTAACTTCTGCTTGACCTTAGGTGTAGAATTAATATTGAATTTGCACAGAGGGTACTCATTATGCTATTCTAGTTTCCATGCAGAAAAATAAGTTCCCAAGGGTCTTAGTGCTACAAGCCATTTCTCAGTTCTCAAATAGGAAACAGAACTCCCAAAATTAACACAAAAACATTTCCTCTCATTACAGAGTTTATCAAAAGGAACAGATAACAGCAAGAGTAGGAACCTGCAATCTAAACAGAGCAAATGCAGTGTGGTAAGAAAGGAGGCTGACAGATGTAGATTTGGTCTTGCTGATCCACACACCATTAAGGTGCTGTTCCTTCCCACTGCATCTGTATGACCCAGGAAGGACAAACCTCAGTTTAAACGAGGCTCAGGTCTGCCTACATTATATAGCCATTGTAATAAAAAAATTAGTGTAGCAAGTAAAGCCACCTATATTTCCCAGCTCAGTCAGATAAAGGTAGCTTTTCTTTTCACATAATTGTACAACTGGTTTTGTTATGAACTTCTGTTCATTTTATTATAAGAACTGAAGCCTTTCATCTGGCTTTGAAGGCACATATTTCATCCAAGGTAGTGGAGCATTAGAAGAACATAATTTGTAAAACACCTCTGGCTAAACAAGGGAGGCATTTTTAATAGATAATCAACTGCTGTTGATTCGTGTGGTCAGAAGAGGTTTGGTTTCCAATACCTGACCCTTTGTGATGCATGCAAAAACAAAGCCACATTTTACACCCATTTTGTGTATATATGAAGTCATATTTTTTATCAAGGGGGAAAAAGAGTGGAAAATTACAGGGAAACACTGTAGGATTACTACAGGAACAGGTGAAAGCAATGGTTTTTGTATCAATAACAGCTCAAGGTGAAGCAGTGTGGCCTGAAATGAGATGAAGGAAGAATGGAGAAGAGCCCATTACATGATCAGAGAATGATTGCTGGGAACAGATCAAATAAGGAGGTAAGGGCAATTGCTGAGCATGCTAGTGCAAAGTGAAACACTGCATGCTATTCCATGGAAACACCTCCCAGGCATGGCTAGGAAAAGAGCAGGAAACAAAGAGGACTCTGAATAAATAAATTCTGTGAACTCACTGTAAATGCCTCTCGAAAAGCCCTAGTAAACAAAACATTCACCTGGGGGTTGTTCAGTGGTTTTTGCACAACTGCTGTCTTTCCGACCCTACTGTGCCATCTCTTTTTGCATATATGCAAAATATCTTTCACCTACGCAGCTATTCTGCCTTGCTCATTTCTTCTATGTCAGTGCCTTATAGATGACACAGAAAAAACGACACACAAAGTTCTACAATTGTAAAAACAAAACCATAAACTGCCAAAATCCCTCTCATCATAATTCCCACCAGAGAGCTCTTTTCCTCCTTTTTTCAGGACTCAGAGTCCATTCTGCTTTATATCAGCTACTGAATACACCAGGGCTGTCAAGTATTACTGTGTAGTCCTTTCACTGATGTTGTCCAGGACACTTCCCACCCTCAACACTGTCCAGGGTGGGCACAAAGCAGGTGGTCACAGATTCAACCACAGTACAGCAGAGATCTGTGAGTGTGTGTCACACATAGGATTTCTGACCAGCCAACATGAGGAGCATCATTCCCCAGGGCCAGAAGGGGGTTGATCCTGCCATTTTGAAATGCTGTCATTTTCTGGTGTGCTTGATCTCAGGAATAATGGAAGAATTGCATGTGATACAACAAGACATTGGTCCCTAGGGGTAGAGATTCCCTTCAATAAGGCCTAAAAGGTTTTAAAAGGATTGCTTAAAGAAGCCAATGTTATTAGAATCACAGAATATGATGAGTTAGAAGGGATACACAAGGATCATGAAGTCTAACTCCTGGCCCTGAGCAGGACATCCCAAGAATCACCATGTGCCTGAGAGCATTATCCAAATGCTTCTTGAACTCTAAGATAGGCTTAGTGCAGTGACCATCTCCCCCAGGAGCCTGTTCCAGTGCTCAACCACCCTCTGGGTGAAAAACCCTTTCCTGATATCCAGCATAAACCTCCCCTGACTCAGCTTCATGCCATTCCCTCAAGTCCTGTCACTGGTCACAAGAGTGAAAAGATCAGTACTTGCCCCTCTGCTTTCCCTTATGAGGATGTTGAAGGCTGCAATGTGGTCTCTCCTCAGTCTCCTCTTCTCCAGGCTGAACAAATCAGGATTACCTACCTTATTTCAAGACATGAAATCCTTAAAGCACTGTGTAACTTTTAAAATATTAGTAGCTATGTTTCCAGATGAATCTTTTATTTTGGACCACATTTCAATGGGCAGAGGAAAAGTAAAGATACAGTTACTGTGACCTAATAGAAGCATGACACTCCTGCACCTTCACTTCGAGTGGCCATATCTCCAGGGTGAATGCTATTATAATCACTTGCAGAAGAACTCTCATTTCACACATTTTGCTAGTGCATTTCTGATCCTTGCTTTAAACAAGTGGATGCTTGGAGAAATTGGAAGTTGTAACAAAATAAGGTCTTACTTGATTAAGAGATACTGTAAATCTGCTTGTTCATAAAACCTGCAAATTCAGTAATACTTTATATGTCTGAAATGTAAACACAGTGCTGCACTGCTCTATTCTTGAATGACCTTTGTTCATGTATTTGTAATGAATCCCATCTCCTATGTAACAACACTTCTGCAAGTAAAAAAAAAAAACAAATGACAGAACATAGGACATTCAGGTAGCACCAAAAGACAAAGTTTTTGCTAATTATTGAGGAATAAAGAAGTCTCATAAGGATCTATGCTGCTTGGGGAAATGGGCTGTAAGATGCAGTTTCCTGAGAAACGAGGCTGATAAAACAGCTTAATACTGTCAAAGAGTCTTACTGGTCTTCCCATATCCCTCTGCTTCCTCACCCTGATAAGAAGCTGCCACCCTCACTTTGTCTCAATTCTAGTATATGCTGCTCCTATACTGTATGCTGCTCTGGCTGCCCCATCTCAAAAATAAAAATAGATATAGCAAAGATGATCAGATTTAATGGACTAGATTTGGTATGAGGAATGACTACTGATATAGCTTGAAAATGAAACAACACACAGGGGTATGACAGATGTGGACAAAATCCTGAATAGTATGATGATGAAGAGGGAATGGATTATTCATCACTTTCTGTCACCAAATAGCTATGTCACAACAAAGTGAGGATTATGGAGAATGTGTTTAAAATAAACAAGAAAAAATACACTTTCACATACTACACGTGAATTGTAGTACTTGCTGCCATAAGAGATGATGAAGGTCAGGAGTATAAACAGGCTGAAAAAGCAATTTGATAAATTAATGGAGAAAAGGTCCAGCAAGGGCTACCTCACACAACAGTATGGGTACAGCAAAATCCCTCTGTCACAGACTGGTAGATGCTGAGTGTATACATCAGAACAACCACTTGTACTTGCTCTGTTTCTATACTTTAAGCATCCGCTACTCATCACTCACAGTAGGATCATAGCTGGATGGACTTTTAACCTGACCCAGCCTGACTATTCTCATGTGTTTAACCAGGCTGACATTGCCTGGAGTGTGTTTGAGTCGAGTCACGCAATCAGCTCTGACAGCCATGCTGTAGAGGTGGTGCAGTGGCTGGGAAAAGGAATAGCTGTTCACAGCTTGCTTTTCATTCATGTCGGCAAAGCTCAAGCCCCAGTGACTGCTTCATGTTGAATCGTCTGCACTAAAATAAAAATACTGAGCAAATCATATAGGCAGTTAGGTTCTGAGAGAAGCAATAGAAAAGTAAAGGGGAAGTGTGAATATGCATATACATATGTGTGTGTGTATATATATATATATAGAGAGAGGGTGAAGGCAATCCAGACGATCTCAAATATGAAGTTAATACACTGCAAAAGCCATTTTATTATAAATTATTATAAATAAAATGTAAATGACCCATTAAAAAATCAATTGAGCTTGTCAATTCAAGAATGGCATTACTAAAATGTAACTAATTATGTAGTGGAAACCTAAATATCATTCCTAAGAGGGACCAAAACCACATACAAGTGTTAGGGCTTTTGTGGCTGCCCTGCCCTTCACAGTGGGAGGAAAAAGAACCCACACAGCCTGCCACTGCAAAGTCTGGGGAGAAGTTGCAGTCACCATCTTCCTACCTCATCCATACTCTGTCAGCTATTATCTTAATTAGCCCCTGTATTCATAAAAACAAAGACCAGAACCATGCTGTCAAGTGATCCTTTGCACAAATAAAGTTATAGAAATTCCTGTAGGTATAAAGGGATTTGCTGACTGATGCCATAGGGTGCAGCTCAGCATCTTGTTTGTGGCTGGGATTAACACCAGTACAAAGCATCTACCTGACAGGTTTTGATCAGTTCAGATGTACCCGTGTAGCTTTGCCACCAGCTAAAGCCTCCAGCCTTAGGCTATTTGCTGGTTTTTATCCTTGTTTTAGCTACCATCTCTAACGCACAAGAAACATGTCATGAGTCATGACAAGAAACTGAGATAAATGCCAACCCCTGTAAAACCTTTAGACAAGAGCCTGCATTTCTGTTGTGTTTTAGCTCATTTGCAGAAGCCATCAAGGTATGAATAAACACAACAATTTAATGCCAAATGCCTGCAATTAAAGAGAAAAGTTCCCTTCTGCTCCAGTTACTTGCTTCCCCAAGACCTTTTACCAAACTACAGAAGACAGCATTTAATCTATTTATTTCTAAGCTTAGGCAAGAACAATTTCAATGCATTTTTATAAGCCACAGAGAAGTGCATAATCTCATTTCCCCCGCTTAGGTCACCTTTATCGTGAGAGCTTTATTCTAATGAAATATAAATGTGCTTTCAAGTCAAGTGTTAGTGAGGTCCATCAAAGCTTCTGAATTACAGACCTTTATTTTACTCTGTTTTAGTTTTATTTGCAAAGAAGCTAAAAATGCTGAGCTCCCTCTGCATGAGGGCTCTCAAGTACCTCTCATACCTCTCTGTCAGTCTTGCTATAGGAGAGGTATCCTTGCAGTACACATCTGGAATATGAAAACTGAGCTGCTTTCACAGCACTGAAGTTTTTAATTTTTCAGGTTCCTCATTTTTCCTTCAACATCTGCCAGCTTTATGAGTTTCTTCTATTCTTCTAACCCACAGTAAAAACAGAAGAATGCTTCTTGGGGAAAGGCATTCTACCCCACACCCTACTGGCTTTTTATTTTCTGGTAGCTGACATTCTCCATCAAGTCAGATCCTGTACTAGCAAGAGTTTGATACTCTGCCCTACCCCACAGCAGGCTCAGGTCTCTACCTTAGTTTTCAAAGTTTTTTGTCCGTAGATACAGTGTCTAAATCCCTGAAAAAAGCCAGAGAGGTAATAGTTGTAATTACTACATCTCATATAAATATACTAGGTAACAAACCCAAGCTTCATTTAAACAAAAACAAACTGCTTCACTCGGGTAACCAAAGGCAATATTATTCCCCTCCAAACACAGCAAACCTTCCTACTTGGAACCTCTTCACTTCCTGCAGCAGGAGCTGTGGTGTTTGTGCGAACGTATAGATAGCACAATGTAACATAGTGATTACTACAGCAGTCCTAGACAAGTAAGACAAAAGCTTTAATCAGCTGATTTTACTAGTACAATATCCAGAAATTAAAGTAATTCAGGAACAAATTACATAGTTTTTGCATTAAGCAAAAATACCTTTTTTTTTTCCCCCTTTCGCTCCTGCAGGTAGCACTAACCAACTATCTAGAGGAAATATTTTGAAACACTGCAATTTAAAAACCACCAAGCCACTGCACAACAGCTTTGAGTTTTGGGCTGCTGATCTCTAGAAAAGGTTTTGGTTAATGAACTAATTATCCACTGCAGCCAGGTTCCAGCCAGCAGGTTAGGACCATGCCTATTGCCTGCCCTCCCCACTCATGAATTCCAGGGAGGATGAGCCAAGCACCCACACCAGCCTGGAAGCTACCTAGGGCAGCTGGCCCACTAGCCATGTTCCACTGTTTTCATGCCAAAATAAACTCTTTTTCTCATCTTTGGTGGCTTATTTCCTGGAATTATATAGAGTCTTGGGGAGAGTTCAAGGAACAATATCTTTGAAAGGTGCTGTGGCTTTCAGCTCCAGAAGTGCTTTCTCTGAAACACGCTTCACTTCACTAGGCACAGCATACCACAGCTTGATTGCTAACAGTAACTGCTACACTGTGAATTGAACCATCAGCAATAAAATAAGCATAATCAACCACCTAATTTACTCTGCACCTACTGTACTAAAGGCATTAACTTAAATTAGACCTTACAGTTATGCCTGATCATGTACCCATTTTTTACAGTCATCCAAGATGAGGCATAAAGAAATGCAAATTTCAACAACAAGCATGCACTAGTTAAACTGACTAAAGAGGTATCTTTTGTTCAGATCTAACTGGATATTTAAAGTGTTTCAATTAATGCTGTATGAAAGGCTGGACAGCACTGCAGAGGTCTATAGGGAGCTTTGTTTATTTAGGGCTGTGATTTTTAACTAAAATGTTTTCACCTGCTCAGTGTGGGTTGTAATTACACTAATATAAAGGAGACTCCAAGAGATATGCTCCTTTCCCATTTTCATCTCCTGTACCTCATTCCTAATCCAACCCCAAGTCCATTTTCTAGTAAAACAACCATTTATGTAGCAATCCACCAAAAGCAAATGCGAGACTAATTCAGGTTAAAAACAACTCTTTTGGAGAAAAGAGTTTTATCTATTGCTAGTAGCAGTAATAGCATTTTCTGACACAGCTGCTGAGAAGTAGGGTGATTTCTTGCACCTGTATAAGCAGTAAGTAAAAAGTACATGGTACCAGACTCTCGAACCATTTGACAGCAAAAAAAAAGATTACCTTGAGCCCTTCTTTAAAATAGCCTGTTTTTCACTGCACTTATCCAGGGCAGAAGGATTTCCATGTTCAGCCATTATAAGTCAGATGGGACTGGGGTGATGTGAGGTAAGGGCAATTAGCTGAGGGGTGTTAACATCATAAATTACAACAGCAGTTTCAGAGGCAAAGCTGCTACACAGAAGCAATTCAGGTCCGAATTTACACTTACATTTGTGTTCACTTTCTGCAGACTTATATCCACAGATAACTGTGGATGTAACCTGTGGGTACCTCTATTTCCAGACAAAAATGTATTAAACTGTTTCTTGCATACTTTTGTAATGATTACGTATTCACAAGAAAATATTTGCAGATACACCGCCACATCTTCTTTATGCCTCCAGTTTAAAATACCGTGTTGTGTGTTGTACATGTGTTGTGTGTAATGAATTTTATGTTGTACTTGTAAGCTGCAGATAAACAGATACAGATATTATGATGCAATATTATTAACTGGCCAAAAAATAGCTCAAGAAGTGCAAGATTCATGATCTTGGTTTCTAGAAAAATTACTGAAAATCACAAGAGGTGCTCAGTGAAAATATTCCCAAAGACTCAATGACTTTGGAAACCTTCTAGTAATTTAAGGCAACTCCACTTCTGTTTTACTCTAGAAATACATTAAATACATTAGTATATTGCTGCAGATTAACTGCACTATACATGAAGACATCAGAGAGTTAACCCTGTATATAGTCAAGTCTGGCCAACATGTTAGTTCCAATGCAGTGCCTGAAAAATACAGCTCCCTTGCTTCCACTCCAGCTCAGCAACACAGATACCACCTTTTGAATTGTCTGTGCAATCAAACTCTGGCAGAGCTGAGCTGACCACATATTTCCATGCCTTTGCAGTGTAACAGCAGCATTTGCCATAAATGCTTTTACCATCAGAAACTTTCAATTATCCATTTACCTTTCCTCTTATATTGCCCTGATCACAAAGACTTGCCTTTACAGTCATACAGACATATAGATAAGAAAGAACACCTTTGTGCATGCAGTTGTCCTTTAGCTTTAGCCTAAACAAAAACACATGGATGGAAGGTAAAACACAGGTATAAAGAAAAGATGATAGTATGAGGTACTGAGCCATTAAAAAAAAAAAAAAAAAAAAAAAAAAAAAACAAAAAAAAAAAACAAAAGAAACTGTAACTCAAAGTCATCAGCTTCTTTGATAAAGTGCAAGCCCAGAGAAATAGTGATTTTGGTCAGAAAACGACCCACATGATTTTATCACAAAATAGTGATTTTATTAGCTAGGTTATTAGATGTGATGAGCTAGAGGAAGAGAAGTTTGACTGTAATTGCATTGTGCTATATACACAAATTCTCTGTCACTGTATTTGCTTCCCCATGTTAATAAGACAGCAATGACAAATAAAGTACTTCAATAAATGACAAAAGGCAGCAGCATTACAAAACCCCCTCTGAAGTCCAGTCTGACTCACCTGATTTTCTTGCTTTCAAGGCAATGACAGCAGCCAGTTCTCTCTGTACCTGAAATATCAGGAAAAGAAAGGATGGTTATAGTTCCTAGCACAATCAAGCAAAACAAACTGCAACACTGGTAAAATACCAGCAGTCAACTGCACATGGAATTATGCAGGTATCTGATTTTGAAATTGGTCAATTTTCCTAGTAAAACTATTTTCTTTTCAGCTGGGTATTCTATGATTTTTTTTTATTTTTTTTTTTACTTTAATTTCATGTAAATACCACACATTCCTTAGGGAGTGGACAACTCAGTAGCCTGACCTGTACTTATTTGCACAGCATATCTGTTTCACAAGTACACACTTGCAGCTTCTCTTTTTCCCTGTTACATATTTGTTTTGCCTCTGATAAGCACACTAATGCTGGATTTAGTGGTGACTCCAGGATAAGCAAGTTGTCCATGCTGGGGTTTGTCTGAGGTTCAGGAGGAAACAACCTCTCCTAATAGCATGGCTGAGCGTTTCAGGACCAAAATTTCGCTTGAGATGAATATACAGAAACCAGAGCTACCTGATTTTTAGTTTTATAGGTTACTTCACTGGCCTGTAATGACACAGCCCTGCCATGCTACTCAACTCCATTCCTTGTCCTCTTGTCTCTACATTCTTCCTATTTTCCCTGTAGTGTCTATGAGGCTATCTACTGTCTCTTTAACCAATTTAACACTACACCCACTTTTCTGCATAGGTCTATTCCTTCTTACATAATTTCTTTTTCTATAATTTTTCTACATATTATTGTTATGCTTTATACTTTGCCACCATCATCTGTCCCCCTGCAGCTGCTTGCACTTGGCCTACAGCATCCCAGACACTGTCTCCTGCGTGCACCTCAGTTCTGACCCTCCTCTACCCCATCCACACCCTCAGAATCTTTTGAACACCTCCCATCT
Source organism: Xenops minutus (assembly GCA_035221455.1). Taxonomy (NCBI): domain Eukaryota; kingdom Metazoa; phylum Chordata; class Aves; order Passeriformes; family Furnariidae; genus Xenops; species Xenops minutus. Next base: position 30,913,484 of record JAWWEE010000074.1, read on the forward strand.
TCTTCCAATTTCCCAAATTTTTCCAAGACAGTTTGTCTTTAATATTAAAAAAAAACAAAACAAAAAAACCCCAAACAACAACAAAAAACAAATGGGACATTCCAACTATTTTTGTAGGGATTGTTGGACCTCTCTGCACAAAGTCTGCAACAGTGCATACTAGTCATCCTGTCTTACAGACCTATGCAAAGCTCAAGGCTATTCTGCAGTGGAGTTTTGGCGTTCCGTTTCTGAAAAAATGTAAAATGCCAAGCATCATTCACAAGACATATGGTTTGATCAGAATAAGGCACAAAGTCCACAAAGGATCCCCAAAGGAATACAATTTCTAACAACTGTCCCACTCTCATGATTCTGAAGAAAAGTTTGAAAATGTGAAAGAAGAATAGTTAATATTATATTGGTTTAAGCAAAAAGACAAACAAAAACAGTCAAGGCATCTCAGTATAATGTTAACTCCAACATCCACTGATCAGATACTCTACATCCACCCAGCAGTACGCTCTACAAGTGGCAGCAGGCAGTCATACCAGAGGCCACATCCTTCCTCTGCTTGCATCCTTCCTTCTCTTGTGGCAAAGGACCAAGGCGGGGGTTTTTTGCTGTCCTTGCAAGGTACAAGGACTTTTTTCTGCTCCATGATGCTGCCCTACTGAGAGAGACAGAGTTTTCTGCCACTCCAAGCAGGAAAATACGAAGTCAGTGCCCTGGTTTTCTTAAATGTCATCCTGTTTCCAGCACAATTGTGAAAGCTGGCAATATTACCATCCCTTCCTTCCTTCCTGTACACTCATTCCCATGTCTGGAGAGATGTTAATCATGACTAATGTAAGCATAAACTTCAAGTAAAATGGGAATGAACAGTTCCTTCTGTGGAAAAACAACGCGTGTGCTTGCTTGCGGCAATTACTATACACTAATAATAATACATACAAGCTACCCAGAATTAGAATGGGGTTTTCAATAAAAGCCCAAGTTCTTTCTGAATAGCACCACCACAACTTTTCATGGCTACACTGCTCAGACCCTCTCCCTTCATTAAATTCAGCAGGAGATACCAGTGTTGATGCCTCGATTCTGGTCTATTCTCACAGGTTACTGAGAGTAAGAAACAGTGCGCTGATCTCATCTTTATCTTTTAGCATTTAATGAATACATTATCTCAAGATCAGCCTTAGGAGACACCACAACCTGCAACAATTGTAAATGTATCACTTAACCCAACCAAACAATTGAAAAATGCAACTCTCTCCATGAGTGTGAAGAAAAACCCATCTTCTCAGAAGAAAAGGCAGCATTGTGGCATCCTGCAGTTATATTTGCAATATTACTTTTGCTTAGAAGGTGGCACTTTTCAAGTCTGAAAGACAGTGCTAAAATGACATGCACTAAAGAGGCTGTTTTTCTATATCTTGTCTATGTTAAGCAACATATCTTATTCTTTCCTGTGTGCCAGGAATGCAGCTAGCATATTACTTAACCTGAGCAAAACCCTTCAGTTAGAGCAGGAGAAAAGGATGTTTCTGTAGTGCTACTACTAAATACAAGTTGCTTTATGAAAGGATTCCATCCTGACAATCTAAGCTCCCTCTCATAGTGATGTCTTAGGACTTTCATATATATTTGTAAATTTTAATATTTTGTAGATTTGTAGATTTTTATGTAGCTGTACAGTTTCTTACACTTGATGTAGCAGCTAACAGTTTCTAACAGTTTCTCACAGTTTGTGCCACATTCCTGAATTGTTTAACTGTCTTTTCAAAATTCAAGATTGCAGCAAGGACGTTGTGTTTGGGACACCTGTACCTGGACAGGAGTAACAAGACATATTGTAGTCAAAACAAGATAGAAGACCCAGAACCCTTGGAGGGGCTCCAAGGGGGCAGTTCTGAGGATGGTACCAGAGTGGTACAAGGAGTAAAAGGTTCTCAGGTTGGATGTACCCGTTAGATATGATAATTAAGTAGTGTTATACATTTGTAAGAACCTTATACTGCATATGCACCTGTGTACTTTTTGCACCTGAAAGGTTTCATTAAAGAACTGCTCTCTACCTATACTAATATTGTATCAAAAGTTTTTTCCTCGATTTTAGGCAACAGATGGGTGGCTCTGGTGGGATACAGGACCTTCACTCCAATAACAAAGAACTGGTACAGCTGAGCATCCTTCTGGATTTGATTGGTGTCCCTAGATTTCATAATCTATATGCTTTTGTCTAATTTAGCATAAATGTACTTGACATCTCTTCTGGACATGCAATTCCTATGCATCGTCACAGCAACAGAAATCCATGTACAACATTCATTCCTTACTGCACACATACTACACGTTATCATACTTCGTCCTAATAGGATTTCAGTTACCAGCTGTTTGAAAAAATCAATAGTTGCACACCACATTGAAGACAATAATGCAGACTCAAAGTAAAATACATATTCAAATAAGAGCTATGCCTACCATATTGAGATATTCATTTTTTTTTAAAATGGTTTATAAATACAGCTTGTCACTACAAAGCTAGCACTATTTAAATAGTATCCCATTTTGAGCAGCATTACAGATGTGAAAACTGATTCAGTTTAAAGGCCAGCTTACCACACAGTATTTAAAAAAATGTTATGAAAGTCTGAAAGAGAACATTTTGAGTGTGTTGTTGGCATGTTTTACTACATCTCAACCAGTTTTCTTTTTGCAATCTGAACAAGAAAGAGTGTGCATACAGAGTGGTACCCAGGTATACTTCTGAAAGTATATTTACATGGTGAATCATGTCTTCAAAGAATTGAGGTAGAGATTTTTGAAAAGTAAATCACAACTACTGCTCTTCTTTTACCCACGAGTCTGTTCATTTTATCATTGTAAGCATAGTTGTGTATCTAGCAGACAGTGCATACCACCTTTACTTTTTCCCTTTCTCTTTTTTCTGCTCTTAGTAGTCTTATGCAAAAAAGTGTTCTAAATTGACATGTGCCAAGCAGGACTTCAGATCTCGAGACAAAGTGCAAATCCTTACAAAATTTCAAAATGAAATCCTGCAACAGAAGTCTCTAAACAGCAGGGTTCAGGAAAATGAGAGGAGTCTAGTTCACATTTTTGCATTTCAACTTATGATAGTTTGATTGGTTCTAAATAAAAGTGGTAGTGGATGATGCCTTAAAGCACCAGAAAACTATTTTCCAGATACACTGCATTAACATCCTGATATTCTTTTGTGTTTCATCTTAAGGTAAGGTAAAAGCTTTGCAGTGGAAACACTCATAGCTATCCTACCATGCTCTGGTTTTAGCAGACAAAACATTGAATAAGCAGCTGCTCTTTGCAACTTGACATGGGCTACATGACAGTTTTGGAATGCTCTTTTAAACCCACAAATAATCATTGCATTTTCTTAAAGGTCCATGACCAAAAAGATTATGTAATGCAAATGTATTTTCAAGGGCACTTTGCACTGCCTGCATGTCAGCTGCCTTTACAATTTAAGTTTGATAGTGTTGCCAATGCCTCTTTGTAATGGAGCATATGCTATAATTTAATGGGTTAAAAAAGTGATTTATATTTTTGGCACACTGATTTCCCCAGTGTTGCTTGGGCTGCATCTTCACAATCAGTTTAAGTTTGAAAATTTGGAACTTTAATCCCTGAAAAAGAAAAGCTGACACAGAAACTTTCTTCTGACCTGACAAGAATGTTTTATTCCAAGAAAAGCAAAAAGGGAAGAGCAGCGGGATTTGAACATCCAAACCTCCAAAGTCAACTGTAATCTCAGACTGCTTTAGTGTTGGGTTGGAAGTAGGGTTTTGGGGTTTTTTTCCACTTCTGAAATACTGGCATGGAGTGTATAATGAAAAGGATTCTGAATTATGAATTCTTCAAGAAAGCAGTACATAAACATTCAGTGAGCCAAAAAGCCAGTGTGAATGTATATTCAGTCATGGCTGATACCTTCACTTTTGTTTCCCAGCTCCTGCCTACGGGGCCTTTTTTTTCCCATATAAATTCTGAAGCCTCCCAGTTTTGCATCACCTGCAAATTTGCTGAGGGTGCACTCTGAAATCATACAGGTTTCACTAAATTGAGCAAATCTAGCTTAACTTGCTGAAGTACTGTCTGTCTGTGTCTTAGAACAATGACCTTACAAAAAGATAAACAAGATGTACCAAATTCTAGCATAGACAGGGCAAGATGTTGCTTATCATGGTGAAGTTTACTGAGGCTAAACATAGTTGGAAAGCCAGATAGGCTTCCTAGGTGAGTCTCCTCATAAGTTTATGATAATCTACACCAGGGCTGCTGAAGCCCTCTCTCTCCCTTTGTCTCTCATCCCCTCATTGTCTTCACACTGATGTACAGCTGACCAAGAGTGTCTGAGGGTAAAGTATATGGCACAGAAATCATCATGATCCTCCAAACTGGCATCTCCTGGGCCACGAATAGCACGTATTACAAGACAGCAGGCTGCAGCAATTCTTGCTTGGATTGATTTTAATAGCTTTGGAATTGCACACTAAGACTTCAGTAAAGCTTCCCCCTTTCAGAGACTAAAAAAAGTAGTCTGCATATACAAACATCTGTTAACTAAGACTAAGTCTTTAATTTGAAGGGATCTAAAACATGACAATATTTCAAACATGATCAGTACAAACTTTGATGCAATGACCTTACCGCAGAAGTGAGACGAGCAAGAATTTCAGCATTGGTTTCTGCTGTATCTTCTATTTTTTGATCAGGCCTTAAGAAAAAAAATAATAAGATTTTATTATTTCTTTCATTCTGTTTCAACATCTTTTGATTCCTGGAAAGTAAGGAACTGTGCAGCCACAGGCACTAATGTAAAAGGGCCTTTGAGATCCCACATCAAAATGATGACTGCAACATGACAATAATTAATTGTGTCAGTAACGACAGAGTACATCCTTTGTCCCTTGCTGTCAAGAACTCTTTTGATTGGGCCAACATAAAGCAGTGTGAGAATTCTTCAGATATAAAAATATGAAGAATAACTGAAGAATGCAGGACCCTCTAGATCAGAGTTCCTTATTTGACTGCATATTTTGCTTTGCTAAAAACAGTCTAACAGCAAAGCAAAGAATTTTCCATCTGCCCATCACCCAGCTTTGTTAAGACATGGAGCAGCACCTATGGAACGCAAGCCCATGTAGATGAAAACAGACAACATAAAAATAACTATATGACATGCAAAGTTCAATATTCTGAAAGTGGAAATAATACATTTAAGAAGCCATAAATTATCAAACTAAAGCAATGGCTGAGAACACTGTTAGACTGTCTTGGCAGTTACTCACAAGACAGAGAGACTTAATGCGTCTTTGCAAAAGAGGGGCAGTGCAGGAAGAACCCTGCAAGAAACAGTGCCAGAAGTCTGACCCACATGGAAAAAGCCATACTGTGGACTGTACAGGATAGGACTGTGTTTTTCTTTAAAAAGTCTAATTCCCATTACTGAAACACCTGTGAGCTTTTTAGAAGCTTTATTGAAAATCAGAAGAAAGATACTAATATAGTTGTATATATAGGTTATTACTATGGAAGGAAATAAAAGAAAATGCCCTTGAGATCTTTACTTTTCGTGGTATTCAAGAAGAAGTGGCACGTCAGCAAGCTGAGCAGGTACACAAAACTGCAGCTGCTATAAGAAACACAAATGCCAGGTATTAGCAGAAGCTTCTGTCTTTGACTAAATTATGTAATTGCGTATGTGCCTTGCTGTTCTTAGGGAGAGAGCCAGCAACACACATGGAATATGCAGCTTGTGTATCGTGGTTCTTACATTCCATGTCCAAAAATTCCATTCCTTGATTAAAAAATTAAGATCAGAAAGCACAGAATAATACATACAATTATTCTGGGGTAAGCATATTCAGACCAAAATGGTAATTCATATTAGAAATCACAAACTATTTTCACAACTGCTTTCCTATTTGAAGAAAAATGGGATATAATATTTTAAGTGTCATAAACAGCCTGAAAGAAATAAATTAATGCATTTTCTTTTACAAAGACTGATTTATTCAGGCTTTTTCTTTATAATTTGGAATGAGATTAAAATAGCTGACCTCTTTAGACACTTATGTTTCTCTACACATCTGATCTCTTCTGATCTCCCAGAACTAGATTAGGATCTGACTCTTCTACACTGGAGGCAGAAAATGGGAGTTCAGTAGACACAGCCACAGATGCAATCCATAAACCCATAATAGTACCTAAAACAGCTATTTCCATCTTGGGCCTTTATAACTTCATCTTATGTTTAAAAATACTCTCAGTATTCATCTGCATATGAACAAAAAATACTTCTGAAATTATTAATATACTAAAAATTAGAGTTAGCTCTCCAGAATCAGAGAGGAAGAGTTTTCCAGGAACTCCATAAGGCAGTAACTAAGTGAATATCCCATCCTCTCTATTTGCATTAAAACCAAAATACTTTTAAGAATTATTACTTTTCTGAAATTAATAAAATGTAAACTATTTCATTGAGTCTACCAGTGGTTCTGGGAATTAACTATTGTTATAAACATCTCCATTTAGAAGGAAGGAAACAGAAGCATACAAGGATTAAACACCTGATACAACACCATTGCAGTAACAGGAGAAAATTCAGGAGGCATTGGGTAAGAGCCTAAGAGATTGCTCAGGGTTGTAAGGAAGTCCATGATACAGCTTTCAATACAGATTTTTTGTTCCCAGACTACTGCAATATTCACTTCTTTTCTACTCAACTAGAATTGACTGTGCTTAATATCAGGTATTTAATGACCTCAAGAGGCATCTGCATCAGTCCCATCTCATTTAACATTTACAGGATCTCAGTCCTGTGAAATATGCATAACAACATTAGCCTCCCGACTAGTGTGAGATGCCAAAAATCTGCTGTCCTGACTTGTTTTCCATGGTGGATTCCCACCAATGTTACACTGAATGTAGGGAATTTGCCAAGGTCATCAGGCAATAGGGAACATTTATTCAGGAACCATAAGTATACCTCAGACTTCAGAACACTGTTTATATTGTAGAGCTTACTATAGTATTATTTGGTAATACCACTAAAACTGACCAGAAACAAATATAAATCCATCAAAAATCTGTACAGCAAATCAAATCTGAGCCATGTTTATTTAATAGGGTTTCCAGAATAGCTGCTCAAGGAAGTCCCCCGAGCTGTTACTGCTACTCAAGTCTATAGACTCCTGGGAGAGCAGAACCATGGTACTTCAGAGATCCACCCAGCAGTCCAGGCAAGGCAAGGCTGCTGCCCACCAGCTGCAGAGGAGACAGAGATCATCTGGCCTCTGGGACCACCCAGAGACATCCAGTGCTGCCTTCTGGTGTACAAGCAAGCAGCCACTTCTGATTTCATCAAAAGCAGGGAATCTAATTAATAAGGTAAGAATTTCTCTATCCCTATGTACATGCAGAATGCTGCCAACACAGACTATGAGAACAGTTAGGACAGAAAAATTAGTATAAATATATCAAATTACAAAAAAAAAAAATCATATATTCCTACTGGCATTCAAAATGGCTTATATATTTGAGAAAAGAAAAGCACTCACTTCAGGAAGAGTTTTTAGAATTGTCCTCTTTCTTCACAAATAGAAGTATATGGGTTTATTTAACCTGGTCAGATAACAAGCACCTCATCACACCTATTCGCTTTCAGACTGTGTTTTAGTAGTATATTATTTGCATCAAGTATGAAGAATTTTGAACCTGGAAAAGCCTCCTTTCCCTTTAATATCACACTCCCTCAAGACTATAACAATGTTTAAAATTCAATTCCTTCAATACATACTTTTTTAAAAAGCACCTTCACAATCTGACAGGTAAAATCTCCAGAAAACAATTCTTCAGTGAAAATATTCCCAAAAGGAATTCAGCTTCAACTAAAATTTGAATAATGGTAGCAGGAAGGAGCTGGAACAGTACATTAATGAATAATTGTTCAATTCATGTGACAGGGATTATCCTCCACTGGAAATGACAGTTGCACTGAAATGACAAAACTGCAAAGTAGACTGTAAACTCAAACTCGAGAAGTCTTCAATCCATTTTCCTACCCAGCATCCTTCATATAACACAGCAATATGACCTATCTAGTCTATCTTTTTGATTTGAAGCATTTGTATGAGGAGTCATGAACAATGACAAGTGGTCTGATTTGCATTGATAACAAGGAAAACCCCATTTTTTGCAAAAATAGTCAAAGGTTTTCTTTCATATGAATCATCTGCTTTGAAAATTATACTCAGTCCCCTGCTCTAGCCAACTTGGGGTCCTTGTCACTTGTCTACACTCACCCAAGCTGACCAAATCAAGGCACTTTCAAAGAAAACTCCACTCCTAAATTGTTAGTATCTGCTTGGTGAGGGCAGTCAGCAACATGGGAGGGAATCAAGTTTCTGTCTTGAGCCATTCAGAGAAATTACTGAGATTTTTTTTCCATCACTGCAACATGTCCAATTTAAGAATCTGGGCTTAAGACAGCTTACAGGGACTCTGGCCTTTGTGCTCTTTTAAAATATTTCTGTTGGACATTCATTTGTGAGAATATATTTTTAAAAGCTAGTATGTAATGAAGGGAAGTACTTACAGAAGAATGTTTTGTCTTTGCCATCAAAGAGAATAAATCCTAGTACTGCTAGAGTAATAGTTCTACACAGTATGAACACTGGGTTTGAGGAGTCATCATGCTAGGGACAATGGGAGAATTTAAGTGAGTTTGTCTATCCAGGCCTCCTCCTGAAGATTTGCTCAGACATGAAGGATCATGAGCTCTCACTAACACCCTTTTCCCTTATTCTGGCCTTTTCCTGTGGCACAAATAGCTATGATTTCCTTGTAGCTGCTCTGAATAGTCAATATTAGAGCACAATCATATCAGCATGGAGCGTATGATAACATCCAATAGTCAGGTGAAAAAGAAGACATATAGGAAGCAAAAATCTTAAAAGGTATACTCTGAAAAAGGAATAATAATATGAGACTACAGAACTCTCGTAAACATGCAGTAGAAAACTAAAATCAAATGACTGAAGCTGCTGCATTTCCACCCATCTACTCTATCCTTCTGAAAGCTGATCCTGACGGATCACAGGAGTATCTGAGCTGCTAGTCAATCAATTCCACAGCATGCCTGCTGCCAAATTCCAGCTACACCTCCAAGGTAAGAGGAGACAAAAAAAATCATGCGCTCAGGTAATATAGCAAGATAGAGGCAGCAAGCTAATGCCTAAGAACTACATATGTCAAAAACGCCAAGTCAAGTGCTTTCATTTATCTACCCAAACTAATCTCAGATGAAAAGCACATCTCTACAAAATTTGTGAACTTCCTTGCTGGGGTTTATTTTAAAGATTTAAATGTTTTAAAGCTGGCTCATTTGGAAGGTGATTTGGGGGTAAACAGTGTCAATATAAGGTCAGACACTTATAAAACAGTCAGCAAAAGCTGCAAACAGCTGTATATGCACACTTACAGGTTACATATGTCAATTCTGGGGGTAGACAATGGCAGTAGTTGAAGCAGGAGCTTTACTCCATTCTTCCATTCTTCCTCTTTCTCAAATTCACAGAAAAGGTAGTTACATTCATCCGCTGAGAACTGGTAGAAAGCATGAGTGTCTTGAAAATAGAGTTGTCTGTCCACTGTTAGAAAAATAACATTAGATATCCTTAAAATATTCACCATGTAAAGATTCTGTGTCCACACCATATTCTGTATTGCACTTGACTTTAATGCTGAGTTACACGATCACACAGGTCAAAAGGATCGAAAAGTCTGCATAGAAACAATCCTGCCCTCTCATATTAACTCAGTACATCCAAATGGGACAACTCCAAAATCTCAGTTTGAAGATCACCGAGCTCCAGAAATTCAAGTATTAAGACTGTTGACTATTTAATCAATTTTAGAATCAGTTCAGGATTAGGGGATAAAAACCTTCCTTATATTAGACTTCTGAGCCTTGATTTCCATTGGTTTCCAAACTGTTCTTGCTCATGGTCAGGCAGAAGAAAACAAAGTTCAGTAATGGGGATGCAGCCCATCATTATCCCAGCTTCTCCTTGAATTAAGTGTTACTGAATTTGTAGACTAGACCTGGGTAAGATGATACAACAGTTGTCTTCCCTGAAAAAAATGGGATTGAACTGGGAATGAAGGACAGAGTCCAAGGCCACAAGCATAAGGTCCTGCTGTGAGTCATTCAGCCCTTGTTGAGGTTGCATGACCAGATATACTGTCAGTGTAGCTTAAGAAAACCTTTAAGTACACTGTCAGTAGACACATGCAGAAATCTTCCATAACACCTCACCTTTTCACAAGAAAGAGGTTAATGCCTAGCACAGGCCCCAGGGTGGGGTATGATCTGAGTTGAGCTACCTAAGTAGTCCCAACCTCAAAGTAATCATCACATTTCCAGAGGCTGGTTACCGGCGTAGTTACCACCAACCACATTAGTTGGACCAAATCCCTCAGTTTGGTAGGGAAGGTGGGGACAGCATGGTAGAACCTGGCCTCACCACCATCTCAAGGAGCTTGATCCTCTCTCAAACCATTGTAATCTAAAATTATGGAAAACAGGAAAGTCACTAACAGCTAGAGCATTCATCTGGTGAAACCATGATCTGCAGTGACTAAACAACTGCTGTCTTGTGAAAAATCTAAAATAGCTTGCAGATTTAAAAAAAAAAAAATGGTCTGGAAAAGACAGACATGCTGAAAGTCTGCAGTTTGGTAGTAAGTAATTACATTTGCAAGAGCAAAAGTAAGGAAATTGCAGAAAAGAAGAGATTAATTTTTGGTATTTATGAAATGAAAGGTCACAGAGATAAGCCTACCAAAAAGACATTGAAATAAAGAACTGACATGAAAATTGGATCACTTTGTGCTTTTTTAATTTCCCTCCTCCTATCAAAAACACAAGCCTTGTGCTATGCAGCAGAAATGGATAACCCTCCTCATGCTAGAAGTACTGTCAAGACTGACCTGATAGTATAATGCCCATATCCAGAAGGAGCTGCCATACTCCAACTGCTGTAGATCTGCTCTTAACAAAAGGGCACTGCTCCAAAAGCCAATCTACCAGTTCTGATCCAACACAGCTTCTCCTGAAAATAAGCAAACATCACTTCTTACAGTACAGTAATGTTAAAATGTTCTTTGAGAGAATTATAGAATCAGCTAAGTTGGAAAAGACCTCTGAGATCATCAAGTCCAACCTTTGACCTAACACCATCCTGCCTACTAGACCATGGCACATCCCATCTCTTCTTAAATACCTCAAGGGACAGTGACTTGGTGACCTTCCCCAGCTGCCCATTCCAATGCTCTAACACTCTTTCTGTAAAGATCTTCTTTCCAAAGTCTAACCTAAACCTCCCCTGGCACAGCTTAAGACTGTGCCCTCTTGTCCTACTGCTTGTTACCTGAGAGAAGAGGCCAACCCCCACCTGGCTACAACCTCCTTTCAGGCAATTGTAGAGAGCAATAAGGTCTCCTCTGAGCCTCCTCTTTTCCAGGCTAAAAACCCAGCTCTCTTAGCCTCTTCTCACAGGACTTGTGCTCCAGTCCCTTTACCAGTCTCATTGCCCTTCTCTACCATAAAAGACTATTTTTTAAAGCTATTAAAAGTGAATCATTGTGTTCAGCAGAGCTAACCTGTTGTCTCAATTGCTAATTTTTATAATCCTATTAATTTCAAGGGAAGAAATTACTCTGGCAAGTCTCAGGGGATACTCCTACCTACAATGAGGGAACTCACGTTAGATCAGCAAGTTCCCCTACATATTTAATTCATGTAGCACACTTTGCAATATGTAATATTTTTATCAATTTGCACTGCATACAGTCACCCAAAGATGCATAAGAGCTAAATAAAATCCAACTTTTAGCATCAGGATTTAATTTCCTTTCTGAGCATAGGCGTAACCAATACAGTTACACAATATGTGTAGGACCTTGAGTACTGCTCTAGAATGTACCTAATCTTTCATATTATTAGTAAACATATATACTTAAATAATTTTAAAAAAACATAGTGGATTTTTGTTAAATACAGTTCTGACTGAATGATGCTGTAATAGAGAGCTGCACATTTTTGGTATAGTTGAAAATAGGAGGAAGCATTTATGCTGTAATGCAACATAAATGGAAAATCATTTCATTACAAAAATATTCCATAAATTGCATGCCAAAATCACTGTGTCACTAAATCTTAGGAATCCAATTAACCTCTTCTATAACAGGGCTGAATTTAACATTCTTTCTTTTCAACAAAATACTGACAAACGCGATTGTACATGAAATAATAAGCTATTGAATTAATGGATATACAATCAGGCCACGGCTGCTTTCTGACAGCCAACACTGTAACACAAGAAAAGATATTAAGATATATGAGACTTTAAAGAATATTTTAGAGAAAATATTTTCATTTCTTAGTAACACACAGGAAATTTCACACCCAGAATTTACTCTCTTGTCAATTCAGGGCATAGAAAATGCAAATAAAACCCATAAAGTTGATTAAAACAAAGGATTTTGAGTTACCTGCAAATGCCAGTGAGGTACACTCTGTCTTTAATCAGGTCAGATGCTTGTAGAGTAAAAATATTCCTGAGAGCTCTCCCAGCACAGGAAGAACTTTCTCCATAAATCTGAATGAAAAGAGAAATTGAAAACTGTGACAAACAGGGATTTATTCCTGCTGTAGTCAATTGCCTTGCCACTGTCTGCTCCCTCCCTCCCAGCAATGCCTTCTCCCCACCTTAGTGATAAGCAAGCAGTCAAAGTCTCATAGGACATGCACCCCAACTTCTGCCTGCCCAGTTGTATCATGGGTTGCAGATGCCCCCACAAGCTGAGCCGCTTTTAGATTTACTGCCTTAGAAAAGCAGAGGTTTTACTATCCATCATCTTTATGCTTGAACAATAGACAAGTTCAGATAAAAACACATGCAAAGAGACTATATTAACCATTGCAAAATCACATAAATGCAGTTTAAAACCCCATAATTTCATATATATTTGAGCTAAATAATTTAATACAAGCCTAATACACATTGAAAGAGCATTTCATAGACTTTTCTGTTTGTTCAGAACCTTTGGAGGTTTTCTATGATAGCTACAGATCAGTTCATCCATGCATTGCCAGGAGGATGTGGTCTTTCAAAATGGACACACTTTTGACTTCACCACACCTGATTTCTACCTCACACCTCAAGGCTGCCTATATGTTTATCAAAACAGGACCCAATTGATCTTCTTAAAAACCGTGTTCCACCTGGTCTCTGTATACCACTCCTCACTGATGAATTTACCTTGGGCTTTTATTGTGATGTCTTTTTACATTCCAGCAAAGCACATCAGTAACACAAATAACTAACCTGAAAGGAAAACAATTCTGACTGATTTCATCTTTCTGTTTGCTTGTTTCCAATGTTTAGGAATCTTTCAAGGCATATAAAGTAGTTTTGAGACAGCAAAAATGAAGTTCTCAAATATTGTAGAAGAAAATTAGACAGTGGCAACCATTTAAATGGCAGGGAAGCAAATGCACGTTGGAATTCACAACAATTTAGTTTGCAAACTCAGTAACAGACACACAGTAATACACACACACACAAAATTATAACTTCTTAACTGGATTTAACTGCAGGTCACATTCACAAGTGTCTTCAAAGCTATGATTAACAGGTTGAACCAAAACAAAAACATTCCTAATATGTTGTTTGATGAAATGGAATTAAAAAGAAGCTTGTCAAGTACCTTATTTGAAGAAGTTTCCAAATAGGGATTTGAAATTCTTCTGGACAGCGTCTGTAAGATAATTTGGTAGACCTTTAGTTTTGCTTTGGATTTGTATGGGGAAAAAAAATGTAGTAGCAATCTAGTCTTTTAGTTATTTAAATGTAATTGCAGTAGTCTAACTGACATCTCCAAATAATAATATTTTCACATCAGGAAAAAGGTTTGGTAAACTCAGTCCTCTAAGTTTTATTACATTTATTATTGATCTGGAAAAGATGAGCAATGAGGTGGCAAAAGTCTGTAGACAACACACAATTATTTGGATCGGGAAAGACCAAAAATGACAGTGAAGAGTCTCAAGATAAACCTGAAAAATGCTGTGTGAAAAGACAGTATCATAATGAGCTCAACATTGAAAACACCACGTATTAGAGAGAGAAAATGTAATTACACATACTCTTAAAGCAAATTTTATCAATTCAGTAAAGACACCTCAGGGTCACAGAACACTTCTCAAGGAAGA
>JAWWEE010000074.1:30927789-31002357 GCA_035221455.1 Xenops minutus
GAAGACCACTCTTCTAAATTAAATTTTTAACTGTAGTTAAAAGAAATTAGGATAAATGGCAAATAAACAGGTGATCAGCAGGGAGATAACTAACATAGATCAGTGTTATCTCTGACATGCCACATGTTGCACTGGTAACAGCATCTCAAAAAATGAAAGCTCCAGTGTTAGAGGGGATTCAGACAATAATAGTAGTAGGAATAATAAAGGATTTGGATACATTTTAATGTGAGAAGAGACAGAAAAGACTGTCTATTTACCTTACAAAGGAGAGATTACAAGAGACATAATATAATTATACAAAATATCAAAATGACACAGAGCAAAGACAAGTTTTCTGTGCTCTGTTTTACATTACATGAGAATAACCAATCACTCAATGAAAATAGAGAGGTTTCATATTTGAGGAGGCAGAAAGGAAAATGACAAATAAGTCTTCAGAGCAGGAATATGCAAATGCCAAAACCTTATCACTGATCACTAAAGACTGGAATTTAAAGTTAAAGAATTAACAGCAAACCAGAACTCTGGAAGGCAGAGACAGGAAAAACATCTCCATGAGAGTGAGGTTATCCAACCTTTACTCACAATGATAACCCAATATTTTGTCACTGTTAAAACACAACATATTGCCTATGCTGATACTTACTTGTTACTTTTATCTTACTACAAGCTGCCCATGACATAAATAAATATTGCCTAAAATAATCCTGGAAGTGGAACAGAAGATGTTGTGCAGGTGCATTCGCATCACAACAGGAAGATCGTGTGGTGCTCCCTCACATTATTCCAACTTGTAAGCAGTATAATTAATTCCTCACTTTGAGAAGAATCCAATTCTCACTTGCTATATTGCAATCATAAAAAAAGCCCCATCCTTCACACCCCACAAGAATTACAGAATCCATATTTCAGTAATGCCACCTGCTTTTTTCTCTCTCTGTATTCTTTTTACTGTATTTTTAGAAAGGGAAGGATGAACACAGAAGTATCTAACGCTGTTTACCCTTCCATGCTCATCCCAAATGTGTAGTGTAGTTCCATGCATAATAGTAGCTCCATAAGGAAATACTATAACATACAAGCTTAATTCCCCTCTCCCATACCAAACAAAGATGCTGTAAGAGTGTAACATTGCCTCAGATCCCATTTTTCCTAGCTGGCATGTCATTAACACTTTGGTTCTGCAGCAGCCCTACATAGCACCACTTTGTTTGGTTCCTGTCCAGGTCTTTGATTCAACAAGCCTCACTCACTGCAGCAGCACAGTCAAAACTTACACATCGATTTTCCCCCTTCCTACTCCCTTCCCATGCTGGCACTAATGCAGAACAGCTGAGCCTCAGCCAGAGAAAATACTGCTACTGCACCCTACAGTTACATGACAGCATAAGATGGAACCCAGCAAAATGGACAAATTTTGTTGCCTTCTACAGTGGGGATACAGGAGTGATGAATAAGAGTGACTGATGTTATTTACCTGGACTTATGCAAAACATTTCATAAGAGGTATTGGCTACAAGTACCACACCTGAAATGTTTCTACACCAATGCATGCAGCATGAGGAACAAGAGGAGCTTGAAGCTTTGGCCCAGTCCCAGAAATTTGACACCACTGGCATGAGTGAAACCTGGCAGGATGAGTCCTGTGGCTGGAGTGCCCTGTTGGATGGTTACAGGCTCTCTAGGAGGGGTAGTCAGGGCAGAAGAGGTGGGGGGTGGCACTGTATGTAATAGAAGGATTAGAATGAATGGAGCTCACAGCTGGCACTGGCACGGTTGAGAGCTTCTGAGTAAGAATCAAGGGGCAAATAAATAATGTGGATGTCACTGTGGTAGTCTGCTAGAGACCTCCTGGTAAGGATGATGATGCCAACAAATTATTCTCTGAGGAACCAAGAGACACCTCCAAGTCAATTGCCCTTGTCCTTATTGGTGACTTCAACTTGCCAGAAATTAATGAAGCAACACACAGCTGGTACAAGCTGGGCTAGAAGATTCCTAAAACCCCTGCATGACAACTTTATGGAACACGTCCTAAGAGAGCTGGCTCAGAAAGATGCTCTCCTTGATCTGCTGCTTGTCAACAGAGCAGATCTCATGAGAGAAGAGGAGATTGGTGCCTGTCTTGGCCGCAGTCACCATGAGGCAAGAGTTTAAAATCTGTATTGACAGGAGGGAAAGTGCCAACAACATCTCAAGTCTGGACATGAGGAGAGCAGACCTAAGGCTGCTCTGGAAATTAGTAAGTTAGTTTTTCTGGGATAATGTTTTTGGAGGTGCCTGGGTCCATCAGTGCTGGCCATTTTTCAAACATCACCTCCTATGGGGACAAGAGCGGGCAATTCCCAAATGTCAGAAATCAAGCAGGCCAGGCAGAAGGTCAGCTTGGCTGAATAGGAATCTTCTCTTGGAAAAAAGCAAAAAGGAAGGTGCATGCCCAGTGGAACCAAGGTCAAGTACATTTAGCCTGTCATGCAGGAATCTACACACCCAAATTTCTACAAACATAATAAAATAGAACCTAATTAGGAGAAAATAAAACAAAGATGGAAGTGGCTTTCTGGAATAGAAAAAATTTTCTTTCCTGTTGATAATAGTACAGCCTGTTGAAAGCTCACTGCAGCTAGGACGAAATTGATGTTGAATTTTAGGAGTTTATGTCCTAACTACCACACAGACCCTTTTCCTTTCTTTTTTTTTTTCCAACTTGTCTTAATAAGTATTTAGCTACTGAGTTCACCTCTGTTCAGCAGACTCTACTTTGGCTGTTGGGGACAAACTGGAGAGTCCCCTCTAAGAGAGAATAAGAGGTAGTGGATTAGAGGTCCAAGCTTTCTTTGAAAACCCCAGCCTTTGGGTGGCTGTGTGGGGGAAGCACCATAACTCCCTGAAGGTATCTGGTAAATATAGGCTGCCCCACCCAAATTATTTTGACACACCCACTGATTCAAAATAACTTGCAAATAACTCTAAGAATGAGCCAAAATATGCTTTTAAAGCCAATTAATTAGTCATCAAGCAAACAACTCATCTCTCATAAAAACTACCTTGGAACAGTTATGACTGCCTTTGCCAAGCGCTACTTTCCAGCTATGGCTGCCCTGGCATCCCCTTGTGCCTCTTTGCCAGCTCAAAGAGAAGCTTTGCCAAAACCACGTGTCAGAGGGAGGAAGAGAATGTGGCAGCATGTGTGGCCCTGGGACAAGATCATATGTGGAGGAGATCCAGAGCACGTGGTGTCCTCCAGAAGGCTGTCCCATTGTACATAAGTGAGTGTGCATAGGTGCTTCATTTTCCTTGCTGCGGATGCAGAAGGAAAGTGGCAGGGAGCTGGTGCCTTAGGCTGGACAATCAGGAGCCCTGAACTATGAACGTGGCACAGAGGTGGCATCATCCTAGCTTGGGGACATGACTTATATGTGGCAAGAGAGGACGGCAGGGACAAGATGCCCAGGAGAAGGTTTTGGGATAGGACTACTAGGGTCCAAATCTGAACACACCACAGAATTTAGTTTGAAATTGGGAAAAATTATGAAGGTGTTTACTGTGGTAAGCAGAGGGAGTAGAGCAATGGTGTGAAAAAATGAGAGGATTAAAATAAAGTGACCGGCAAGTAAATAATCAACCAGAAGAAAATACCTCTTTACAATGAATGTGACCATGGAATTAGCAGCCAAAGAATCAAATATTCCAGCTAGATTTTTAAAAGCACAGGCTAATTCAATGACTGATAATACTATGCAAAGTCTATATCTGAGTTTTAATTAGTACTGCTTCAACTGGATAGTTATTTTTAAACAAGTTGAGAAATCTGACGTTATTTAAAGCTAAGCATGCAAAGACATTGATAATATTTTGATTTGTGAGCACAAGCTGATTTTCGAAGGGTTTGGAAAGAAATCTCCCCAAGACATACTACACAACAAGCAAAGTGTACTAATGAAGCACATTTTGGTCTCCACTGGAAAGAACAAGCTTTATCTTACTGTAAAATGCTCAGTTAGTTCTTTACTCAGGAGAGTTCTGAACTGACTCCACTGTAGCAACTCGTGTATTTACTACAACATGGCTAATATTCTATTCAAGGGCTAATGGTACTATAGAGCATGTTTTTAGTCATACTTTTTGGAGATACATTTGAATTTTCTCCTCATTTTTAGACCTAGGATTTTTCCTTAGCCTCATCTCAGATTGGGAGAATGACTTGCCTGCAAGTTGCTTGTGCTTCGCCTCCTGCCCAAGCTGTTGAAACAACTGCTGATATTTCCGCCACTGCCAGCACTGCAGTTGCAGTAGCATCAGCAATGCTCCATACATCTGCTACCAATTAAATCACCATCATGCTCAGAAAGAAACAAAGCAAGAGTGCTTGGAGTTCCAGTTCATGTGCTTTCCTCAGATGGGATTTAGTACAGTGGTAGCAGCCAGCAACCTGTCTACACTAAAAGTCATGCTGTAACACCTCAGAAGAGGCTGCAGAAATTGCAGGGAAATAATAATTTCAAATACGGAATGGAAATGTTTTACCGTTCTTATAAGAGCTTCTGATATTTGTGTGTGGCTAGCAAGAAAGAAACTTTGACAAAAATAGGGAAGTAGGAAATTTTCTTTTTATTAATCAAGATTATTCCTTTTTCTAAATATTTTACAGTGAGATTTCTATTAAAACTAAAAGAAAAGAAAAAAGGCAGAATTACAGCTCTCCTTCCCCAGCTAATTATTCAAGCTTCCACTCCACATTTTTCAAATATCTAGGTTAAATGGTTGTGTTTCCAGAATATTCTATGCTTATATTTTAAGCACAATATTCTATGCTTAGGAGTTTGCAATGTGCAATCAAATTTATCTGTTTTCAGTTTACGACACACTTATCAATATTTGCCTGCTTGATCAGGGCTCAATTTGCAAACATTCCATGATCAAGTCCATACTGCTGAGCAGTTCTAGGAACATTTTTGTTGTCTACAAATATAAGAAAACAATTGTTCATAGTTTCAGGGAACTATCACTAGGTCCCTAAAGAATTGAGAGTAGCACTTGTACACTTCAAACTGAATTAGTCAGCATACTTAAAATTAAGCAAATGCTCCAGTGTTTTTATTCCCTAGATATAAACAGCCTGAATAAAAAAAAAAAAAAATCAACTCATTTTGAAATGCACGTGGTGTACCACAGACTACATGGTAACAAGATCATTTCTATTCCCTGGCAGGGGGATTTCTGCAAGTATTCAACACCTGAATCCTAAATTGGTTAATGTGACCACAAAGGAAATAATATATTCAGACACATATCCAGCAAGTATTTAAGCATCCAAGCCTAAAATACACTTTCACAAGTATTCATGCTGGAAACTTCTCACATTCCAACCATGAGAGTGTATGGAAAAGGATCACAAATAAAGCTGAATCCAAATTCACTCTCAAAAAGAATCATCTTGTGCCTTTCTCTCTTTACTGATCATTCAGCCCTAACAACACAGTGGTTCAGGAAAAAATTAACAAATCCAGCAGGGGCTTTTACTTAATTTCCCTCAGGCTTCTCTCCCACTCCACGCACAAATCAAAAAGTAATTATTTTTGTCCTAACCAGATTTCTTTCTCTTATTATGAATCATGACAATGATAATGCCATAACAGTGACAGAAACCACTGCAACAGTTACAACTGATAGAACCCTGTGGGGTTTTTTCATCAAAAAGATTTGCTGGAGTTGCTAAAAGCAAGCAGTTATAATAATTACAGAGTTTCACTCCACCCCTGATCTGAACATGAATCCTAAAACAAAGCTGGGCTGTACCTGCCTGGCACACCCTCTTCAACCTGCAACACAAGAAGGCAGCAATTTCTGCAGGAGCAAATGCTCATTTATTCCCAGTGCTTATTCATGCCAGGCAAGGAATGGGGGAAGGGAGAAAAAAGATTACTGAACGATATGACTTATCACTTTGCCACCATTTGAATTTTTCGCATTTGACATCGCTTGCTACTGTCTAAATTATAGGTGTTTTAAGCAGAAATAAGACATGGGTCTTGTGTTTAGTAGATGAAACGCTACCATTGTTTGAGGGTGGCTGGATATAGGGAATGTTGTCATGAATCCCAATCCGTTTCCATGTGGTAACAGATTTTTTCTTGTTGCTAAGGCACAGCAAGCAGAGTTGGTTGGGAAGCTAGCTGACTTTCAGCAGATATCATTCATATGAAACCATAGAATATGCCTGACTTTTTGTCAAATAATA
Source organism: Xenops minutus (assembly GCA_035221455.1). NCBI lineage: Eukaryota > Metazoa > Chordata > Aves > Passeriformes > Furnariidae > Xenops > Xenops minutus. The sequence goes on from JAWWEE010000074.1 coordinate 30,934,034, forward strand.
TTCAAAACAAGCCATCTTCCCCCACTGCTCCCCTTAAAACCCTCTTTCAGAACTCAGGGGTAATGAAGAATAATCAAGGGAACAGTTTTCTCCATTATTCTTTATTTAAGATTAAATATAAAATCTTTTATAAAGGATCTTCTTTATAATGAAAAGATCTTCTCCTAATCACCTTAAACTTCATATACTTAGGTGTAACATAAAAAGGTCAAAAAGCTGTAGAAAGAGAAATCTGGACTCAGTAGAGCTTGCAATGTAGGGTTCCCAGATGAGCCCGCAAAACTCTCTGGAGAAACCCAAATGGGTCATTAATAAAAGAAAACCAAGGAGTATATTCTTATCCATTTTCTGTATAAAAAGAACTTACAAAATAAGTTATGTCACAAAGGGGAAATCCACAACTCATGGTTCATTCTCACTTCTCCTGAAAGACAAAGGGATGTGAGAAGAAAATGGACTCTCTCTATAAAGACAAGCACTGCTCTTTACATTTAAAGACTTATTCCTGAGACAGCTACAGTCACGAGACCTATGCATTCAGAAGAATTCCTCCATTTTCCAGTATCTAGCAAACTAAATATAGCCAAACGTGTTTATGCTTCAAACAAAACTCTTTTTTAGTTAATCTGGCATAAACAAGCCACTTTCAAAGTCTCAACAGCCTAGCAAGGGGCATAATTTAGTGTCCAAAAGCAAAAGTTATTAGCAGTGCCCAAAAGAAGTTAAGAATAGAAAAGAATATCTCAGAAGACAATATGGCAGGGCTGGCTGATTTCTCTCCTCCATCTTACTCAGTCCTACCATGAAGAAAAGACCAGGATAAATCCAGCTTCAGGAAGGCACCAACACAGGCCCAAATCTCCTCTGTCTGTATCATGGGCCTCAAATAAAGCTGCAAAATCCTGGCACCTATTCAAACTGAGAGAAAGGGAGGAGTGGTAAATTGGCAGAGGGGGATGCCTAGGTTAGAAATTTTATGTTACTAAAAAAAGGAGACCACCACTCTCCTGCTAATGATGAACTCCCATGATCAGATTAAAGTACCATAAAATAAGGCTTCTGAGAAGCAGGTCATGTCCTCTCCACACGTCCTGCTTCAACTTCCCATTCCCACTGCTCTTCTCCTTTGTGCTTCCATGCGTGTCCATAAACCCATGTCCTGAACAAAGCTGAAGGACCAATCACTTCAAACTGGCTCATTAAATAATGTTTCATTCTAACCCAGATTATTTCCCTCCTCTGGGTCACTGGGGAGCCATGCAAACATGATCCAGCAAGGCAAGCATCAGGGGCACAGGCAAAAGCAGTGGGATGTGGAGGGAGGCAGGAAGGGACAGCTGTGCTCAGCGGAAGCACTTGTTTGTGCTGAATTAAAACTATCCAAGGAATGATGGCATAAAACACGCCTAATAAATCCTTTTTATGTTGACAGAACAGTGTCCCTACTCTGTCAACATGAAAAGGAAGTTAACTATTCTCACAAAAAAATGACAATACAAAATTCAAGGGTGTCAGCAATGGGGAACTTCACCTCCAACTCCATGTTCACGTAAGTGCATCAGCTTAAGCAAAACAGGATTCCCATTTCATTTAACTTCACATAGCAACTGTAGGCTACACAGGCTACAGACATAGTTTACAATATAGAAACAGATTTTAAACAAGTTTTCTCTTCTCTTTCTTATAAAAAGATAATGAACATTGCCAATGCATATGCTAATACAATGTTTGCAATGACAGTTCAATAAATATGAAAAAAAGAAAGAGCCAGAATTTTACTACTTTTTATCATGCTTTATATAACATTAAAATATGCAGAGTACACTTAATTGCCTATTTATGTTCCTTTGTTAACCAAACTTTATTGCAGCATTTTTACTCTAGTTTGCCATTTCAGCCATACTTTTCCTAATGCTACCTTAAAAGCTTCCCAGTGCATTTCACTCTTCCTGGCTGTCAGCAACATTTCACAGGAAAGTAGTATCCTCCCTTTTCTTCAGTACAAAATAGGCACTGTACGGACTGTTGCCATAAACATTTAGCAATATTGCTGTACTTATTTCTGTTTAAAAATTCAGCATCTAATAAATACCATAGACGGTCCTTGTAATGTACCATTGTGTCCCTGGCCACCAACATGTGGTTTGGTTTTGATCTGAAGGGCAGCATATAAGAGCAGATGGGTCCAGTTTCTTAGTGATTATTAAAATTTTATGCAACAATATTTCTAATTATGCAAGTTCGAATTTAATAGCACATTATTTGAAGCTTTCACAAGAATGCACATTGGATATTTCACACCATAATTAATAAAATGTTCCCAGTGACAGGTTACCATTTCTTCTCAGCTAAATCTAAATGCAGATATCAACAAAACAGTTAAAAGAGAGATCAGGAGTAGGAGAACACAGATTGTCTGCATACTTAAAAGCTTTTCAAAGTACCTCTGTTGACATATTTCTTGTGTTGCCAGCAAAACACCTTCCCATTTTCAAATAATAAAAAAGGCAGCATAGCTTATCAACTTGGCAAAGGCATTCTGAAAGTCAGGCAGCCTGACTCAAAAGCATACATTAGTGAAAATAAATTTCATGAGGAAACTGTGTGTCAAACACAAGAATAAATGCTCAGGCTGTAAAATCTCCTGGAGTTTTCATAACTTCACCAGACAAGATCCTGCACAATTGCTCTGGATTAGAAGTTTGTCCTGCACAGACCAGGGGATGGATCGAACAATCTTCAGGAGGTCCCTTAGAACCCAAACCATTCTGTAATTCTCTCCTGCCCCATCACTCACAGACACATTTGATTCTGCTCCTCCAATAAGCTGCATGGAAGACAAACCCTGTGAAGCTTCAGGGCAACCAGAAGCACTTTAAAAAAAGGCTCTTAAAATCACATATTTTCATGTTAGCTTTCCACCAAAACTTCTCCCCATAAAAATCCCCAAGTGCCAGGTTTCATTTGCTGATGACCTGATGTACCTCAGCAGTCAACATTACTGCAGATAATGGTGCCAGAACTTGGCCTTCAGCAATCCACATTTGTCAGAGACTAAATATAATAAAAATTTTAAAGCAGATAATCAATTACGTGATTCATCTTGTCTGTCACTACCAACCACCCAACACGTAGTTGTAAGTTCAAATGTTCCCTCTCTGGTGTCAGGCAAAAACAGCATGTTCAGGTATTGGTTAGGTACTTGGTCTTCCCCAGCACAGGCTCAGGGGCCTTCTTCTGAACTGCCCCCTAATGCAGCTGTAAAGATGCTCATCTCTGCTGCAAGAACTCTAACAAGTAGCAGAAGGGGAAAATATCCAATATTGTTGCAACTATTTCAGTGAACAGAAATGCAGGAAAACCCCCTCAAGTATTAGCAAACATTCAGCAAATCAGCTGTGAACAATGCTAACAAATAGCTAAAAATGTCAATATAGAGTGCATATATTATTGAATAAGAAAATCCATTAACATCTTAATTAATTCAGAAGCAATTTGTAATTAAAGAACCAGTTTTATAGTTTTCAATAACTACAGTATATTTAATTTTTCACATACAGTGCTTTGATTATAATTTATGAAAATACACCACAATAAAGTGCATCAGTTAACTATTTGAAAAATGCCTATATTTCTGACTGCTCAATAGGCTGTACACAAATGGTCCATGAATTGTTTTACAAGTGCACAAAGGTATGTTTTTAATATCCCTGTTATTTATTGTCCCTGCTCCCAGTGAGTGCCAAGTTTGCAACTCCCTGCACAAAAGGTAGGTCACCCAGTAATTTCCCAAGTCTTATTCCTAGTAGTAAAGCACAGTTATTCCTTTCTGGTACAAGACATTGAAATTCTTTCCTCTTTGTTTCTGAGAAACTGATTTCCTGATTTCGCAGAGACCAAGTAACCTACTGGGAAAAGCACCAGAGTGTTCAGTGTACCCCAGTTTTATTCCCAAACATGGCATGGTCCAACCTTCAGCAAGTCATTTCCCTTCTCATGCATTGGGAATTACCATAGCCATTCTCTTAAAGCACTTTGAGACCAATTGGTAAAGATCAGCTCTCAGCTAAGGGCTAGAAGCACACAAGCTCTCTGCCACGTAACCAGGGTTGCCCCGTTCTAAGTTCAAATGCCTACAAGCTGTTTAAAATGCAACAAATCTTGGGTAAAATTGCCAACATCTGCTTTTCTTGCTTCTGAGGTTTTCAGAGAGTGGGAGTGGCCTCCAGGGTGGATGAACAAGCTCTAGTTAAAGAAGCTTGCATTACAGCCTTAATAGATTGAGCATCTGCAGCACGGTGGTTTGTATTGGCAGCACTCCACTATGGGATCTCTGGGGAACTATATTAATTTCACTGACAGTAGCTCTTGGCACATGCCAGTGCCAACCTACTGTGGACTGGAGAGTGGGAGTTCTTAACCACTTCCAGAAGAACAGCTGTAATTTACTTTTTTGTAGAAAAACTATTAAAGCTTAGCTATTTTAGTTTCATTAAGCAGTCAAGACTTCACTGTACAGAGAGCTAAAAAACATTCAAGACACAAAGAAAGAAAAAAGTTTTCCCTTGGATCACACAAGCAATTGAAGACCCAGCAACTCCTCATCTGCTCTCAGCAGAGCCTCAGCACTACTGGTAGCTCTGCTACCAGCACCTTCAAATGGTCTGCAGAGCGGGATTGCACTTAACTCCGCTAACACCTTTTTTGTGCTCACAAGCCTTTAGTCTGGCCACGGAAGCAGGAACAAATGAAAATTCAAGTGTACTCCATCTCCAAAGGGAGGTTTGTTATCTCTGAGATAGGGAGGGATCTGAAAAACAATGCAGTTCAAAAGTCTCTGTCGGTGTAGCAGGAACCACTGGTACATTCAACCTATCATTCAACCCTGACTGCTTAGCACACAGAGTAACATGGGAAGTAGCATACAATAACCATTAGATATGAAATAGGATTAGAACCTGAAGAAGAGTCTAGCATTTATGAATAACCACTAAAAGCAGCTTAGGCAAATTTAGCTTTTGCTCAACTGATAAGTCACAGAATCAGAAAATATATATGCAAGACACAGATGAGTCTTGTAAATTCTTTTAGACACAGTAAAACTCCTCAAGTGCCGAGTAGCTCACAGATAGAAATTTTACTTAATATAATAAAATCAAAACAAAATAATATAAATTACATTCTTTATCCCTTGAGATTTTCCAGCTGGTACCAGGGCATTTTCTCATTTTTACCCCCAGTTTTGAAGGGTAGGGCCTTGGTCCAACAGGAGATTTTTGAAAATTTCATTCATAGAATCTGTCTTTATTAGGGTTCTCTGCAATCTTAATTTATTTTCAAGACAGCATGGGCCTTCAGAGGTGATCCCTGCACCTCTCCTCAGGTTTAGAATATGTTCAGATGTTCAACCAAACTCAGTTTAAGCAAAAAATCACAAAATTTGACAAGACACTAATGAAAGATTAACACCCTCTGAGATGATAACCCCCCTCAAATTCATAGAAAAAGGATGTATTAAATTGTGTTGCACTAAACCTTTCATGAAGAAAGTATATATGAAAAAAATATTTTAGGCAGACTAACTTATTAAACAAACAAACAAACCAATCTTGCTTCAATTTGTTCCACATCAGTCTTTTGTCCCCCATGTCATTAATTTCCCTCCAGCAAAATTAGACCTGGCATTTAAAGCATAAAGTTCTATCCCTTTGTTCCATTTCTTATAGGCATTATGAAGACTTACAACAATTTAAAAGGCATATTTTTCTTTTTACAAGAAAAATACTACTCCATAAACAGAAAAAAACCCCTCACATTTGTGTCAAATCATTAGAAAATTTCTTCTGCTTTTTACAACTAATTAAATTATCTGAATTAATTAACCTTTAATTGCATTTGCAATTATTATCTAGTTTTTCATCCCAACAGAAGTCCCACCATATGATGTCTATATCATAATCAATCTTATTCCCATATTCAAATGCACGTGCAAAAGAAAAAAAAAAAAAGCTAGAATCTAAATTAGCATGAAAAACATGTACGCAGTGGAAAAAAGAAGTCCATAGTATTACAGCAGTGCAGTGATATGAGGTGACTTCTATGTTATGAAGTTGAACATATATGTCTGTGTAAGATATGTTTCTTGACAAAGATTTCAACAAGATCTGTGTACATCAGGGCTGTAAAGAAAATTACTCCTCCAGAGGAACTGTCTGCGGGTTACATCTCTCTCCATGGAACAGGCCAGACATCCCCCAGACATGGTCCAGAAAAAGATGTACCAGAAGGTCATGTTAAGGCTTTAACTGTAGTTCTTGCAGTCAAGTGAAACTCTGTTAAGCAGCCTTCCTACTCAACTGATTATAAACTTTTGCTTTGAAACAGAAGCCTTTTGGCTTGAAAGTTGTGGATAACCTTTTTAAGGCTGTTTCAAAACATACATGAGGCAGTATCCACAGCCTGCACCTGCAGAATCTGAGATAACAACCCAGGAGTGTACCTCATCCCTCACTAAAGACAGCGGTGGTAGCACTATAACTATTTTTAAAGGAATACTCATTAGAACACGTCAGAGAGAAGCAGAGGGACACAATGTGAACAAAAGTGTGCTTATCAGTTGTGCGAACTGAGCATACAACAGAAAAGTAGAATAGCCTCTGCATTACTCACAGCCAAAGTACGACTGAGCGTATCCTGCACAAAGCAACCTCAAAGAGCCAGCAGAACAGTCTGCTGATGCCATAGCACAATCAGAGGAAAGGACTCACACATCACTGCCTTTCTACAGGGTCACACCTCCACCACCTGAGGACAGTCAGCCTGGCAGCCAGTGCTAGGAAACTACACTTTGAGGAGCTTCTGATTACCAGACTAAGGGGCAGCTCATGCATTCTATGTGCTACTTCAAGTTGCATCCTCCTTGACCTACCACACACACCACTGTTCAGGGCTCTTCCAGGCTCCTCCTTTATGTGTCCATGTAAAGCAACAACATAGAACTGAGCTGTCTTCTTCTGCTTTACCATACTGAGTCTTCATCCAAAGATCCTTGAAGGAGTGCTTTGTCCCATGAGAATAAAAGGACAGCAATAAAGACCGTCAGCATTTTTTCAGGTCTAGGGGCAAAGAGAATTAACTTTCTTATTTAATATTCTGCATCATAGCAAATGCTTGCAACATCAATCACTTCAATACACTGCTATCCTCCTTCCACTTTCCCACTGTATCCTGGTTACCAGCCTACTCAGATTTAATAGTCATTAATAAATATCATTTTAAGTCAGCAAATGTTTTCTGACCTATGCAAAGCAGGAGGTGGGAGAGATGGGGAACTGCTGTCTTCAGTTGAAAGCTGGTTCAAGAAATATGCCCATGAAAAATGCCAATTTGTTAGCAAATTTAGAATTAAATCAGGAAAGCAAAATTATCCAAAAGATTAATGTATGGCATTAGGGACTGATGTCACCCCAGTGACTGATCTGTCAGAGACTAGCAGAGATGGCCTACCTGTGTTTCCATGAACACTAACAAACTGCAAGATGTCAGTGACATCTTAACAGTCTGCTGGGGTGCTCAGTCTGCTCTCATCAATTCACCAAAGAAGCCTAGGGCAGCCTGGATGCCCTACCAAAGTAGGTAGCACCTGTTCAGACTCTTCCAACCCCCTTACCATGACAATTTCAAAAGCCTGTCCAGCTCAATAGCTCCCTCTGCAGCAGGGGTACCCAAGCCATGGGTTAAACTCTGGCACTAGAGCAAAGAAATGGCAAGTCATCACTTTCTGTAAGAGACCTTCACTTTTCAGATATACTGTCTTCAAGAACTAGTTGATACTCACCTCAATCACCGCACTCACTGCTCCATCCTTTCCCACACCAGCTTTTTAGAGCTGACTTCAAACCAGTTCTTGTCTCAGTGGAACCACTACCAAAAACCACAAGGGCTTCACCAACTTCATCCAAACAAGCCTAAGCCATTGGAGTAACTATCTATTTGGTCACGTCTCAAACACCAAAAATAACTGTAGCAAAATTTAATGGAGTTTACAAAGCTTTCTGGCACATAAATACACACAGAGACTTCTTCAAAAAGCAAAGCTTCCAAATAATATTAACACCAGGGTTTTTTTTTTTTACCTCTGCCTAATCTATTTGCTGTTTTTTTCTCTATGCAATGCCACAGTGTTTATTGTGGACACTGGACACACCAGCAGAAGTTAACTGCAGAAGGCCTCTAGGATACTATTCCTGGTCAGTAAACCCTTGCCTTGGAATTTACCTCCCTGCTCCCTCCATCAGGATATGATCAAAGATCAGATGGGTTCATGAACAACAAAGGAATGGGAACACTCTAGGGTTTGGAAGATTACACGAGATCTTTGTTTGCATGTTTTTAGCATGCCTCATGCTTGTTGATGTTTTTAACCTCTCCACTTGTGCCAAGAGATAACAATGACTAACTTAGGAGGGGAAAAGTCATGGTATAAAGAAACAAGCATACACATACTGAAACTGCAGTTGGCTCTGACTGAAAATGACTCACAGATCCTCGGCATTTAGCTTTGTTTCCAAAAGCCAGATAACACCAAGAACCACTAAAGAAAGGGATTAAGATTGTCTGTTTTCTTGCTTAACTCAAATTAAAAAAAATTAAATCATGTTTCCAGTTTTGGAAGTTTCACAAAATTTACCATTAGCTCTTCAGAGAGAGAGGACAATTTTTAATTCTGGTTTATAAAAAGAAATTATTGTCTCTAGATAGCTGCTTTGGAATTATTTTTATTTACAAAATGGACAAATGTAATGTTTCCTTATCCACTCCCTCTATCCTGCCACTGATTTTCTTGTAACCTATTTTAATATTAATAAACAGCTGAAGTAGGTACTTTTCCACAGTCATAATAAATGGATTCTCAAAGAGTGTAAGTCTGCATTGTTTTTAATAAGACCACAACTTGGATTTAATAGCAGGGTTGCTCTGTTAGCTACACCTTCTGCTTAAATGCAAAAGACCACTCACTATAGGGACATTTTGTGTCTCTGTTTTTAGAGAAGAGCTCTATGAGAATAGAACAGCTGCCTGCAATGTGACCTTCTTCAAAAATCTTCGGTGGTTTACCTGTTAGATAGTTTTGTTCCTAATAACAGTTTTGTTATAAAGTTGCCGAAGAAGAAAAATAAAAATAAATAATTTTAAAAAGAACAAAACATGCGCTTTCCCTCTCTTTCTTCTTTGATGTGTTGGACAGGTAGCTACTTCTTAACAACTTATTCTCCACTCCCTCACTAGAGTTTTTAAAGAAAATACTGACAGTAGCAGAGCCAAGAGATAATCTCTGAGCAGAGCTCTGCAAGAATATTTGAAAAAGTTGTTGGCTACTGGTCTGTTGAGAGCCTTCCAAACACTTGTCCACCCACAAATAGGAGCTTCACTGGTCATGAATGTTTTTAGATTCCTTAAAACAAAAGGAAAGCCTTTGACACAGTGTGTTGTAACAAGGTCAAGACTGATGTGGCATTAGCTGGTTTTCTTGTACAGAGACCACCTAGACAGTAACACTGTACAGTTGTACCTCCAACTTCAACAAGGATTGGATGGATTCACCCTAACACACGAAACTCCTCAAAGGAAGCTCAAGCAATCTTTCATGTGCAGGCAAAACATTTTAGTTGCTCAAGGAATAACAAAGTAATGAAGGACAAGAACAGGATTAAACAGGCTGTTTTCACTGAGAAAAGGAAAATGCAAAAATGCCACAACATTGTATCCTAGGCTGAATGCTGTTTAATGAAACATATTTGTGATGTCAGCATCAAGGTAAGCAAATTTTTCTTATACAGTTTTGGTTAGTCACAATCAGAAGTCTATAAACAACTTCAGATGGACCTAGTAAAGGTAAATGAGTAAATAATTCCATGTGAAATTATGTTTATGCACATCAAATGCAAAGTAATTCTCATGCAAGGAAAAAAATCCTCAAAATTTATATTAATTTAAATTATAAAAAATTTAAAAAAAAAAAAAAAAAAAAGAAAAAAAAATCAACTTAGTGAAAGCAACCTGAACAGCTGTGAATGGCTGTGAAGTCATCTCAGTGAAGAACTAATCAGTGCCACCAGGAGCTCTAAAAAAGATAGCAAATTGTTAGGATGAAAAGCCTACATGATGGAGAGGGAGGAACTTGCATAATTTATATAAAACAGCAGTGCAGTCTCATCTAGAATATTACATTCAGCACAAGCCATCACAAGTTCAAAGGGACACTGCAGAACTAGATAGCATTCAGAACTAGGTAACAAAATTATTACAGCATGGAGTCATCTACAGAGACTTGCTTGCTGGGATTCCTTGCTTTAAAAACAGCTGTAAAAAAAAAAAAAAAAAAAGAGCTAACAGTACGGAAAGTTTCCTGACTCATAGGAACAGCAGAAGAGTCACTGAAATTAAACATAGGATATTCAAAACTGATAAAAAATAAATGCTTTCATTAACAACAGAATAAATCAAAACATAGTTTTCCTTCCCCTGTAAAGTCATTATCATCAAACCCCACAGACAAGCTTTGTAAATTTGTGTTCCCAGATGAGTCTGAAGGCAAAATACTATCCACATTCATTAAAAGACTGGATTTGTATATATGTAATATGAAAAACTGTAACTAGAATGGTTAACATTAACAAGCCCCCAGTATATACAAAACCTCAGAGTATAAAGTATCTTGACTATTTGAAACTAGACAAAAACCAAACAATGTGGGAGGCAGGCTACCCAACATTTGCCCACACACTCTCTTGAGAGCAAAAGAAGCTTTATATTTGTGGCTAAAAGTGTTACCTGTTAGATCAACCTAAAACTTATGGATATAGGACTAGATGAACCATCATCTTGACCCACTACAACTTGTTTTTATCTACACTACCTTTCTCTGAAATAATTGCTTTGTTGGTTTTGTGGTTTGTTTGTTTTTTTAATAAAACCTCTACCAGTATAATGTAAATATTATTGCCACGTTGAACTGTAAATGATCAACTTAAAAATGAAACTCTTTAAGCAGGTCTTCAGTTAAATTTTCAGTTTATGCATACACTGTATGAACTGAGGACAGACATCTCAGTGGAAAAAAACAAGAGGCATCACTCCTGCTATTCAGCTAGAAGACTCACCAATATTAATGCGTGTCCTGGGAACCTAAGAGACCTATTGATTTGCAGCCATTCATTCAAGTGCAGTGAAAGCCATAATTAGATAAATAGCTTTGGTAAAACTAATCTGAAACTCATTTGTTTCAGGACTGTCTGTTTAATGAGATAAAACAAGAAATTAAATATCTGCTGAAAATTCCTCTTTGTATCCTTCAACACAGTAGTAAAATATAAATAAAAAGGTATTAATTTAACTACCATTATTATTTTTTGCATTTGATGTATTTTGTCGCAGCAATTTCTGTCAAAGACAATTACAAAGAAGCTATTTATGAATTACTGTACTCTAACAGGCTGAGCAGTTTCATCAGTCTCTTATATACATGTGGATACTGAGGAATAAAGAGGTCTTCTAACCATTTGCAAATACTGACAGTATAACTTTCAGATGGTATGCGAGATATAAGTTTTTAAAATATCAAAATTCCAACTTTGAACATGATTATGCTGTTCTGTGTGAACAGAAATTAAATTTTGTTTAAATTTTCAAAAGTGTTTATAACTGTGAAATCTAAAAGGATTATTAAATTTTGTTTCCTAACTAATTTTTTTCCAACAAAATGGGACAAAGACTACTATAAAGTATTCCCATGCTAGCACTAACTGATGTTACAGTTTATCCTGCTCAAGCCAAAACATACTTAAGCTTGGGATAGATTATGCCCTTCCATTTCTTCTTTGGCACCTAACTACTAGATTCTGCTCTTGTTCCTTTAGGGCTTGCATCTCCCATGAGTCTGGCCTTCCTTAACAAACACCACACAGCTTGGTTTGTCCTGCAAAACAGATTCAGCAGCAGACTCACAGTCCACACCCCCCGATTTCCTTTCCCTATGCAGAGGCTTCAGGCACTACAGAAATGATAAACCACAACAAAGCACTGGATTGTTCATGAGCTGGGACCCAGAGCAGGTCTGAGGGACACTTTTAGCTCATTCCGTCAGCCATCCAATAAACAACAGCTTTGTGACTTTCAGAGCTAACCATGCATGTGCATTGTTTTTCTCCCCTTCTTTCCATATTTTAAAAATCAATTGATGTATCACTGAAGTGCATTCACCTATGGGATGAAATGGAACATCTGCTTGGCAGTGTGCAGTAGCAGTCTATGACAGCAAGTGATTACCACATCCATCTGAAATTACAAAGTGTTTTAGGACCACCGAGTCTCTCTTGGCCAGAACTTGGCCAGAAAACCATAACTAAATGCTTATCATTTGGGAAAAAAAAAATAAACAAACCCCAAACATCTGCTTTCCATCCCTCTCCAAAGCCACATCATAAATTCTTGATATTCATAAGTGGTCTGGACCTCAGTTTTCAGGGGGTTTGTTTTGGGGTTTTGGTTTCTTGTGGTTTTTGGTGTGTTTGGGGTTTTTTTTATTTTTGTAGGGTTGTTTTTTTGGGTGGGCTTTTGTTTGTGGCGTTTTTTAGGGGTTTTTTTCTTTTGTTTTTAGAGGTTTTTTAGTTTGATGATTTTGTGGTGTTTTTTGTTGGTTTTTTTTTTTTTTTTGGTTGGTTGGTTTTAGTGTTTTTTTCAGTTTTGGTGTTTTGGGGTGATTTTTAGGCTTTTTTCCAACCCGAACTGCAGTATTTCCTGCTCCTCAATACTAACCTACAAACTGCATACTGTCTGCTTCATTATGGACATGGTTTGACACACATTCCTTGGTGCTGCTTGTTCCACAGTCAGAGTGTTCGTGCTGACACATGCATGACCTGCAAAGAGGCTCAGAATGGGCAGCTGCAGGAGAAGCTACCAGCAGATCACAATAAAACCCACACCTATAAAACCTACTCCACAGTTAAACAATAAGACTGCTGAAGAGGCTCTGAATTATTTCTTTCCTTACTGCTCTAACTCACACACTGTGCTCTTCAACATCTTCATAAATGACTTGGACACAGGACTGAAAGGGGTACTAACCAAGTTTTCAGGTGACACAAAACTGTGAGGAGCTGTTGACCTTCTTGAAGGCAGGGAGGCCCTGCAGAGAGACTTCAGTAAATTAGAGGGCTGGGCAATCACCAACCGTATGAAGTTCAACAACGGGAAGTGCCAGTTTCTGCACCTGGGATGGGGCAACCCCGGATGTTTGTACAGACTGGGGAATGAGATGCTGGAAAGCAGTGCCACAGAAAGGGACCTGGGGGTCCTGGTGGATGGCAAGTTGAATCTGAGCCAGCAGTGCCCTGGCAGCCAGGAGGGCCAACCTTGTCCTGGGGGGTATCAGGCACAGCATCGCCAGCTGATCAAGGGAGGGGATTGCCCCACTCTGCTCTGCACTGGAGCGGCCTCACCTTGAGTATTGTGTGCAGTTTTGATCACTGCAATATAGGAAAGATATTCAGCCATTAGAGTGTCCAAAGGAGGGCAATGAAGATGGTGAAGGGCCTTGAGGGGAAGCTGTATGAGAAGTGGCTGAGGGCGTTTGGTCTGTTCAGCCTCGAGGAAAGGAGACTGAGGGGAGATCTCATTGCAGTTACAACTTCCTTGTGAGGGGGGGATGAAGGGCAGGCACTGATCTCTTCTCTGTGGTGACCGGTGACAGGACCTGAGAGAATGGCCTGAAGTTGTGCCAGGAGAGGTTTAGGTTGGGTATTAGAAGAAGGTTCTTCACCCAGAGTGTGGTTGGGCAGTAAACAGGCTTCCCAGAAAGTGGTCACAGCACCAAGCCTGACAGAGTTCAAGCAGCGTTTGAACAATAGTCTCGAGCACATGGTGTGACTCTTGGGGATGGTCCTGTGTAGGACTAAGGGCTAGACTTGATGATCCTTGTGAGTCCTTTCCAATTCAGCATACTCTGTGATTCTGTAATTCATGTAGCACATGTGTGTCTCAGCCACATAAAGACCTAGGTATGAGGTTCAGGAAGCAAGGAAAGAAAGGCCACCTCCTCACCAACAAGGGAAAAAAAAGAAAGTTGCATTCGTCACAATCAATCTTTTAAAAAAGGAAAACTAGAAATCATCTATCATTTTAAGATTTAATGGGTTAATTCAGTTCTAAAACTCAAGGCAAAAGATCCTTACTGATACTTCAAATACAGCTCTACTGGTATTTATAGAGATTGAAGTGTTTTTTCTCCTTTAATCAGCAGAATATTTTGGTTTTGCACTATAAAAAGCATACTGCCTTTTAATCAGCTAGCCTGCTGTGACTCCCCAAGAAAATATATTGCAAAAAAAGGAAATAATCAGAGAAAGTTGTAAACTATAGGATTTAAATTGCTAAATTAATAATTGACCCTAGCTTAGTATAATGACAATAAGAAGACCATGTTAAAAGGTCAAACTCATCCAAGCCAAACCATAAGTTAAATCAGATAAAAGATAGAGTGACAATTATGAATAGCTACTGCCTTTTATACCTAGAATTTGAAAATATTCAGATCCTGTTTCCATGGCTTTTAACTTTAGAACCCCAGTTACTTCTTTTTTATCCTTAAACTCACGTCAAAAGCACAGATAAAATGAAAAATGTTTAAATCAAAAGATGTCATGGATAAAGTTTACACAGCAGATACTAAAAAGCAAACTAAAATATTCCACTGAAAAAGATCCATTCATATGAACCCTATAGGATCTGCAAAGCAGCCTGATTTGGGGAAAAAGATGTCTAGGAGTTTGTGGACAGGAGCAGAGCAATATATGGGTGGCCCAGCTAAGCCAGCCTTGAAAGACTACAGAAGACCAGTGCTCTCTCACTCTGTCCAGAGTTAAAAGGTGTCCCACTTTTATTTTCAGCCCTACAGAACCATACTGAGTCCCAACCAATATTAAGGCTTTTTTTCTAAGCATTAGTATGAACCCCCAACAGAAGATGGGTGACATCTCAAGTTGATGACTGTGTGGCCAGACCTACAGCATCTGGGTGCCCAGTGATAAGGCACAGAAAGGCAGCAAGACCCATCTGAGGTCTCAAGTATTTAAGCAGAGCCAGACCAAAAGTCTGTATACCAAACATTGTCACATCATACACTGCCTGGTACACCCAGAACCCGCCAGGGGCAAGGTCAGAAACCACAGGAAGGCAGGAGCACTTCATCTGGAACTGAATAAGCAAGTTATATAATATAAAGTTATATAGTATAAGTAAAAAGTTACATAGCATAAGTATAAAGAACAAGGACCTTCCTTTCATATATGTGAAATGTTACTTTAATTGTTATATCATTAGCATAAATCTGTTTTATCACAATGGCTTCTGTGAGTTAGGTTGAAAAGATGGCACATTCTGCTTTCCTTTTTTTTTTTTTTCCTGTTTTGAAAAGCTATCACTGTGTATTTTCAGCATTTTCATAAGCATAAAAATGCACAGCTTGTTTTGCAATTTCCTCACGGCTCAAATGGCATTCAAACCACTGGGGACATACAAGTAACAGCAGCTGAATACAAATCTTAATGGAGTTTATCATAATTGTACAGTATGGTGTTGTTCATTCATCCTGGCAGCTGGGAAATCTAGCGCGAATTAACCAATAACACAGGTTTGCAACCAAGCAAATTAAAGTATAAAATTCCACAAAGTAAATTTTGCTTATTTCCGTTTAAGTATGTAACTAAGGGGACAATCACCTCACATTTAAATCAACACTTTCAACAAGACACCAACACTAGCAGAAGTTTTGTAAATACACAAATACATTCCTTTTAATTCCAATGGAGTGGATCTTATGTCCTACACAGATTTCTTTGATAGGTTTACAAGCCACACAGAGCAGCACCACATCTGAGGATCTGCAGCCTACATCCCTTAGAAATAGGAACAAAATCAAAAGTGAAAATAGTGAGATCCTCATCCAACCAGAAATACAAAAAACATACTGCGCTGATCAATACTTTCTTTTGGAGTCCTTAACTGAAGGCATTATCACCAATGCAAGACAAGAAGCACTTAAAGACTGAGCATAGGGAAAATGAGCTCACAGTATTTTCAGCTTGAGTGTAATTTGCAGTGTGGGACAGGAGTTACAGTCAAGTCTGTGGTTTATGGTAGGTAATTGTGGGTCAAAGAGGGACTTATCAGGGTATGTTCTGGACCAAAACAGAGAAAGGAAACGGAACCTCTTCTATAGTTTAAAGCAAATTGCTGCATTTTTTATGTTTCAAGGGATGAATGTCAATTTTATGCAGCTTCCATGAACACAAGCCACATGATGGCATCCATTTCCCATGCATTGGCAGCAGCAGCAGCTAGTGCTGCATCTGGACCTTCCCAGGGATGCTAGAAAGCAGCTGAGATATCCGTCCAGGCATTGTCAGCCTCACTCCCAGGCCCAGTGTAACAGCACAGGCAGTGGACATCATCCTGGCAATCAGACTAATCCCCAGCCTCAAAAAGAAAACTTTGCATTCCACAGAACTTCTTAGGTTACTTCCTAGGGCAGAATTGTGGGTTTGCCTGCCATTTCATTCAACTGTAGTTAATAAAACCTAGGCACAATTTTCAGATTTTTGTAACATGTGGGCTAATTAAGAAGTATTCACAATTTAGTAATTTACTGAACACTGACTATGAAGCGAATTATGCAAATAAACACAAGAGACACTGAAATTCCCCATCAGCTACCATGGTCACTTCTGCTAAATCTGTTTTACTCGTTGCTCAATATTTCATGTGTCACCAGTCATGGACCTGACAAGTTTAAGGATACTATATGTGATATGTGAAACACAATTATCCTAATTGAATACAATTAGCAGGAATACATAATAACCCTGATTACAATAGGAAAAATCTGAGACTACTTATCATGACTATTTTTAGTCACATAATAACTGCCAAAGTGATGGGGGTATTAAGTTACTGAGCAGAACCTCTATGGCAGACTTGAAATCAAAATGTCACCAATAACAATCAGCCAAATCTGATAATACTTCTGACAGGAAAACTTTTGAACCATTGAGCCAATCCAGCATTTTTGTGTGCTGCCTTCACCCAGTGCAGCATCTATACACAACACTGCATCTTTTTAATGCAGAAGAAATGTCAACCTAAGTACCAGAGAAATTCTTCTCCTGACTTTTTCCTCTCATCTCATTAACAGCACTGGACAAAAGAGCATAAAGGTGCTAATAGAACATGTTGATGGCACAAAATTGGAGGTATTGTCAAAACCAATGTAAACAGAAAGACATACAGAAAGATTAGGTGACTCCGAGAACTGGAATATTAGGGAAAGAGTGTAATTCAGCAGCATGAAATACAAAGTTACTGAGGCACTATGAAGATGAGAAGCTGCCAACAAGGATATGGGCTGCCATAAATATAAGTTGTTTGTGAGAGGATTACCTGGGCACCAGGCAGACCTATATGCTTGGCTCAATAAAAACCTGTCAACAACCACCATAATGTAGCCATGGAAAGAAGGGCTGAGAATTCTGAGTATTTCCAGACAGGCAATTTCTAATATCCTGGCAAAACCTCATTGACAACACTGTAGTTTCCCCAATTGTCAATTGATTAGAGAATAGCTACTTGAATAACGTAAGCAACTGAAAGTTTATAACAAGAGATGAAGAAAAGCTTTGCAGACTATAGGTTGAGAGGATCGGATACTTCATTTAATTAAACCAGATTGCATATAGTTTGATTTTTTCCCCTGCCAAAGAAGAGTTGTCTCCAACAGTATGACAACAGCTAGTGCCAGAATATATGATAGATATCTCTAATACACTCCAACCCTCTAGCTATTTTCAGCTCAGGAACCTTCTGTGCCTGATGAGGATTATGTATGCTCAATCATTTCTCTTGCATGAACTTCACCCTGAACTCATGAAGACTTCTAGCTGCCATACCCTAACTCCTGTGGTTTATTTTCAACCTGTAGCCCTACAGTTTACATCCTGATGTAAACAAACAGCAAAACAAACAGCTCAAAACAGACCTAAGGTGAAGACAGTCTGAGGACATCTGCCTGGCCAAAGACCTCTAGGAACTTCACAAAAGTAATTACAGGGTCTCAGAAGAGAAAAGAGTCAACTTTCATCAAGCCAAAAGGTACATCCCACAATGAAGATTTGTACAGACTTGTAAGGTCTGTCATATCATCAGAGTAACAGGGTTTGACGCCATGACATCCTAAAGGTTTTCCAAATCCACTACTGCAGCAAAGAGCAACATCAATGCTCACATAAAACAGTATTTATCTCTGTGTAAATATGAACCTAGAAAGCAGAAGAGGAGATTAAAAATGTGTGTGTCTGTGTGTGTGTGAAAGTCAACTTCTCCTCGTCCTGAGCACTTCCCTACTCTCTCAGGAGCAGCATTAGCTCCATTAAGAGTGCAACTGAGTGTGGTGAAAAGGATTTTTGGCATAATGGAGTGACTACTACACTGGTATGTCTGCAGGACCTCACTGCTGGTGCTTCCACAGACAGGGAACTGTATTTCGTCACTAATTACAAGAAAAAGGGGAGGAGAAGAAAATATCTTTAGCAGGCACCAGGAAGAGCAGCAAAGACATTTCAAAGGTAAAGTACTCATGCTTACTACACATCCATTTAACACATAACTAAAGGAGGCAAATGGAGAAACAGAAGAGTCCTGACAAAGATTTTGGGGAAGGACATAGAGAACAGTCCCACAGGGCACAATGACCCACTGCAACAGATCCCTCCTGTCCTCTGCACAAGGTCTGACACACACTCAACTCCCACAGCAAAAGCAGAAAGAGATTGGGTCATTTTCTGCTATTTTATCCAGCAGAAATAAAGAACATCCAAGCAGATGATAATAAGTGAAACCTACACCTTGCAGCTCACTGTGCAAATGCAGTCTAATCACTAGTGTGATCTTGGATCTCTCTGCTGCACCTGCCCTAACACTGAATCTAAGAAAAAAGCACCATCAAGGACAAGGCCAACATCCAGTTCAAAGTTCAGAAGCTTTAAAAAAACATTGGGCTTCCCTAGCCAAGAAACTGGAGGTTAATTTTATCTAAATGACTGAAGCAGTGGAGTGCATTGGTATTTACCTGTACACAGCACAGAAATATCCAGGTAGGATGGTTACTACAGCTTTTTCTATAAGCTGTTTTTCCACCTCCAAGTTCTTTTCATGTATTAGTATTAGATGTATCCCAACACAGAAAGCCAAAAATACCTACTTGCTCTCCAGTTTTAGGGGTCAGTGAATTGAGAGGGAAATCTTATTTTGTTGCACTGTATTTTCAATTATCCTCATCTCTGGTCACAATTTTCAGATAGTCTAGTGCCAAGGGCCAAGGACTGAGAGGTCCAAACAGATTGAAAAAAATTTATTCCACCCTATACTGCTTTGTAAAATGTATTCAATTCTTTTAATGTATACTACTCTCTACTCGCGAATGCTTTCCTTCCCCCTGGAGCACAGGAAGTATTTGAATAGCATGCAGGGAAGTACATCCTTAAAATAATTATAGTATCCTTAACACTTCCATTCTATTTTATAATCCATAGTCCCCAGGCATGCACACATGTAGATTATCTGCACTTTATAAATGTGGAATCAAATTGCATTGCAGGCAACTCCTGAGCAAGTCAGCATCAGAAGCAGACCCCCTGTTCAGGGGTCATAATATTTTTCTAAGAAATTAAACAAGCCAGAATTTCAGCTGGTCAGCATTTACTTGAAAATAGCTCACCTAAGTGAGCAACACTCCTCATGAAACCAGCTGGACAAATAAGAAGCTCAACTTGGTGTTTGAACAAGCAAAAAAACACAACGAAAAAGTCACTGGAGAAGAAGATCAAACTACGTTTTTTTCATAAGCAAACAAAACCCTCTGAAAATTAACTTTGGATTAACTTGAAATATTTTGTTGAGGTGGGGAAAAAAAGAAAGGAATCTTTGTTTCATATTTGTGTTACCCAACCTTTCTCCAACCTTATGTTAAGATTTTTTAAATTTAAGAGTCATGTTTAAAAGGGAAATATAAAAATGCTGCATTTTATTGTTTTAACATATCCCTTTCCTCTGTCAAATGTGGTCATTTTCAGGGTTTAAGTTATCCTTTGTATTAAATAGAAATATGTGAAAAGTGTCATGCCCCTAGAAGTCCATTTCTGAGGAGGAAATATGCATATACAGAGCAGAGAGGAATCAACACAGGGTGCTGCTAGCAGAGACAAACTGCTCCCTGGAGAATCGCACATGTGGTAGAGAGCCACCATGCACTCCAGGTGCCCACTAAGTCTCCATAGGGAACAAGTGAATTCACAACACTGCTGGACTCTTAATGTGACCGGCCCCTCAAAACACCCCACGAGGCACTCACAGGAGAGTCTCTACAAACCCAGAGATGGCACAGCACAACATTCCCATTCTCCACACAGGACATGAGTTTGTAACTCATCATCCTCCCCCTAGTCTTCTTCCTCCCAGGACAGACAGTTAAAGAAAAATTTTACAAGATGACTCACAGGGCACGTGGAGGCAAAGGCACAGGTGACACCACCACTAAATCTGTCACACTCTGTTTGCTGGTACATAACACAGAACATCAGCAAACACTGGCAGAGCTTCATCTGGGACCGTGTGAAACAAGAGGGGACCAAGGCTACAGCAAGCACAACTGAGGAGCTGTATGACCCAAGAGCTACACACCAGGATGTCAATTCACATATTGCAAATATTTACAAAGTAACTGTTGTACACTTGTCAAATGCTTTCAGTAGTGGTGAGGGCAAACCTGAGGCTGCTCTGCATAGTGTCTCCCTGAAGCATCATGAATTTGTTTTGCTAAAACAGTGTTTCAGATCTGCCTGCAAATGTGTTACCAGCAGCAGTTTTGTACTTGCTCTTTCCTCCTCACTGCACACTTACTCCACTTATTTGGTAGTACGCTTCTAAAATGGAACAAACTGCACTCAATGCAGAAAAGGGCTCATCTTTTTTGTAAGAAAGATATCTGTCACAAACATGGTCTTAGGGCAGAGCAAGACTTAGCTATTTAAAATTAACTGAATCCTCCTAGCTCTGTGTTTTTATGGATAACTTATGTCAGGTGGATTACTAATTCACTAGAATAATAAAAATCATTAGGCATCTGCATACAGACTAGTCTTTATTCTGTGGGTTGACTGTGCTTGAGGAAAGAAATTAATCTTCCTTGCATGTATATCTTCTTATAACAAAGCCTTCACCCAGGAAGTTTAGTTTGAAATTCACACCCTACTATATTTCACAACTTCCCTATGTAGAGAAAGCATTTATTTACATGGGCAAAGTACTGCAAAGTTGATGAGGGTACAAACACACCATGCTGATTTCCCCCTACTAAATTCCCTGTACAGGTATTTATCAGTGCACCAAAACTACACAGCAGCTTGCCTGATTGCCCATGTAGACAAACCCAATTCCATGCAGGTAAACCCACCCCTTCATTTCGACTGCTCAGGTGGTGGGTTGCAATCCAGTGTTGGCCTGCAACTAAGGTTTGACCTGATGGCAATGCCACCCCACTGATACGGCTCCAGTCACAACTGGGAGAGCTCAGACCCATGAGCGGCCACTCGCCACTGAAGGTCCCAGCCACGGCAATGTCAGGCTGTATTTCACCGGAGCACTGCCTGACCTGTAAAACCTGACCACCATCCTGAAAAACGGGTGAACGTCAGTGAAATTTGTCTAGGGATGCAATGCCCACCTGACCCCACGGCCTCAGCCTCCGGAGGCAGGCGAGGTTGGGGGTCGGGTGTGTCCGCCCCGGCTTCACACGCCCCGGGCACGCCGGAGCTGGCTGCTGTAACACGTGTGTGCATCCTTTGCACTGCTGCACCCGCCGTGGGCGGAGGGCAGGCACCGGCCCGCACGGGGGAAAGGCAGGGATGGGCATAGCCACGCGAGGAACTCGGAGATGGAACAGGGCGCGCTCGCCCTTCCTGTATGTCATTTTTCACCAGAGCTGGCAGCGGCGGGCTGAGCCCGGGGCCGCCCGCGGGCACCGTGCTCCGGGCACTGTCTCGGTGCCGCCCCGCCGCCGCCCGGGCATCCTCCTTCCCTCCCTCCCTCCGTCCCTCGCTCCGTCCCTGCCCGCCGTCCGCTCCCCGCGGAGCCACAGCGCTGGCAGCCCGCGGCCTCCCGCGGGCAGGGCAGGGCAGGGCAGGGCCGGGCGGGGGCGGCCCCGCGGGCAGGCGGCGGGGCTCTGTCCCGGGCTGTCCCGGGCTGTCCGGGCTGCCCCGCTCCCTGGCTCGCTCACTCACCCGGCCGGCGGCGGCCGCGCTCTTCCTGCGCAGTGTCAGCCCGCTCCGCAGCAGCGCCGGCAGCTCCCGCAGCTTCTGCCGCAGCTGCACGGGCGGCGGTGGCTCGTGTGCTCCGCCGCCGGGGCTCCAGCTCCGGGCCAGCTCCGCGCCCTCGCACGGCGACGGCATCTTCACGGAGCCCACGGCCATGCCGCATCCCTGCCGGGCTGCGGCGCGCACACCCGTCCGCCCTCCCGCTCTGCCCGCCCGCCTTCCCAGCCCCAGCCCCGCTCCCACCCACAGCCACCACACGGCCGGGCGGGCGGGGGCTCCTTCGTACGCACCGCACACCTTCCCCCGCACACCTTCCCCGCACACCTTCCCCCGCACGCCGCGGGCAGCCCCGGGCGGCGCAGGAAGCCGCGCCGCGATCCGGCGGTGATAAAGTGCAGGTAATGAGGAGGGTGGAGGAGGTGCGAGTAGGAAGAGGCAGAAAGTCCTTTTAACTCCTTTGCGCTGAGGGACAGCCGCCAGGGCCGTGTCCCCACCGCCCCTGCAGCCCCGCGCCCGGCACGGACCCCACACCCGCGGTGAGAACACGGGCGAGAGTGGCCAGCCCGCTCAGAGGCGGCGGGTCCGACCCGAGGCGAGGGCGGTTCGGGCTCCTCCAGGAGCTGGGTGGCTTCGGCTTGCTCCTGGAGGCTGTCAGTACTAGGCTAGAGGAAGTCCCGAGCAGCCTGCTGTGACCCCCAAGCGCTCATCCCGCCTGGGCTGGAAGCCTCCTGGGGTTCCCACTTGCCCGTGTCACCCTGTGATCCAGAGGGATTATTTATGGCTGCAAGGAGTGAAGACCTCTGTTCCCTTTGCTGTGGATTCTTGACTCAAAGAGGTGTTTCATCCTCCACGCTAGCATTGATACTGGGGAAACCAAGCAGTTCATCCCAGGTGAATGACTTGCTTCCAATCATTCAGGTAATCCCTGGAAGAGAGCCCTCAATGCCAGAAACCAATTCCTATACTATTTGTATAAGACTTGTCTAGATTTCAGTTCCATGAATTATGGGGGCTTTATTTAGTCTTTGGAGTCAGCCTTTTCCAATACAGACATTACTTTCTCTTTGTCAGACTCTATTCTTTTATATTTGGATGAGAGAACTGATTGCAACATGTGGCTCCCTTACATAAGACTTCTGCCTCTGAGCTACAAATTAGGCTTGACCTGCTCATCCAGGTTGAATTCACCAATGCCTAAATGTCTCAGTAAATGACATTATAGTCAAGGCAATCTCACAGCCATATTTCCTGGTCCTAGCCCAGAGTTCCCATGGGTTTCAGGACTGACCCTAGTATTCCTCTAGCCCCACAGGGAACTTGACCATGAAACTAACCTTGGGAAGAAGAAAAAAGGAATAGTGTTTTTTTGCCAGTGATGTGCTCCCTAAACCAGTTTCTCTGGCATCACAGAGGCACCCACAGCAGAAAGACGGCAGATGTGCTCAACCTGTGTCAGTATGCTGAGACACAGAGTGGCCCCTTCCAGCGTCAGTGTGATGTTGGATTATCTATCACCTGAGTGCAGTGGCAGCAGCCTAGCCTTTTGGCTACACTGACCTGAGAGCAGGCTGCTGTGAAATGGTGATTCTGCCTGCAGCCCATCAATGTGTACTCCCTTTGCATCCCTTACATGGGATCTAGTAACCATCAGACTCTATTTAGATGATCGATCTGGTGGAAAAATAACATCTCAGAAAATAATGAATTTTCCATTGGCCAGACAGCAGAATTGATCCACCTTATGACTGCAAAGCTGCAGGATCGAGGAAAGCAGAAACCTGGAAGTGAGGTAAAGCAGAACTGCTCCTTTCAGTAGCTGTCTGTCATTAAATCAGCTTAACTGCATTCTGTGTGCATGATTTGATGAGCAGCATGAATCAGACCAATACAAGTACTCTTGAAAAGCATGGGGTTTGCTCCAGCCACATTCTGTCACCAACCTCCTTCCTGCTGGTACCAACACTCCTCGTCCATTACATTAGCTGGATCTGAAAGTTTAAGTGTAAAAAATAATCACTTACTTTAGCAGAAGGATGTGGCCCATTGCAGGATGCCTCTTGCTGACACAAAACACAGAAAAGGGACTGGATACCGACAGCCCTAACTTGAACAAAAGAGTGTGTTGCAGACCTCAAAATGCCAGAGAGGTCTGGGAGCCCCAACTGGCAACATCAGCACCGACCCTTTTGCATGTACAAGGGAGATTATGACATAAAGGTGCTTTAGCCAAGGCTGTGCTGCATGATCAGATATGAGCAATACAACAAGCACTGGCTGTTCCGCGTGATACCTCATGGCCTAAACATTTCTATTATTTCACTTGATTTGTGCTTTCCAACTGCTCTGCAATGTAGTTTTGACAGCTGCGTTGCCTGGCAGCCACTTTGTCACAGTTCAGGATGTAATTATGAAGAGAAGTGTATCTATACCCAAAATAACAATGGATCCTTAGTGTATGGGCTTCACAAAAGGACCGGGTTCTTTGTCTGATTCTTTAGGCCCTGCTACAATACAAACAGCAGTCAGACAACTCAATCAAGTGGGACTTAATGTGACAGACTGAGGTAAAACAAGCAGTAGTTTGATTATGCTAAGAAAGGGTAAAATCATGCCAATGCTCAGAATTTTTTGTTTGATTTTTTTAACTAAGCAAGGTAAGTATAACTTGTACAGTGGCAAATGAGAAATAAATATGCGCTACAGTGTGTTTAAAAACTATCAGCTGCCAGATAACATAATTTGGACTAACGATTGTCAAGAAAATTGAGTAGATAGTAGTTAGGCCTCTATTTTTGTTTGGACCATTTCAGTTTTTTGGATGATTGTGGTAGGAATTGTTTAACATTAAATTTTGTGTTGCCTTTTTTTGCTAAGTCACTGAAACTTTAACATGGTGAATGAGTCTGCTGGTTTTCCTCTCAGGAAAGGGATGGGGATCAGAGAGCAAAACCAGATCAGGTCAGGAAGAAATGGCAAAAGAGTTTAATTAAAAAAAAAATCCAATAAAAGAGTGTTTTGCACTCCATATGTTGTGTTCAGAGCATCTTGCTTTCAGCGAAATGTCAGTGAAGGGAGAGCAGGACTCCGAGAGAACATGGTCCCTATTCTCAACAGGTTTGGTCCCTGAGTGATTAGATTTCTTGTCTCTCATAGACAGCATCAGTAACACAAAAGGAATGTCAGGTCCAATGACCATGTGCAGACATTGGAGACTTCCAGGAGACTTCCACTTCTCCAGATTAAACACTTGGTCTGTTATAAAGCAAAACCAAAGAGACACTCTCTCTTGTGCTTCTAGCAAGAAATCTAAGTTTGAATACACCTTCCAGAGTGGAGTCTGGACCAGGTTTTTGTTCCCTTACTTGCAAGAGACTTCATGTAAATATAGAAACGTCTGTGTTTAAATAGATACAGGATGGAGTCTGAAGACCTAAACAACTCTACTGCACTTTGCAGATGTGGAGCCTGGGAGTGTCTACTTTTTTGAACGTGTTTGTTTTTCTTTCATGGTGTAGCACAATCAAAAGAAATGCAGTAAAAACAATACAAGCTGTTTCATGCCTATATGTGTTTCAGATCAGTTTTTAAGTAGATCATTGCAAAAAAAAGAATTATCTGCAATCAGACATTTCCTGACAAAGCGTGTTAAACTCTTATTTTGGACTTAAAGTATTAGGAATTCTTGACTCTGTTAGAATAATTTATAGATACCACTTTGGTTTTCCCTGCATGGAGTGAGGATGGGCAGTTCAGGGATAATTGCAGAGTACTGGGGTGCAGGAACCAGATGTCATTGACAAGCAGCAATCCTGAGCCAGCTGCTTGCAGCAGTCCATTTTGAATACTTGCTCTCCCTAACCTGGCAGGAGGCATTTAAAAGAAAGCAAGTATTTTTCCAAAACAACACCCACTGTACAACCCGCCAAATATCACTTCCCCTTCTCCAGGCCATCCTGATGGAGTGGGTGTGGGGGTCATGCTTTCCTACCCTTTCAGAAACTGAATTGATTTTCTTCTGCCCATCTCTTCAAAAAGCAGGCAAGCAGTTTTTCTTCATAACATGTCTTCTCCTATTCAGGCAGAGGTGGGCTATGCACTGCTCACCTCCCCATACAACATCCAGATGAACATCAAAAGAGGTCCCTTTCTGTGGGATTTGTCCTATACTCTCATGAGACTTGTATCCTACAAATTTTAGTCTGCCAAATGTTACTCCAGGCCCAAAGCATTTGAATCACAGAAAGCCTCTCATGCTCTGAGATCCTGCCAGCTCTCAAGCTCCTGCCCTGGCAGATTTTTATTTCTGGCTCTAAACATAATATGTGCAATGACCCTGTAAAAGAAAAGGGCTGGGGAAGTCTTTGCACCATCCTGCCACTTCGGTGCCTCACAGCAGTCTAGGGGCACATTTCCCAGTCCCAAGAAGGGACATGTGTGGCCCTCATCACTTCATCCACAGCACAAATGCGACAGGTGACTGTTCAGGTACCATGCTGTGGGCTGAAGATACACTGCTGAAGTCTGGTCATCTCTCACCTTTTTCTGCTTTGGTTGACCCAACTTCAAAAAAAAAACAACAACCTGCTCACACCTCAGAGCCACTAGGGATCCGCTTTTTGTTAACTTGCTTCAGATTTTTGAGTTGTTAGCTCTTTTCCCCCTGATCAAAGAGTGGAAATGTCAGTTACATTTTAAATATTGAATATCACCAACTTACTATGGGTATAAATGGCATAAATTTATTATCAGAGCCATATACATACGGGGCATGTGTATGGGTAATGCATACTTAAAAAAAAAAAAATTGGTTTCTCAAGTAATTTTTTAATTTTTAAAAAAAAAAAAATTTCCAGATGGCTTAGTACCATGTCATCACAGAGACCAAATATCCAGTGACTTAAACTCAGAAGCACTGCTTGCAGCATTTCCAGGATGTCAAAGGTCTGCAAAATGTGCTGTATGCTCAGCAACAGAAAGATGCCAAAATGGGAATGGGATGAGAAAGCAGGGGATCAGTGCACAGTGTGACTTGAAAGACAGCAGAACAGGAGAATAACTACTAAAAAGAGGAAAGAGGTGAAAGATAAAGGAGATATATAAGTAGGTGAAATATTTCAAGTAGTTTCATGATTTGTGTGACTCAGGGTTGGAAAGTCTGAAGCTTCCTCTATTAATTCAACCCCCACTTTTCTCTTGACAGCCTGTGAACCTCTTCACTTCAGTGTCTGTCCCTTTCCCCCCTTCACCTCACCAAGAGCTTCTTGCCCCTCTGCCCTCAGCACCTTCTTCCAGGCTTCAAAACTGGAGGCATTTTTAAGTTGCTACTCAGCCTGTGTTCTGCCCACAAATCTTCCATGGAACAGGGACATGATCCCTGCTATTGACTCTTCAGCACTCAAAGATGAGCACTCAGAAGCAGCCTCAGCCACTGGGTTTGTTACTGCCATTGTTTGAACCAGAATTATGGCACTGGTCAGAGGACAGGTGTGTAGGCAGGTGTTTGTAATCCTAAATGGATCTCTTTGCATTTCCCCTAACAATTTGGTCTTTTATAAGAATCAGTGGGCCATGATGACAGGGGCAAACCTAATGTAAATACAGCCAAAAGCATTGTTTGGTGCATAGCAAACTTTTGCTTGATACAAATCCAAGGAAGAATGCATTTGCTGTTGTAACTGTGATTTGCCAGAGCTAATGAACTTGACTCAACTCTTCAGTTTGATTTCTTTTTAACGTACTTGGAAGCAGGGGACCTTATGACCCCTCAGGGAAATTAAAACTCTTAAAGCTCTCATGTCTGGCCTTTTCTGTCAAAACAATGTTGTCACTGAGCTATAGCTCTTTCTCTTACAGGCCAAAATTAAACTCCAAAGCCAATAAGACCCTCAGTGGAGTTTATTCAGTTTGTTTATTGTTTGTTTGTTTTTTAAACTAAATTCAGAAATGTCAAAATGACAAATCAGTATCTTTTAATTAACATTTTAAAAAGAAACATAAATGGACCTGTGAAATCAGGGAGTTTTCTGACAGCTGCAGCCAAAATTCAAGCTCCTTTACTCCCAGGCACATGGGCATATGCATAATTTTTTTTTTTTTTTTTTTTTATGTCCAATGTGAGAAGCTTTACATACATTTACAGAATAGACTGTATAGGAGATTTTGAAAGAGACAAATTGCAATTAGATGCTAAATTCTCACAGTCAATGGAAGATCTCCCCTGTGTGATTGATGGTTAATCTGCATATTTATCTTTTTTTCCTTAACTGTTAAATTCTCTATTTATGTTTAAATTCATGCTTTCTGTTTTAATTTGTATTTTATGTTTCTTCTCCATATATGTGTGCGGATGCTTTAGACTCAATTTGTAGAAATTGTATTTAAGACACTGCTGCCTCTTTGAGTGTCTGAGACCTTTCTGTGAATCTTCAAATGCTTAAGCTCATAAAGCACATTTGAGAGGTATTGAAATCCAAAAACCATTAAGTCCGTAAAAGTATTCTGAAAATAGGCAGCCAGTTAAGACCTGCAGCTAATACTTCATTGAGGTAAAAAGTGCAGCCCTTCATGAGAGACCTCAAAGTCCAGATAGGGTCTCAACCTCAAGACACAAATCCATACAAAATCAGGCTTCATTGATTCCCCTGCTCACAGAACCGCTACAGAAGTGTGTGTGTGAGAGAGATACATTTCTACAGTATATACATCCCTACAGTGTCTGCTCAGCTTTCATATGAGTGAGCTATTGTAATGTAATGACTTTCTCATATGATTATATTATCATTTGCAAAAAGAGATATTTGCATATATGTACACACAGATATGTAAGGTCACCTTTTGTTTTAATTACAGTGTCAGTATCTCTCACTGTCTCCATGTGAACAGACCTTAGCCCTGCATAATCTCTTTGATGAAGGAAAAATACAAAACCACATGCCAAATATTTTGAGTTTCTAGAATAAACCTGGATCCATGTTGACAAGCTTTTCCCAGGGATAGTAACGTCAGTAAAATATTTTCATTCCAATTTCCTGAGAGATTGGAAAAATCAACAAGAGAATTAGATTGATTGCCAGAAATAATATTACCATTTTAAACATGAAACTGTCTCACAACATCTTGTGAGTACTCAAATGCTTTAAAACATTTTCTTTAAATTGATTTGATTCTGTTTGTTCAGGTTTTTGCTTTGTTTTAAATGTGCCTGATTTTTTCCACTGAATAAGAGCATCACAGCTGTTGAACAGAAACAGGGAGGCAGATCACTGGAAGAGAAAATCATGTCTAACTGGTGAGTTAGAAGACAGTCTCCACTGTACCAGGGATTGGTGTAGGTTTGCTCTGGTTTTGTTAAGAATAAAATTTCCTCCTAGTAAATGTAGTGAAATACAGCCAGACTATCACTAGTGGAGGTAATAAGGGTGTGAACAAATCCAGGTGTCTTTGGCCTCTCCATTTGGGTGGCGGTAGAGCAGGGAGAGCTCACTTCAGCAAGTCTGCATAAGGCCAGGGACATGCTGCCATCCACATCCACCAGTGCAGGAAGGCCAGAGAGCATATGCCTAGGATATAATAAGTGGCTTTTGAAAGGATCCACACAAGGGCATTTTCAACTCTGTGTCCAGAGTTAAAGCTTGATGAGCCCTCAAGTCTCACTCCAACAGTCCTCCTGGGATTCCTGACTGTACAGTTATCCTGTGGGACATCTGTTCAAAGGGGCTGTGGGAAAATATGATCAAAGTGATCTTGTCATTCAAGGAAGTAGCAGACAGCAGGGGCAGGCCTGGGGAAGGAGAGGTGGCTGACCAAAACTCTGTGCTGAGATATCCAGGGCACCTGGAGTAAAGAAGAAATTTTCTATCTTGCCCATCCAAATCTCTTCCCTCTTCAGCCTCCTTTAATTGTTTACAAGCGCCCCTGGAGAATTCTGAAAAGCACTAGGAGTCAGAGAGCTAAAGAAATTGGAATAGCAAACCAGTTTGTTGTAGGATGTCAACTAGTAGATCCGGTTGAGACCGTCCATGAAAGATTATGGATGTTGGCTTGTAAAGAGGTGGGTTTTACTGGAACCTCACTACAAAGGTTTGCATCTACCTGAGAGCATTAGTTGCTTTGGGGTCTGTATGCATTTAGCCCACTGAAATGTGTTTAGGTTACCTGGAGCTAAAAGAAGACACCTATGGTCCAATCTCCCAACAAGCTACATGTAAAACCTGCTGGAAAAGAGCCACAGTAAACACATGGCATTGTACATATGAAAGACATAAGATTAATTTTCCATGCCTGCAAGAGAAAACCCTCTCACTGAAGTCCTGGAAAAAGACCTTTTTTTGTACTTTGCCTGCAAGACATTTAGTTTTTTCTGAAAATTGGATACACTACTGTTGTAAACAGTGTTATATCTGTAACTGTAATGAAACAAAATTATAAATTCACATAAAAATTAAGCTATTCCTAACAAAATACCAAACGAAACTAATCTAATTAACAAGTTGATATTGAACATATTAACTTACAGACAAGCAGTTCTTAAACTATCTAATGATGTATTAAGCTAACAGCCAGAACAACGGCATGTATCAAAGGGAATTTAAGACATTCTGCCAACTAGAGGACTTGGCTAAACTAATGCATTTGTAGCTGGATCTAATTATTGAATTAGAGCTTCAATAATGCTCTTATGGCAGCCTGCCTGGACTGTTGTGGTTAGACAATAGCAATTCTTCCCTTGTCTTCCAGTATTTTCATTAATTTCCAACACAATTTATGAAGAATAGAACTTGAAAGCCAGTCCAGCTTCCCCCATCACAATTAACAGTCAATCTTAGGACATACATTATTGCCCCAAACTTATGACTGCCTTAATACAGTCAGATGTTTACAGCTAGATACTTATTTCTAAACATAGTCCTCATCAGCAATTCTAAAAAAAACCCCTAACAGACACTGGAGAAGAGAAAAATATTTATGTATTTACATTTCTCTTTCCCACTTCTTGCCAAACTATATTTGTCTCAGGAGACTGATGTGCTGTTTAATTAAGACCTAGGTAGCTTTCTGGTAATAATAAACTAGTGGACCAGTAAGTTATTCTTACTGGTTTGCAGTGATTCAATTTCTAGTATTCTTTGGTTCTTCTGACTTGTGAATCTTTCAAAGGTTAAAGTGTTTGCTTGTAACAGATTCTCAACAAGCTAATAAAAGGCGCCTGGGAAAAGAGGAATGTAAGTGGTTGGAGAAGGCTGATAAAGACAGGATGAAATATAGTGAGTTCCTCCAAGCTTGTATTAGGCCTGTATTACTATTCATGAACATCTTCCTATCAGCTCTCACTGAATCTGACAGCCAGTAAGAACTGATTACTGATTTAGTAATTCATGAAAAATTCCATTTTGGCAAGTGAGAATGCTGCCTGAATGGGAAGTTATTAAAACTAATTGGGTCATGTAAAATCAGACAGTTTGTCTGTGAGCCCCACTGGCAAAGCTGAGCTGACTTGAGGAATGGCTGAGAAGTTACTCTTTTTTAGTACTTTGAAGCACATTGGATTTCATTAAAGACCAAATAAATGCATTTCAAAATAAAGAAAAATGTAATGGAACCAGTTCTTGATATTGATTCTTCACCTTTGAGTTTTATCTATCCATAGTCTATCTACAGATGAACCAAAGAACCAGGCCTCCTTTCCTGTCAGTGGAGAGAAACAAGAGTTTGTACATTTGAATTCAGCCACTGTTTTTTGAATAAGGCAGGTCTTACAAATGACATTTTTAACTCCACTGATTATAAACTGAACTAAGGCAAGTGTCTCAAGTCTAGATGGCTGCACTGCAGACACCTAAATTTTGCACTGGGTTTTCACTCATGCTGCTGTAAAATGGGCATAAAATGTAACTAAGCCAGGAGAGAACATGTGCATTATCCTTCAGCCAAAGTTAACAAAGCTCTCAGGTAAATGCATACCATACATGCCCTACATATTCATTGTCTTGAATATCAACTACATGCCTTAATTAAATAAACAGCATTTATGTTTTGTTACATCACAAGAAAATGATAAATACTTGTTTTGAAGCTATTTGTTAGGATCTGTAAGACAGACTCCATGTCTGAAACCTTTGTCCTATCCAAGTTATAGGGAAAACACTAACTTTAAGGTAAGCCATATACAAATAGGCCTTTTGTTTAACTTGTTCTCTGAAGGCTGTGTTGCTATGGATGAATACATAGCACTTAGTCTGAGGACACTATTCAGCCTCACTGTGTTTTCCAGTTGGTAGGCACAACAGAAGAGAGGAGCAATGAAGGAAGAGGGAGTAAATCATGTTTGCATTCTACCACAAACTCCAGTGCATATAAAAGAGTTCACCAATGTGTTGAAGGTAGTGAAATAAACCAGAATTCATCCCGTTTCAACAACACTGTGTTGAGACTGCTGGACTGTCTTCCAAATTCTTTCCTTTTTCTGCTTTAGAACTGCTACAAATAATCTCTGGTCAAGTCGCTAGCCAAATGCTGCTCCCTAGCTCAGCTGTCAATATTATGGACATCACAACCATCATTTCATTAGGACACCAGCCATAAGTTCAGAGCTTCTGGTTTGGCCACAAAGATTTCACTAACCAGCAAGGTCTGCTAAAATTCAAATGCCTTCTTTCCCAGAATAAAATGTGAGGGGTTTGTGGGGCAATAGCCTACTGACAATTAGCACACAACTACCATACAGCTCTGTCTTCCTACCATTTGCATATGCCTGCCTAGCTTTCTGCGACTGTATGTGCTTCCCTGTCAGAGGCATGACACCAAAGTACCAAGTGGCAGAAAATAATCTTAGGTTGTCCCACACTCCCATAAAACCTTCCTGCTCACATCCCTCCACTGATACTGCGAAATCTAACCCCAAGCCTTCCTGTGATTCACAGATGATTTAATCAGTTCTGAATAGGTAGATCTTGTAATCAAATGAGCACCAGAAATGCAAAACAGCATAAAAGGACATCACCATACCCAGCAATCCATCAAGGCTCCCAGTGCCCATTACCTGCAACCACCACATATTGAGGAGAAGGTATGAACCAAGAACTTTCAATACAACAGTTGTTTTTCCTCCATCTTGGTAAGCAGGACAGAAATAGCTGATGTGGAACCCACAGGAGAAGGCTTTCTTCTTCAGAGATACCATTTGGCATTCAAAGAGCCCTGGGTGCATGGGTAACAGCCTGCTGTTGACTATGGTCAACCCTTCTCCCCTCTTCCTAAGCAAGTTCACAAATAAAACAGCCAAGGATGAATTGTAACCTTGTATAAATGAAGCTTTATGTATATATTCAGATCCAGGACTTGGATATGAAACTTAGTGGATGCAAAATCTTCTCTAGTCAGTAGCTAGACAGTAAACATCCTTTCTTACACTCCAGGAACTGCCTAAAGCATTTGATGCTGAGTTTCAGTTCCTTTTCCTGAGGACAAAAAAAATACCATCTGAAACGGTCTGAGCTTTTTCTCTAGCAAGGTATTAAAATAATAATGACAGAATACTGGAACTTTATGAGAAACTTTCACACAGCTCTTTTTCAACATCTACAAGCAATCACTAGGTACAGCAGATGGAAAACCAGGACTTAAGTTCCAAGTGGTTACTTGGCAAGTCACTTGTATCACCTGTCTGAAATCTAGACATCGCATAGCATCACCTAGCAGTCATTCATGGCTGGCTAGGAAACTTGACTCTGGTAGATTATAATCTGGTTTTAGTAAATCATGCTTTGATCATCCATCATCTGGCTATAGCATGCAGTGAATGTTCACAGGAAACTGCAATTACTGTAAAATACTGCCAGGCATCTTCTCAGAAAAGCAGGCCCTCGCATGCCAAATTTTGCTACCACGAGAAGCCATCCTCTCATACACAGTTCTTCCCCCAGGAGTAACACACAGTAAAGCACACCATGGACCTGACTCAATTCATGCAGCACAGTGCCAGAATGTGCAGTGTAAGAACCCCACGCAAGCAGGGGGGGTGCGTATTTTTTTTGAATGTTCATGCTCAGGTGAAAGACTGCAAGTGATGATAAATTGAAATTACTTTTGAAATTGATTCCAACACTTAATTATGCTCAACAGTTAAAATTTTGGTTTTTAGAAAGACATTTATAACAGGCACTTTAGTCATCTAATTAAAATGTGATTCAGAACTCATAAGCCTGAGAGCCCAGTTTCCCCTGCATGTCCAAAGGGAAAGATATGGATACCAGCACCTGACTCAGAACACCTAAATAAGTGTGTAGAATCCTAAGTATCTATCTTTAC
Source organism: Xenops minutus (assembly GCA_035221455.1). Lineage (NCBI taxonomy): Eukaryota > Metazoa > Chordata > Aves > Passeriformes > Furnariidae > Xenops > Xenops minutus. Next base: position 30,968,761 of record JAWWEE010000074.1, read on the forward strand.
CTTCATTAGTTTAAAATAATCTAAAGCCATGTTCCAGGTTGTTCATCTTCACATAATTACTTTTGATATAGCAAAGAAATGTTGATGCAGATCACATCTGTTTGTGGATGTAGTGAGACACAATACTGCAACATGCAATCAGTAGCACAGCTGGAACTTCAGCCCACACTTCTGCTCCTTGCTGGCTTGGGATAAGCTTAAGTACGTACTTATGCCCTGCTCAGTGGGGCCTGTAGAAACAGATTTCAGCTGTTACAACAATACTCTTGTCTCTGGCATGCATCCATGCAGGGAACTCCAGTTTCTCCGATTTCTTGAGTGTTGTTTGTTTCCTGGAACATTTGGAAGCATCAGCATTTCCCTGCCAACCTTTGCTGCAGGGCAAAGGGTTCAAGTGGTTTCATTCATTTTTGCCAGTGTTTTATTTTTGACAGCGTATTTAAACAAATAACCAGGAATTCTGAATAAAACTCCCTCTTATGCTTCATTTTTTGTCTATTGCTCCATGGCAAAACTTAGCATTCCATAAGATTTGCCTCATGTTTACCAGCTACTGACTTCAGTGGCTGCTTCTTCAGTCATAAAACTCATTTTTTGTTCCTTTCAGTAGCTATTTTCCAGCATACCCGATGCCGTACAACTTTAGGGCAACTTCATGGACAGCTCTCCAGAATTCAGTGATGCTCTTTTCTCATAGAAGCACAACACTGGCTTGTGCTGGTGTAGGCAGGGGGCCAGGAGGTGTTCAAAAGCCATTGAGACTTCCACACTGCTGGCAGTGGTTGTGTCCCCTTATCACCCACCCTTGTCATTCTCCTGTTTTATCTCAGCATAAGGCTCAGGAGAAGAAACAACAGACTGCATAGAATTACCTCAGGAGCAGAGCAGGCTCTCAAGGTAGGCTACTTGCCTTTTCTCTGTATCAACAGCAACCCAGCTGTTTCGGTTTCACATCTCACTGGCAAAATCAGGAGCAGAACAATGTGGGGCTGCCTTGGCTTTCTGAATGATTGAGCATGTGTACTCTCTCTGCTCCCAGGTGGTTTAAAGCACAATCACTATCTTTTGTTGATGATGTTTTGGTTTTTTGAAAGATTGAATTCTATATCCTGGCTTTCAAAAACGGAGTTCACAGTGTTCTGCCTTTGCCTGCTCTAGGGTGTATAGAGGCAGTAGCAAAACACCAGCATGGAAGTCAATGTAGTGTGACAGCTGCAGTTTTTACACTCAGCCATGCCTTAGGTTTTGGCCCATATAGGAGATAGTTTTCTAACCCACACTTTCCTGCTGGAAATTCTGTACAGAATCATAGAATCAACTAGGTTGGAAAAGACCTCTGAGATCATCAAGTCCAACCTTTGACCTAACACCTTAAACAGGTTATTGTTTCCCTCACCAGAAGCTTTAAAAATGAATCACCAACATGAATTTGACTGTCCTTATGCATTTTTTAAACAGCCCAGCCAGAAAACATTTCATATTCAAGACAGTCTCAGTAGGAAGAGTTAAAATCTAACCCCCCACTGACAGGTTTTTAGAAAAGCAGGTAATTCTACAGTGTCACCTTATCTTTGCTCTTGAGGCTGAAGTTTCTGGGAAAAATGTGTGATGAGCACATTGATAATGCACAGATACGCAACATGTGCACCTTGAAGCCGTGTTAGATTTTATTTACCCTTACTTTGCTTTTTTTTTTTTTTGGCACACCCCTTTAACTCCCTATTTGCATCTCTATATATGTTTGCCATGGTATTAAGAAAACATCTTTTGTAGTGGTATCTCTAAATCATGAAGCAGTCTTCCCGTTACTACTCCTACAAATGGTCAAAAGAATATACTATAAGCAGTGTTTGAAAGGCTGTCCAGTGCAAAGATTTATAGAGAAAAATGGTATTGATAAAGTTGAAAACAACTGGGTTTCCATGGCACAGGTGGTCCCTCAGCTGAATCACAATAATTGACTGTATGCATGTTCTTAGCATGGCCCAGTTGTAAAGTAAAATGTGCTAGTTTCAAACACCACAAAGGTGCCACACCCTCAAGCAGTCAAGAGGATGCCATGTGGCTATTCCAGTTTACAATCTGCACCACATTTTAGGACAGACTCTAACTGTCACCTTGGTGTAGCTTTGGAGGCTTCCACTCTTATATGCCAGGTAATAGAGAGGCAAAAGAGTCATTCCTTACTGTCAGATTACACTACAGGAAAAAACAGGGATCAAGAAATGCCCACCAATGCTGCTTTGAGCTATGATGATCAAAAAGTGAAATCTGATCATGTCACAAATTGTGCATCTTGGAAGTATGTTGTCTACCACAGGTCTCATAACTTCAGAAAGTAATAAAGCTACCTGAAACAGAAAACTGACATTTCAAAAGCTCCCCTGAAATACTGTTTTATAAATTTGGTGTTCACAGTATGAAAGTTTTCCATTTTGACCACATAACCTGATTATCAAACAGATATGCTGTCATTTTATATTACAATAATGCTGCTACTATTTCTAGTATCCTTTAATACAATCCAAAACAATGATTGCTTTCTAATTAAGTGAAGCATGTTATTTGATACTATTGAAAAATCTGCCTAATATCAATAAATCAAGCAAAGTCAGGTATTTCTTTTCAACCTGATCAAGTTTTATCAAAATCCAAAGCCTTCTGTAAAAAATTGTTTATTTGAAGAAAGAATGCACTGCTGCAAGGGAAATATCTCCTTCCTTAGTTAAACAGTGAAACTACGTAGAGTAGCAAGAGTGCTTATAGTGTCTGCTAGCCACAAATGCTTTTGTGCATATACAAGCCCTATGCCTGAAAAAATCCATACTTTTCTGGTCTTGGCTTCAATCTCTTCACTTTCAGCCTTAGTCTTTCCCACATTCCTCTTGCTCAAAGATTTCTGGAAACCCAAAGGAGATTAAAATAAGAAAAATAAATTGCTATCAGTCTTTGAGAAACTCAGCTACTTTCAAAAAAAAACCCTCAAAATGGAAAGCAGGCTGAATAATCAAAATCTGATTTTATTCAGACCACTGGTTACATTCGGCTTCTCCTGAATATTCTGGTCCAAGTTATCTCCATCAGAAGAGAGAGAAGTAGTAGCAGAATTTCAGCATAGTTCAGAAATTACTAATAACAGATGGATGAGAAGCTGGACCACTGGGTTCAAAAGACAGGACTCAAGAGTCAGCTGGTTGTGAATGGCAGCGCTGGCACTGTTAAATACCTTCATCAGCAATCTGGATGGTGGGATGCAGTGCACCCTCAGTAAATGCACAGCTTAAGTCAATGATGGTTTAGCATGTGGTAGGAAACAGCTTGGTGTTTGTGAAGCCACTGTGTTCAGTTTTACATCATCCAGAACAGAAGTGAGATCAAAACAATGGTGTGAGCTCATCAGAGGGCTACCAAGACAGCTGGGGCTGGAGCCCCTGCCCAGTGAAATAAGACTGAGGAAAATGGGCCTGTTCAGCCTGGGAGAGAGATGGCTTCAGGGGACACCAAACAGCAGCTTGACAGGGCCTTTGGAGGACTGCAGAGAAGATGAGTCCAGACTCCTTTCAGAGGTGCACAGTAAAGGGACAAAAGCCAATGGACACTAGTTTCATCAAGGGAAATTCTGATTGGTTGGGTAGAAAACAATTTCACTGTGATGATGGTTAAGCAAGGAAAAGAGGTTGTCTGGAAAAAAAATCTGGTCTTCATAGAGATACACAAAATTAGCTAAAGACTCTGAACAACCTGTTGTGACTTTGAACTTGAGCACAAGTCCCTTTCAACCTAATTTTATTTGTGATTCTGTGTCTCTTTTTATCTGTAAAATAAAATTAATTTCTACTTTTGAATGATTTGTATGAATTTGTAAAGAAAGAAACGTGAATTCTTTAAAATGTAACCTTTTAATTAATACACCAGGTAAAATGAAATTATTTATGATTTAATGTAGAAGTACTACACAAGACTTTAATCATGCAAATTACAACTATTGCTTCCTTTCTCTCTACAGATTCATAAGCTGTACTCATCAACATAATAGCTGATCAACTTCTTGTAGTGCTCTAAGCAGCATGACTAACATCTGGCATGTAGTTTGTTTCATGGTTACTGACATTCTCTTCTATCTGTTTAGATCTTGACTTCTTTTGTTAGGGACATTCACATAAACAGGATGTTTCTCTCTCTGCCTGTGCTGATATCATATTGATGTGATTTCTCCTGCAATAGCCATTTTTGGCAAGGTAACATTAAAGGCTGTGATTACCAGCAAACAAAATCAAACCTGCATTCAAAATGACAAAATAAAATGGAATCTTGTCCAGATCCTGTTAGAAAAACTGCTCTCTGTCTTCACTTTATCTGATAGCAGCAAATGTAATTTGCACAGCTGTTCTTCAGGGACTTATACAAAGGCTTCAGGCTCTGGGAAGATCTAACCTTTGTTTCTCTCTGGGCTGATTCTATCTCATTTTTATAAGGTCATAAATCAAGGTGAGAGAAAGAGAAAATATATTTAGGCTTTTGAATGCAAAATGAAAAAGAAAAAAAGCTGTAATTTAAAGCAAAGTCCTCCTCCCCTTTTTCTTCCCAAGTGCAAGCTCCCTGCTGTACAAATCAAAAGTCTGCACTGAGACGGTGCCTAAATCTTTTATGAAATGGGCCCTTCACTTGCACTTCAATGGAGCTTGCTGTGCATTAAAATTTCTTTTAATGGCAGAAGGCAATAATTCTGCAGTTAGGGCACAGTGCTTCCTGCTGCACCTGGTATTTGGGCTGGATATGGGGTGGATGAACTATAAGAGGGAAAGAGAATTGATTTTGGTGCCTTTATGCTGTCTCCTTGAGGACCACAAGACCTGAAGGTCCTTGAAGTCCTGCAAGGGTAGAAAACATGTAACTCTTAAGATCCATAAAGTCCCTATACATAGTCCCTGTATGCCTACACTATGTTGCCTGACCTACAATGTTACCCATGCTGCAGCAGGCATGTGGTAGCATGGGGATAGTTAAGTAATTGAAATCTCAAGGCAAGGTGGGAAGTAAGCCAGCAAGGGTGGCCAAGGTCAACATTTCTGAATTGCCCAGGGACACAACTGCATGCCAGTATTCTCCCACAGGCAGCAAATGGAATTCCCCATGGGAAGCCATGCGTTTCTCAGATAAATACCTCCTGGTGCTCCCTCACCTCTCCAATGTACTCATCTCATGGCTTAAGGAAACAGGGATTTTGACATGAGATAGTTCATGAACATGCACCAGTTTGCCCAGCTATGGAGGAATGGATTCTCTGATGCCAGGCATATTCATTTTTTACTCAGCTCTCTTGCTTCTCCCCAACTACTTTATTGCCTGCACCAGTTACCCCACTAACCAGGGAAGCAGAGGATATATGAATCCTACCTTGTTTTCCAAAATCCTTCCTCTTGCATAATATCCTCTGTTATCTAGGAGGCATCGCTACAGTTCCTCACCCTTGTGCAGACATTCTGAGGATTGAAAGACTTTCTTCATTCTTTTTTTAAGTTGTTGACATTCATATAGCCCAGGCCAGACTAACTCAGATCAATGCAGCTTACAAGGGTGCGTACTCACAGACATATTAGCACCAGCCTTCAAAGAAACCCCCTCAAGCCCAAAAACAACAAAAAGGAGTCTTCAAAGGATATGTCTACCCCCTCTACAATATAACATCCCATGTTCACTGCAAATAACAGTAACAGAAAAATCTGCCCTAACAAGATTCAATGAAGACATTGAAGTAGACTCAGCTGGATTCCCTAGGAAGAGCAGACTCCTCCAAGATGGAAGGAGCATTTTTTTCTAAATAGTAGCTATGTTTAATAATACAAAACTGCAGTACCAGCACCCAAATATTTGTTTTTATTTCTGTGCAGGCAAGTCTGGCTATGTTCAATCACCTCTTGCTTTACTATACACTTCCAGTGTGGAATCCTTCCCTACCTTTTTTTGAGTTTTTTATGCACCCATGATACCTCTAATGTACCCTTCATTGCATTATTTAGGCATAAACTCCAGCAATAAACTGATGGAGCAGGGAAAAGCCCTAATTTCCTTATACTTTAACCAAGGAGTGTGTTTTAGTGTCTCTGTTGTAGTTCTATTTTTACCTGACATCAGATATGAGTTATAACTTGCATTTAGAATAATTTTTCATCATTGCTTCTTGTAGCTATCAGTGAGTTTATGAAAACTGAAAAGGTAATACCCCATATTCCTTTATGTATGCTGCTTTTTCTCTTCTAATTTCTTTTGTCTGAACCAGAAGTCATTGAATCCAAACAGCTTTTAAAGGACAAATTTAAGAAAAATATGCACTAGAAGTTGGGGTTGCTTTTGGTTTTTTGGTTGTTTGTTGGTTTTTTATCCCACAAGAACTAAATGTTCAGCTATGATAAAAATATTTCCACCATAATGTTGCAGGATGCCCACATATCCTTCTCTGCTATCTTTGTACATTCTGTATCATATTTTATTTCAGCCTGTTTCTCTGTGTTCAGAAGCAATTGGTAATGTGTATCAATACTGAAAGCTTTTTGTGAAAACTTATACTGAAGCACAGAGCTAAGACCAAAGTTCATTAATGCTTTTGAGGTGCTACTGATATTCATTGGCTTGCCACTGATAATTGTAGGAGAATTTTGTAATGAGAGAAAAGATGTTTTATCTCAGTTTCTTGGTCTGTGTTTATTTGGACTATTACAATCAGACACAAAAAAACCTGTTAGAAATGGCACTGAATATCTTGATTACAATTTTATTTTGTCTGCATAGTTTCTGCCCAGTCACTGAATTCTCTGAAAATTAACAACAAAAAATTGCCACATAATGTTGGGAAATTACATGCCATAGTTGCTTCCCACAGTCATCCTCCATTCTCATTTTGTCATGCTAATTTACCCCAAAGTCGGGCTGCACAGTTGAGTAATGACTGTCACATATATACAGGCAGAGAAATGGGTAGCCTCCCCCATATATCCTGATTTCCATATCTACCAGAGTAAGGACTCGCTATCTGGAATGGCCTTTCCTATAATCTTGTTCAGTAAAACATCTTTAATTCTGTTCCAGCTTCAAAAGACAGCAAAAATATATCTTTTAATCTACAATGACTGGCAGATGGCTATTACCCAGTATTTTACTTTTCCTGAGCATAGTTTATCAATGCTGCACCAATGCCATTCTCTCTTTGACACTAGCAGACTTCAGTTCACACAGTGAGCTTTTTTTAAAAACAGAAATCATATTCCATTATCTCTGCAATCATTGTCTATTCTCATTTTCACAGAATGGCTGCTTTATTAAGCTAAGTATTTAGAAAGTTCCTCCCAAAACCTTTTCACTGAGTGCTTTCCAAAAATTAAATGCTAACAGAACAATTTCTCTCCCTTCCATTACTAGAGGAATGTTAATTAGCAGGGCTGTTTTTCTCATTTTTTTCAATCTTCTCCCTTCAAATCTGCATGTGATAGTTAGACACCATACTGATGTGGGCAGCAGAAGAACCAGAATAGAATAAAGAAATATTAAACCAGCACGTTGCCTCTCCTAGTGAAGGTGCATGAGAAGAAGCTGCGGTAGGAAAGGCATGTGAAGGGGGAAGCCGAGAAATGAAAGAGAATTTTTATAGTTTAATTTGGACTGTCTTGCAAATATCTGTTCCTGAGTTCATACTCTGTGGACCTAACTGCATAATTTCACATGGCACAGAATCAAATCAGAAGGCAACAACAGCAGAACGAAACCGATATGGATGTTGTGTCAAGTCACAGGAACCACAGAAAAAGGTTCACACATTTAAAATGATTGCTTCATTACATACAGGCAACTGAATATTGAGGCACTGGCATTTACAGTCTTATGCTGATGCTCAAAGTGGCTGCTCAGCTTTAAATATAGGCAGACATTAGATGAACATGCATGAATATGAAACCTGGGTTACAGGGGTGCTTGGAGAGCAAGTATTCCAGAAGCAATCACCAGCAAGTGGCAGCTACCACCAGAAAGATTACACCTTTCCAAAGAAGCAGGAGCTAAGAAGCCAGTAGGATACCTTGCAATGAGAACATAGGCACAGAGAAACACAGGCTTTAATCCACACAACTCATCCCTAGTAGACAGTCAATCGTCACTCCAGGATGAAGGTATTTGAGAGGGAGATGAGGTAGCTCAACACAATACAAATGATGCCACTCACTGGCTTACACAACAGCCTCCTCACTTTGTGTACATGACTTTTACTCTCTCTCCTTTCATACTACTTAGTAAATAGCCATCACAGTGTGTGGTGTTCACTACAGCTTTTCATAAACTGAATCCCCTCAAAATTGAGCACAGATCCTCTGAAAAAGTAGAACTTTACTCAGTGAGAAAATTTCCTGGCCATCTCTGTGGCCCCCTCCAGGCTCTGCTGGAGGGATAGGGAGATCCACAGCATCACAGAGCAGCTGTTCCATCAGTTCAGGTGAATTCAGGTAAAGCTTAAAGGCACTCTATGAAGAGCATAATCCATGAATGTATATTGTAGAGATGTGCTGCAATATACACATGCACTACATACAGTAAAGAATGTGGTGGGATTTCTCTGACAGATGTACAGCACTGACTTAAGAAACCAGCTCCTTCCACCATGGTGCGGAGGTTTCAGAAAAATATTTTGTCTCACCTCAACCATATGACTTACTGTCCATCTTGAGCAGGCATTGTTATCCCCACTGTTCTAAAACAATTTTTCAGGAAGACATGATCATCACATTGCCAGGGTTCACAGTTCGTACAATCACAGAATCACTGAGTCTGAAAAGGATCTTGGGAGCCACCTAGACAACCTCCTGCTGAGGTTACCTATGGCTTTGCCCAGTTGGGTCCACATCTTCTCTGGGCAACTTCTTCAAGTTATAACCTTTCCCTGGTTTTTGTTAGTTAGTTTGATTGTTTGTTTTGAGGGTTTTGTTGTTGTTGTTTGGGGCTTTTTTTTAGGGGGGTTTTGTGTTCCTTTTTTTAATTACTTAGAAAAAAAAAGACTTTTTCATTCTAGGCAAGAGGAAATATTTTTTCTTCTGATTTGCTGAGATCGTTTCAATAGATCTGACAAGCGTCAACCAGTCAGGAGGAAATTCCAGTGACAGTTACATAAACCCTTGAAAATAGGCATGTTTGGAAAGGGAATGCTGATGCTGAGCCACAGATATGTCACTACAGGTATTGCTAGACTTTGAAGAGACAGCACTACATTAGTAACCCTCATCTGAATGACCTCAGGTCGGTTCTAGTTGGATGAGATGTGCATTTAAATAACTTCACATCAGAGAAAAGGGAGACATTATTACACCTAAATCTGCCACTTTAATTTTTAAACCAATTCACCCATTGGAATTGCATCTAATCAAAATGTTACCTCCAAAAAATTCTGCACTGGATATTTTATAGCAGGCAGAGCAATCACTTCCTCCTGTTGTGAAGGAACAGATCGTTCAAGACAGGAGCCTGGGCTGTGCTGAAGGCAGATAAAATTACAGCCAGTTCCCAAAATAGATGTCAAAAGCCCAGCAAGTTTTTCTTCCCTCCATGACTGCCCACGTCATGGGAACAGTTCCACCATCCTCACACTTGTTAAACAGCTCTTCTCACACCTTCCCAGGCCTGAGAAAGAGATCTTGCCTTCAGAATCCATTCTTAGTCCTGTCCACACATCTCTTGGTCCCCTAAACTGCTAAATTTGTCTCAAGAATTTAGCTCTGGAAGGCATCCACAAAATTACATCATTAATTTGCATAGAAGTATAGGACAAAATTGGTATATGACTGCTTTTTTCCTTCCAGCCATGCATACTGAGGAGAAACTCAACTCTGTGTGGGGAAGCAGATTTTACACCAGCAGCATGTGAGCACAGAGCTGGTGGAATTGAGATTCTCATATTCAGCAGATGGCAGGTGAAAAGCTTCATGCACTGATCCACAATGGTGATGCACAGGGAAGCTCTCCTCATCCTTCAGTGGTCACAACTTGTGTTGGCACAGCCCTCAGGCCCCACAAAACTATTCCTTCTGCCCACCAGCAGTACTTCAGCAGGGCTCCAGCCATGCTTCCTACATGGCCTGCAGCCTTTCCCCAGGTAATGGGGACACTAGGGCTTCTAAGATGTTTTGCATCACCCAGAGGCTCAGTACTGCTGAGGACCTCCAGGGTGAATGAAGGACCATGGAGGTGATTGAAACCTGAACCTTCCACTGTGGTCTCTTGAGTTATAATACCGTGCCCACAGTCATCCAGCTGGCAAAAATTAGGTATGGATGTGGTTGTCCAGAGAGCAGTACTTGTGAGGGATGTTTCTGCTTTGCATGACCCCCAAGCCTTTCTCTAGCATCACACCACTTGGTCTTAGGACAGAGCCAGGAGCAAGTTCTAGCCTCCTGGTCTCAAGGGCACAGATCCTTCAGATGATGCAAACTCGACTTCAACAGCAGTTTGTTGCCAGGGGAACTGTCCAATTCCCAACGTGCTGCAAGAAAATATCTCTCTCTCCCTCTGTCTTTTCCAATGTGTTTAGAGAATGTACATCCTGAGGCTGCCAGTCCAGTACCCAGGCTTCCTCTCCCAGCTCTCTCCAAAATGCCAATAACAAAGCAATCAGGACAGTTCAACAATCAGTGTCTTGATAGAATCCTTCCTCTTTGTCAGCAAGTAGGAAATAAATCATTCACTGGAGCCTGCTACAAATATACCACCCAGGCACAGATAACATTCTTAAAAAAGGATGTGAAAGACAAAGACTAATCAAGGATTCTGCAGCTGTCAGAGGAAGGTATTTTCTGTGGTAGAGAAAATACCTCATTTTCCTATTTCCCATATGATTTTACCTTCATGCAAACTGTAAGTGTAGAAACTGGAACCCAAGAGATCTCTAGAGGTTCTATATATTTTCAACATACTTAAGCATAAGATTAAATGAAATTGGAAACAAAATACAAGTTTTCTGGTATTTCTGGTCCAGTATATCTAGTCTTACATGAAGGTTAAGTGAGGTGAAGGAGAACTATAAGTGTTCAGGAGAAAGGCCATATAAAATTTAAACTTTTGACACAATCTAAATGGCAAAGCTGGAATGTAAATCAGCAGCAGAGCACTTCTCGAATGCAATATGTTTAAATTAGAAAAGGATTCTTATGCTCCAAATACTTTTGCAGGTATTTCACTGATGAATGAACACAATACAATACTTGTTTTAACTTCACTGTCTCTTAGGACAGGATGAAGTCACACCTGCTACTAGACCAAAGCACTCAGAATGCCCACATCAGTGCTTGGGAAAAGAGAGGTTAGGGTGTTTTCTTGTGATTTTGGAGGATGAGCTTTATTAAGATCTTTGTAACTATTAGAGATACCTTTTCGAGCTTGACACATGCATATTTTCATCTAAATTCTGGTTGGTAGGTTTAGAAATCTATGAACAGAATGCTCTGTTCAAAACACCTATTACTGAACATTTCTGGAACACACATTGATTTCAAAAAGGTAATAAATGTGTTTTTACTCCAACTTTCAACTGCTTAACTCCGCAGTTTATCTTATCACTCCTCTAGAAAAGCTGATGAGACTGACAGCTCATTATTTTTTTCATCATCTTCTTTGTGATGATAGCATTAGAATTCATCAGCTTGAGAAGACACAGGGATATTCAAGTCGCAAGAACTTTCTTTTTAAGGTTATAATTTTGCTTTGAAACATCACAGCCTAAGACTTCAAAAACAATTTTCCTCTGCAGTAAAGTATGGATGAAGGAAGAGGGGAAAAAAATAGTTGTGGTGTTGCAAGACATAGTAGTTGATCTCACAGTATAAAAATACTTTGGAATCTGTACGTTAATACATTTTGATATTTACTGAAGCCAAACCCTCTACAACCAAATATTTAGTAACTGAAATTTGCCAACAACTTATGAGTCTTACAATACTGATCATACTTCTTCATCATACTTTTGCTGTCATACCTTTTTTCACACCATGCGTTAAAGGCAAACCAACTGAGATAATATAAAAGAAATTGATATGTCTTTCTCCTGCCTGGGCTCTCTGTTCCTCTTCCCATGACAGGACTAATGCACAAGCAGGACAGAGCAAAACAAGTCTCTATTTAGCTAAGATAATTAGTTTAAACAGCACCTTTTTCACTATTATGGAGAGGCAGGGAGGGGAGGTAGTTTCACTTCCAACTCCTAGTTTTCCCAGTTAAGACTGATCTCTTCTCCTGGTATTTACACACCTGATGGTCTGCCAACATTCACACCCCCTGGGAGGTTAACACAGTCAAGGAAACAGGGATATCCATGGTCACAAAATAGACAGCAAATACCCAAAGGGATGCACCCCTTCACAACTAAAGCACATACACATATCTGCAGCTCCCCTCTTAGTTGTTTAAATTCCTTTGGATGCAGAAAGCATTATTCGGATATAATTTTTGCCAAAACCAAGCTTCTTTTCTTTTTTTTTCTTTTTTTTTGCCAACATCAGAGGAAATTGAAATTTCTTAAAAATTTAACTTTATAAGACTGGTTTTCATTCATTCCTTAGCAGTCAATTTAAAAAAAAATAGGGCACAAAACATCTGGATTCTTTGGGAGTTGTCTTATCTCCAGTAATCTATGTGAGACACAAACTGTATTGTACAAGTCCTTCCCCAAGATAGTGTTCACCTTCCAATAAAAACCAGGGAAACAGACTAACAACCAAGACTCAGTCACCCAAATGTACACCAAAGAGACTCCCAGGAAGAGCAAAGTCTTGGAGGAGGAGGATTCATCATTGAGTAAAAATTAGGGTCTGCTTGTCTAGAATGAATATGAAGGCAGCCCAGATGAAGAGGTAAGATCCATTGTTTTTTGGGGTTTTTTTTAACAAGTACATGGCTATAATATAGAGCTGATGGATTTCAAGTCCAAAGAAGGGCAGGAAATGTGGTGAAGGGCCTAGAGCACAGGTCTCATGAGGAACAGCTGAGGGAGCTGGGGGTGTTTAGCCTGAAGAAAGGGAGGCTGGGGGGAGACCTTATTACTCGCTACAACTATCTGAAAGGAGTCTGTGGCAAGGTGAGTGTTAGCCTTTTCTCGCAGGTAACAAGTGATAGTACAAGAGGAAATGGCCTCAAGTTGTGCCACATGAGGTTTATATTAAATCTTAGAAAAACTTTCTTCATGGAAAGGGTTGGCAAGCACTAGAACAGGCTGTCCAGGGAAAGTGGTGGAGTTGCCGTTCCTGGAGGTATTTAAAAGATGTGTAAAAGTGGCACTTAGGGACATGGTTTAGTGGTGGACTTGGCTCTGCTGGGTTAATGGTTAATGGACAGAGTCAGTGATATTAAGTTCTTTGATTCCATGTTTCTGTATCCAAAACTACCACCAAAGGAGAGATTCTGAACTGTACTTGGGCAGAGCATCAGCAGGTGTGGGAGAAGGTAGCAAAGGTGCCCAGTGCCAGGATATGAAAGAGGAGTGGTGGGGAACCTGGGAGGTACAGTGCACAGGTCTGGGGGTCCCACTGCCAAAGGAAGGCTGCACTGGGAGAATGGGGACTGGGCCAGACTGGGTGAGTGAGTCAACATGGACAGGAAGCATCAGACAGAATTTCTTGGTTGGTTGGAAATACTAATGATGTCTTCAGAAAGGCTGAAGGGAAGTTCCCAGAGCAGCTGGGCTTGTCCCCAATGGTTTCATCCCTTTTGTGCTCTCTGCTGCAACTGGGTGAGGTCATTTTGCCTTCCTCTTCCTCTTCGCTTTTGTGATGAAGTGACATCTTTGGTTCTAAACCGGACAAGGGCAGAGCAGACTGCATGATTATTTCCTTCCCAGTGCAGATCAGGTCTCCGTCACTGACTGTAAGATTAGGGCTCTCTTACGATTTTCAAGGCCACCAGCACAGAGATGATGAAGGACCCACAGCCCCCAGTGACAGAGGGGCTGTTGAGTTTCTGCTAAGCAATTTAGATAATTCATGCACCCAACACACTATCCTGTGAAAGAGGAAAGGAGAAAGTTTTGTTCACAAGGTGAAAACTTCCCTGCAGTCAGGAGCTGTCCTCATAGTTTGTAGAAGCAGGAGCCATGGCTCTCCAGTACACGCAAGAAGCCAGCTCAGTATTTCCTCTAATTCATCTGGTTTCTTCTCAAATAGTTACTTGGAAATCCCATAATCCTAACAGATGTGCTTCACTCTCAAAAAAGATGCCTTTACAAGAAGGGAAAGGTGGGCTAGTTGGAAGATACGAAGGTCAGTCCAAAAGGAACGGGTTGGTAATTTCAGACCAGCAGACAAAACCTGCTGCTTGTATCGCACAAAATAAATATAATTTAGGCTCCCATGGCTGAATCTGCACATCTTTTTTTCAAACTATGATCATACCACAGAGCAGTCACACAGCCCCATGTTCATCTTCGCATAGTGCACTTTGGTGTTGTTTGCAGGGGGCTATGGTGGTCATGAGCTAGATTGCTTTCAAAGAAAACTTAACCAGGTGCTGTCATCCAAGTGTGCAAAGATAAAGATGTACTTTAAACCTTGTTGGGAGTACAAAAACCCAAATAAATGATGGGAGGGCATTCATCTGAAGAACCAGGCTAACTGTGCTTTGGAATAAAGGGGCAAATTGTATACAGGGGAGGTGCAGGGGCTGCAGCATATTCATCTTTGATCCTCAGGTTCAGTCCTGTCACACACAACCCAAGCAGGGCATTCAGAGAAGAGGGAAATGGACAGAAATCCATTTTTCTCCTTGTGTCTCCTTTGAGTTAAGGCTTTGAGAAGATAGAAAGGGCAGTTTGGGGAACGTAACAGTGGTGGAATTCAGGGCCAGTAAGTACGATAGAGATAAGCAAAAATTTTGATATATGTGACTTTTAGCCAGCCACATTTAGTCAGTACAAATTCAGCATAAAGCAAGCAAAAAGGCATAGGGATTAGGGAGATACGGTAGGAAAGAGTGGTGCTAAGGTACTTGGGGCAGACAGTATAACCATCATGTAAAAATATAACTGCTTAACCCTTCAAAAAGGCCTGACAGTACATTTTATATAGGAGAAAGACACCTGCTAGAGAGGTCTTTATATGAGAGGTTAGGAGAAATAAGGATAAACTATTATTAGAAAATATACAACCAGAGTATGTAATGCCACTTACATTCAGAAACATTTTTAATCAATCTTCCCCATATTATACATTTATAAAGCTTTAAAATAACTTAGCATTTCAATGGTCTTTTGTAACTATAAATCAGGAGGTATGTCAGTGGCACTGCAACCACATAAAACAAACCTCAGCTGTTAAATGAGCAGAATCCCAACCAATCTGATGCACAATTTAACTTGTCTGGTGGAAGCCTCCAATCTATCTTGTTCCCAAGTTATTTGGAGGCAACGGCTGATAACTACAGCTCTGCATGCACAGATAAAAACGTGACTCTGAGCAATCAGCAGAAACAGATGCCTACAGAACTGCTTTTCCGGCTGCATGTGGTGTGTCTGACCCTCGCCCAGCTACACAACCACTGCCCAGAGCAGGATGTGAAGCTGGCCTGAAGCAGATAGACTCCAGCAGGCACCCCACCATGGGCCCTTTTCCCTCCCCCAAGACAGCTGCATCACTCTTGTCAGGGCCAAGGATTATTCAGACACCAGCAAACAGCAGGACAATAAGGTTGCTGAGCCCCAAAGTGTAACAGGCAGCTGTGGGGGTTTGTTCTTGGTGTCAGGTGAGGGTTGTGTGCTGGGAAGAGGAACAAACCTCAAAGGCCTAGGCAGCACCCAGGAAGGACAAAAGATTCTACCTGGAGCCAAAGCTCATCTAAATCGAGTGGCATTTCAAACTTCCAAGCGACTGTGATAAAACATCCAACACACTGAAGCAGACTGAGCCATTCTGAGATAGGAGACACGATGCTACCTTTACCTAAGACTGATGGTTTTCTTAGTTACTTCTTTTTTTCTGTTTCTGTAAGAATTCATGCTATTTAAATGGAAATGTAAAGCACTAGCAAACTGCAACGTGGCACCTAACAAAATGTAAAGGTAAAGCTGATTCTCCAGCCTATTGCTGCACAAAACCCCCACGGCACTGTAGGAGAAAAACAGTAATCAATAAAATACTATTGCATGTGGCACTTAAAACAAAAGGCAGTGTTCTTCAGAGAGCAGTGTTAAGAGAATAGACTTCTTTTGTGAGTGTGATAGTACTCAGAGCTCATTAAATAAAAGCACTATTGAGTTAATTAGTTAATGTCTAGTAAGCCTTTGAAGAAATATGATATTGTGCACATCAGTGCCAGCTGTTATTTATTTCAGGGCTAGTGGGGCATATTCTGTATTTGACTATGCCACTACAATCCCCTTTGGCTTATGATCTGAATAAAGACAGGATGTACTATCAGGACAGAATTTGGCCTTTAAGCTTTAAAAATGCTGCTTTTAATATCTGCCATCTCTTCCTGACTTTAAATTCTACCTCAAAGCAGAGCAAACAAAGTTTTCTTATACAAACAAGAGGTATATTACACCCACAGAAAGTAGTTCTACATTCCCTTCCATTTCCACACAAGCCATAAAACAGTACCAGCTACTCAGACTGAAGCAAGCTTAGGCAGCTCCGAGACACACAAAACATGAAAATATGTACTATGGAACAGTGGCATGGACAATACAGGAGTTATTACACTATGAAAGATGCATACTCAGACTACACCAGCTTCTAAGAGCTCCGCCGAAAAATCAGAGCAAGGCATATCTGTGCCAAAGTCAAAAGGTAAGACAGATAAACACCCTAAAATGCAACCCATGCAGTCTCTTAAGTGTACTTGAGAGGCTTGTGTTGTGGTAGGAAAATACTGACTGGAAAGCTACCAATAAATCAACCCTCCTATAGGAATATAGGAAAATATTACCTCTAGTCTTTCTTAGTATTTAAAACCTCCTTTGAGTTGGCCTTCACATGTTCTTTAGACAAAAAGCTGAGTGTAAAGCTCTTCAGCACACCTATAAAGAAAGATGCTTAAAGTCTAAAAGAAGTGAGGCATCCCTGGATGGATGATGTGGTTTGAGTGTGTCCTACAGAGAGGCTCTGTAAGGGTGGGGACACACACCTGCCAGCAAACATTGTGTCATCAGTAGTGGTCCCTGGCCACACAGATATACCTCTATCCTGTGTTGAGACCAACAATTCAACCAAGAAGGACACCCCCACCTAAGTAATCCATTCAACATTTGCCCTCAGACAACATTTGGAAAGCTCAGCTCCCCTGATATTTTTTGTTCAGACAATGCATGGCAAGTATCCCTCTGTGCATGAAGCCAACACAGATCTCTGTTATTTGGAGATGACACAAGTAGTTATATATACATATAATTATATGTATTATCATAATTATAGAAGATACTTTTATATACTGCAGGCTATGTAAACTGTTTACTACTTAGACCTTGCCTGTATTTACAAGTTCATAAATTAAGAAAACTAAATTAATTAATAATATATGTTGTTAAATTTGAATTCTGTTCTTTAGTAAGTCTAAGAAAGTACATCAGAGGAAGAACTCATCCCACAATAAACTAGTATTATTATTATTATTATAGATTGTCCATGTGTGGAACAAATTTGAGTATCCCAGGATTAATAATCCTGAAGGCTCTGCCTGCATGTAAATACACCTCTCTGCCCATTCAACTGCACAATCACTCTCCAAAACCTCGAAGAAAGCAATTTCAATTTTTTTTTTTTTAACAAATGCAAAGAGTGAAACAAATCAGGTAACTAAAAAGGCCAAACTATGAAAAATAGATTTCATTACTGAACCAAAAGGCAGGACCATTTGGGAAATTGGAACCATGGATTATTACCTCCAGAGATTCAAAAAGTCTTTCTTTTACTGCATTAACTTTCCCCATCCATTATTCATCAGAGATGCTAAATTAGACAATTTTCATGTCAAGTCACTTCTAGGAAAACCTTTCCTGTGCCAGTGAGGGGCCAGAGGCCAGCAGGGCTGGTGTGGCACTGTTATTGAGCTGGGGCTGAGGGGCCATGACAGCCCACCTTCACCTTCCTTGAGGCACAGCACATTAGGTCTCCTGCCTGCAGGAGCTGGGATGAGTTTTGCTTCTCCTTGAAAGATGAGCTGCACCATTTCAGGCCTCAACACCTTCCTACCATTACAAAAAACATCTCCTTGTAGGATTTTATCTTAGGCTTCTTCATATGCTTGCACCATTAAGATATTTGGAGGTCAAGAGGGATAGGAACAAATAAATGTAAAAGACAGATAAGATTGCACTGGGAATGTTGTCAGATAAAGGCACACCCTGTCACAGTGTCTTCAACGTGCCCCTTCATCTTTACCATGCCGCTATGGCATTTGGTGTTACATGGTCCGTGTTTCTGTTGGTTTCTGCGCCTCCTGTACTCCTCCTCTCCCAGCATCTATCATTCTCTTTTTCCACCCCATTTTTATCTCTTCTTTCATATTCTTTCAGCATATTGTTTTTAAAAGCTATCATGGGAGGCTGGGAAGAACTAAGGCTGTATCTCTGTGAGTATGTATATACATGTGTGTGTATGTGTGTGTGTGTGTGTGTGTGTACATGTGTGTGCAACACTCCTCCTCTCTCAGGAGTGACAGAAACACCTTGTCCTTCACTGCAGTCAGAGGGTAAGGAGTGGTAGAGTGCACAGCCTTGGGCCCATGAAAGGTCCCACTGCTGAGGGGAGTAGCAGTGGTCAGACACTGGAGCACCTGGGGAATCCACTCCAGCATCTCAACAAATCTCATGTCTTGCAGCACCAGTTCTCAGCAGCGTTCCAGATGCTGCCAACCTGGGAAAGAAGTTGAGCAGGACACATACAGGCCAGCCCATTTCTTTGCCACTTATAGTTCAGAACCGGCCTTTCCCAAATAATTTTAGCTTGCTTTACTAGTTGATCCTGAGAGCAAGCGGAAATTCTGTTTTTTCTCTTAACATTGTTTATACAATAGTGTGATGAGCTGCATACATACAGCCAGAGGGAAAATGAGGCTTAGCAAGTACTATTTCTTGGCAACCAGTTTTTAAACAGATGTTCAGCTGTCGTAAGATGTATTGTAGTGGTGGGCTGGGCCCTAGTACAATGTGCAGCCAAGGATGTAGTGACAATTGTACAGGATTAATTAAACTTCCTGAATGACCTCACTTCAAGGCTCTGCAGAGACTAGATAAGAATCACACAGCTTGGCGAAGAGCCTTAAAAGGGAACGGAAAGGGAGGGAAAAGAACTTTCTGTAAATGTGGACTTCTTTCTCCAGGTTGTGGAGCAGCACCTGCAGGACCTGTCAGAGAGGGGGGTAATGTGGCTGCTCTCGCTTCGTTTAGGCAAAGAGAGATGAATGGGTCAGATGTGCAAGCAGTCAGCCACAGGCTGGAACCTTACAGCAGTGCGCAGAGCAAGCTCCCTCTCCAGCTTCCCCTACAGTCCTGCTGCCCTCATCCCTTTTGTGTAGCACTTACACAGCACTTCCCACCCATTCCAGGATACCAGGGCATGGAAAGACCCACCAACACAAAGGTATGGGCACTTATGCTGCAAATAATGCAATTTCCTAATTCTGTTTCTCAATCCCCTGATCATCCACAATTCATAAATGCACCAAAAGCTGGCTCGGTCCAGCTGACAATTTCCTACAGTGTGAAAGCATGAAAAAACCCATTACTAATTTGGCTCCTTCCTTCCATGTCAATCTTCCAACACTACTCCAGCAGGTTTTGCAACCTGAAAACACCCCAAAAACACATACTGCCACCACAGGATTTACAAACTGTACTACCTGGTGTCATACTACTGCAACAGCATCTGGCAGACTGTGATGCAGCACTG
Source organism: Xenops minutus (assembly GCA_035221455.1). NCBI lineage: Eukaryota > Metazoa > Chordata > Aves > Passeriformes > Furnariidae > Xenops > Xenops minutus. Next base: position 30,988,662 of record JAWWEE010000074.1, read on the forward strand.
AGGCACTGAACTGCAAAAACACTGCATAATAATGACATCCTAGATCATGAACAAAACACAGGTACTACAGAACTAAACAGGGCCAGGACATGAACTTGAGCACAGCCTGTATTCTTGAACTTTAAACAGGCTTCCTGGCCTAATTGTGTTTCCCAAAACAATGCCCAGGCTCATTTCAGGCAACATCATGCTGTAGTAATTAAGAGCAGATGGCCAAGACTACCTTGCTGTGGAGAGAAGGAGTTCATCCATCAGCAGTCCCGCATCCCCTTGGGATGACCAGGACACGGCCCATTTAACTTGCTCATCAGGGTGACCATGCAAAGCCCAGAGATATCCCCTCATGCTGGTCTCTGGACATGAGCCAGTTTACACACCTTCACCTGAGAATGAAGGATTGCTCCTCAGGGCAGATGCCTCTAGCAGCATAGATGTAGTCAAAGGTATTCAAGTGCTTAGTTTCCTTTGATTTCAGGCACACAAGCACCTTCAAAAATAAAGTCTGAATTTCACCATAATTCTAGGAGTATGATTTCACATCACAATTAGTGTCACGTTCTCCTGGGATGTTCCCGCTCTCCACCACCCTTTCATCAATTTTTGATAGCTCTCTTTTCCATCACACCAATCAACTTACCAAGCAAGGGCACACCAGGTGTCTGGCTACAGAAACAGTGTGGCATGCAGCCAAAGACAGTGTGAAGAAGGGACGCTCCTTTCCACAGCAGGCAGCACACTGATTGTCATAGATGCAAGAAGTGCCTCTGGAGAAATAAGCAGTTCTGAGGAAACAATATGGCTGCTGTTCTCTGCACCCACAGTGTTTGTTGTGTCCTACAATGCTGGAGAAAACATGCTGCTATAGAGCTTGGTCTGTCCACCTTTCCCATCAGCATCCTGGTACGTCCACCAAGTGTCAAATGAAGTTCTTAAGCTCTACTCACTCAGCCCTGCTGCTGACCTCAAAAGGGGGTTTGCCCACAGAACCTATGGAAAGGAGTTCAGAAAATTACCCACAGAATGAAAAATACTCTCATACAAAAATTATGTTTCTCAGTGTAGAAAATATCTTTGGCCAATCCTACCCACAATCCTGAACAGGAAATCATTGTGCCAGGAGGGCACTCAGAGGAAAGTTTGGTCATCTCAGTGGTTTTAATATTACACATACATCTAGTGTGTTTACATGGTGATCTATGTTATACATAACACAAAGCGTTGTGGAAAAAGTGCTGGAGAAGGTAAAACACAGGAAGAGTTAAATAACTTGCAGAAATCTCACAGCAAACCACTGATAAGAATCAAGAACAGAATCCATGTGAAACAGCAAAACAGAGCAGAACCCAAAGTGATTGGCAAGATGCCTATCAATTTCAAAAGGACCACAATTCAATCCCTGGAGTCTTGACTTCTAACCTGATCTTTTTGTGGCACAGCAGATTATCAGCTGAGAAACTGCTCTGCTTCAGGCTGATCAGCATGATGACACATGTGACATGCATCTTAATAAGCAAGCTATGATAAATGTGTTTTTAAGTACTGTTTAACAAAATCAGTCTAGTAGATATTAGAACCATCAAAAATATGGTGAAAATTTTTTCCTAGATTAACCTGCTTTATGTGATGCAGGATCCAAGTCCCTGTTATTCTATACACATCACAAAAGTCCAGAAAATTTACCATTTTCTTCAGCCAAATACTGTAAGTTTCCTTCCCAAATACAGAGTTCACTCCATGAAATTTAGAATAGCACATTCAAATATGGTTAAGTACTTTCATTTAATCTTTAACATGGGTTTAATTACTGCATGGCTTGATCTCCTGGAGCTCTCTTTTCACAACTGGATTCCACAAGGACAAGAAGAAAGGAAGAGCTGTGGTTGTCACCATGCTCATTTTGGGGCATCTTTCATCAGTAAAATAACACAGAAAATGGCCAAAAATAAGTTATGCTCCATCTGTGGCAAAATGAGACAAAGAAGAGAGACACTTATGTCTGACAACACACATCTTGTAGGAAGGTAGTGGGCAACCTGGGTAATAAAACACCCCAGACCTTGAACACCTCTGAAGCATGGGAAGAAAAGCTTACTATTCTCTCCCAGACTGATCGCTCCTGCAGAAAGAGGTGAGTGCAGAACTGCCCCTGGCAGCGCCAGAAAGCTATTTGCTTTCTCCATGCCCTGTGCTAGTTCTGGTCCTTCAACAGGAACATATAAACTGAGCTTTCAGCAGACAAGGATTCCTGGGGATACCAGCAAACTCTGAATCCATACCAGAGTGCCTGAAGGGCAACACTCATTGTTTTGTTTGCAGAAGGGGAAAACAGCAGTGTCACATCCTCTGCAAGCTCACAGAGTAACCACACCTGTGCCCTTTGTCATTCACTGTTTAAAAGATACAGTTGCCGGAAAAGCACAGCTAAATGTGTGCAGAGCACACATTTTCTACTTAGTTTTCTGCATATGGGACTCAATTTTGCTCTAACACCTTTAAAAGCACACACATTAACACATTTAGTGACCTTGTGCTGATTCCCACCTGAATGCTTTCTGCAGAATGGCCAGGCTTTACCTGTTGTAACATCACAACTGGAAAATAACAATGGCAAACAAAAAGTACAAAGAATTAAACTATAAATCAGTTGTTAAAACAAGTATGTTAACCTGCTTACAGTGGAGGAACAGAACATGATCTTTCCTGAAAGCTCAGTTCACCTCCTGAGCAGACTGTCAGCGGCAGTGCCAATGCCATTGTAAATTAACCACCTGTAGACCCAAGGTTAAAAGGCTGATTAATGTCCAGCAGTAGAGCAATGGTTACAAAGAACCTTCTCAGCCTAGAGATGGGCTGAGAAACAGTCCCCAGGTTCAGAAATTCTTAACTTCAGCTCAGGCCTATGATTAAAAATAAAAAGTAAAAAACTTTATCTTACAATAGAGTGTCCACTGTTTAAACAATTCTTGTTTGACCCAGAGGACTAAGAGTGTACAAACATGATCCTCGAGGATTTATTCTCACAGCCTCAACAGATGTTATTATCCAGTGATTGAGCAATGGTTTTTCTTCAGTATGGTTAAAAAAATTGATAACAAAACAAACAGCAATAAAATACATCAAAACCTCATAAAAGATTTTGATAAAAATCAACATCATCTGTGCTCAAATTGTCTTAGATGAGATTAGACTCAAACCCTGAAAATGGCCCAGAACTCAGCACTCTCAAATTTAGGAGAAAAAGAGAAAAATAGAAAAGTTCAGCAAATTTATTCCACTATTTTTTTTCTTTCCTGAGCTTTTTTTAATTTAAAAACAAAACAAGAAAAACAAAACAAACAAACAAACCCCCAACAACAACAAAAAAAACCCATTAATTTGCACAGGGGAAAAAAAAAACCAGTTTTGCTAAGAGGATTCCATCTCAGACATGGCAAAATAATTTTGGTGCTATTTTGGAAAACCGCTTCTGGAAAATGAGTGCTTTTCTGCCTTCCACATTCAGGCTTTTCCATCAGCCTTCTGGTGCACATCGATGTCTCTGGCACTTCTCAAGCACACACTTTTTACCTGGCTCAAGCTTTCCCTGTGCTGCATTTCCCCCAGCACACTGATCTCCTGACACCACTAGCAATCATGGGCAATGGCTTATCTGTGTGTTGCAATGATCCTCTTGACTCCTCTAGCTACCCCAGAGACCTTCTCAGCACTTTGCTCACAAAGAAAGGCAGCTAAGTTCCATCACAATCAACACTGGCACCTGATGAGCAGCAGCTTTTCCGTGGTGTCCAATGGATTTAGTTTATCATTAAATAAGATTGGGCCCATTCCAGTCAAGAAGAAAGTAATACATTTGCAGCATCAGCATGAGCCAAATGTAATATTTCCAGGTTTTCTTGTGACTGAAGTAGCTAGCCTTCTACTATGCCAATGCTACATTTTTATAAGCTAGAAAGCAATTATTTTAATATTGAAGCCCAACATCATATATATAATCTTTAACACAGAAAGCAAATCAGTATGAATAGGTAAGATACTGATGGAAAGAGACTCTGGAGGCAGAAGAGTATGTTGCTCCAAGCAGCTATATCCCTACCTCCCCCCAGTAAGCTATATTAACTGCTCTGACACCTCTTCATGACAGATAATAACCCCACTAACAAGCACCTGACTCTGCCTAAGTATCTGTTAAAAGTGTCACTGTCACTCCAGTGGGAGCTCTGCCTAATGCTCGTCTCCCGGTGAGGTGAAGCTGCTCAGCACAGACAGCTCTCTCCTCTGCTTCAGCCTTCTTGCCAGGAGCTACAGGCTCCTACTTTTCCATGTCCAACAGCTGGTCACTGGTTTTTCTGCCGAAATCCCTAGAGATGCTGGCAGGATGTAGTCTTCATCCTAAGAAAATGGGAAGCCCTCTCGTATCTGCCAATGGAAGTTGTGGAGTAGGGTGTCAAAGCCTTTTAAATGACATTGCACAAAAATTCCCAAATGATTCCAATATTTCAGTTAGACATGAGTCAGATAGCAGGATACTTCAGATCTGCTTCTCAAGAAGAGGCAGAAAAAGCATTCAGCTGTAGCTTTTCCAGGGTTTTTCTTTCCTGTAACAACATCTTCTGCCCCATGGGACTTTGGTTAGCAGCAATGCCCAGCTCTGGAAGGGTGAGTGCAGTGCACTGGACCTGTGAAAAGCTGTGATAAACACAGTATGCTGTGAGCTGGAGAGGGCACAAGAAGGTAGGAACCAACTGGATTTTTTAAGCTATAGATACTTGTTCTGCCAGCTACCATAAATTTAAAGAAGAAACAAAACAGCAGTCAGAGGGAAACACCTGCAGCTCTTTGAGAGTCCCTCAGCTTTGAACTTTAACTTCTTTGTTTAACTAGTTTAAATTAAGCAATTAGTAATGTGCTGACAATTATTTTTAACATGCTTCCCAAGAAAATGTTACACATAAGCCTTTGACAAGACCACAGCACAAAAAGGGCACATAAAAGATGACTCTGAAATTTGTTGTTGTCACATTTAAAACAGATAAAAAGCCTTTTCTCTGCCACAGAGGTGGGGAAAAGCAGGGTATTTGAATCAAATTAGCCTGCTAGGTACCTAAGAAAAATAAGTGCATGCAGAGTGTAGTGAAGGGAGTTGATAGGGAACATATGTGAAGACTTGATGGTGCTGGAAGGATCTGAAGACTCCCTCCTCCCTGCCAGCAAGGTTTCTTTTGGATGCACAGTTTGAACAGTTCAGTCCCTGTGATCTCCACCACCATGCCTGTGCAACCAGTGCTAGACTTCCTTTGTGAAAACAAAAAGTTATACATAATCTGCCTCCTGGAAATGTTCCTCTCAGCAGTCCTTCCCTTCCCATGGGTCTTCTCTAAATCCTACTGTTCTTTGTGTTGGTTAATCCCCCAGATAATTCTGCATGGGTTTAAGTGATTCCTGGGAACCGAAAACTTTCTCCAGCAGGGAAAGGGAGAGAAAAACAGTACAGTCACAGCTCACTTCAAAATGTTGGTTTTTGGTTTTTTTTTTAATGTCTAGGTGAAAAGTCCACTGAGACAACATCAAACCACATATTTCTTAGGCAGTAGCTAGCACTAAATCCTCAGCTTCATTCCCCTTACACCTGGGAGCTGTCTGGAGCAGAAGACTTTTCCCGTGAGACTCCACTTCCCAGGAAGGTTTACTTCCCCATATCTCAGTTCTGAGACCACATGCCTGGAAGCTGAGAAGGGAGCCTTCCCATCCATTTTAACCCTTCATACCACATAAACTGCCAACCTACTAACACTCCTAACCTTCTGTGTTTGCACCAGCAGTATATTGCCCTTTCCAGGACAGTAGAAAGGCCATGGGAACATTTAATGAACATTTCAGGGGCAATGCGCTGTGCTGTTGTGTTCACAGATTTGAACATCCTCACTATCTCACATGAAGTAAAAGTTTAAACAGGCTCCAGTCGCAACATGAGCTGCATCTTGTATCACAAGCTCCACCAGACCCATGCAATGAAGATCAGGTCCATTCACTGACACCTACTCACCTATGCCATGAACAACTCACTCAGCCTTCAGCTTGCACTGAATCCACTGGGTTTGTTTTAAAGCTGTCTTTGTATCAACACAACACACCTGCAAATGCAAAACCTCAAGCTACTGAGGATTCAAAGAGGGCAAATAGGGCACAACTATAATGGAAGTGACAACCCCTAGCAAAAAGGACTCTTTAAAACCACAGATAGATGTCTTTTTATAGCTTCAATTTTTTAAATGCATGTAAGGTTTGAAGAGGACGCTGGTGCCATGTGCAATCACAAACTGAAACTGGTTCATAACCACAAAAAAATGGAGGCAGAGAAATGCAAAGTTACATTTCTGCATGGCTGTTTTGCCTCCGCAACACAGAGAAGACGCTGCTGCCTCTGCCTGCTGGAGAGAGACAGGCGAGTGAATGGCTTTTGCCTTCTCTGGTCCTTCAGGTGCTCCGGGTGGCCTTGAGTGGAAGTGGCAGACACTTCTGTGCCCCAACCCCTCCACTATTTGCTAGCCATTGAGTTTCATCTTCCTGCATCTGGATTTATGCCTTCCAGCCTGGGAGATTTAACCCCAGTGACCCAGAAAGTTTGTGTTGCATCATGTCGCCAGGCCCTGGGCCAGGGAAGATTAGCAGGGGGAAGCAGAAGGTTTTCCAGAGGAAAGCCCCTACAAACAGGGAAGAAAGCCAGGCTGAGATTTACATTTGTGGTCCAAAGCTGAGAATCAAGGGAAACTCCAAGTGTTGTAAGAGCAACATTTACAGGGTGAGCATACCTCAAGATAGCTAAATCACCTCTGTGGTGACACTTCCTCCCTCTACTGCTCCCAGCCCACAGCTGATGGGCTTCAGTTCTCCTCTGTCTCTTTCTACTAGTGTCTGGCTGAAGTGAGAGCACTCTTGAAAGCATTAGGGCATTGTGGTCCCCTGGGGCTCTGTCACTCCCTGTGCACCAATGCTGAAGCCTGTCCAGCTCACACATCCCAGGAGCAAGGTCCTTCCCTCTGTACCAAACCTCATCTGCTTCTGACAGCTGTTTACAGGATGACCATTGCCTAGCTTAACTGGTGGACAAGATTTCAGAACGGAAAGCACAAACATTTGCTAATGAACTGATTGATTTGTACTTGTCAACATGTAAATGGTTCAGAATAGCTACACAGGTTCTCCTCAATGCTGCACATGGCAAAGGGCCTAATTTTTTGAAACCTCATCTTTCTTCTTCCCCTGTCAAAACTGATATTGCCTACAATTAGAAAAATTACTGCTCCTACAGGGCTCTAGACCACATGGCCGTGTCAGTAGTATTACAGGGATTAAGGGCTTCCAGCCAGTTTCTGAGCCATCAGCATGCATCTCCTGCCCTGGACCCACCACTACAGGCTGCTCCAGGAGCAGAACCTTCCCCAGGAGAGGAGGGATTTCTCTACCCTGCCTCAGAGCTGTGAATAAGGTGGGCTGGCTATGCAACAGACTGTTGACTCAGGATGGGTCTCTTTGGATGGGCTTCTTTGGAAGCTGAGAAACCTTTTTTCTCTGTATACAAGATGAGTCTGACACCATAAAAGCAAAAAAATTTGGGCTTGTCAGAGAAGATGCCATTCATCTCTCACTCCACCGATGCCACTATTCCTAAATTTTAGGCTAACTACAAAGATCTCACTTTTTGCAAAGCCTCTTTTCTTGTATTGGAACAAACTATGTCACCAACATACCTTGAAATCTCCTGGAAATGTAAACTTCTGGCAAGAAGAATCAAGCCACATGAAGATTTTTATTTTCACAAGATTCTAGACCTCTGTAGTTTATAGGTGAAGAGTATTCCAATTTTACAGGTACAAATCAGGCTATTGATAGAAGTCATTATTAAGTAGATTGTACAGAACACAGCCTGAATATAGTCCAGTCAGCATTAAAGAAAACAATTGCTAATTAGGTGAAACAGAAGTACCTCAACCTGGCAGTGCAGAGAGCCACAACTAATGAAGCACCATTGTTGCTTCTTGGGTGATCAATCTCTGTAACTTTTCAAACTCTTTGTTCTACATTTAAATATTTTAATATTAATTTATTCTAATGCAATCTCAAATGAATAATAAGTTCTATCAGAACTGTGGCTTAAAGAAGCTTCCAACAACAAAAAATATACCAGACTCTTGTTGTTAGTAACCAGACTCTGTTCTGGTTACTAAAACCCAGAATACTTATTTTAAGCAGAAAATCTGCCTATAATGGGCTCCCAAGAGGCTATTCAGCCAGCTACAAAAATTGTATGTTTACCTTGAAAGCATCCATCAGTATAGGCATTTTAGGCTTAATGATGTCTAAAAACATCCCTAAAACCTGTATTTATGGGCTAAATAGCTTCTACAGTCTAAAATAAATTCAGTACAAAATGCTGTACTAAGAACAAGAGTGCAATAAATAACAATTAACATGCAAGCAAAATGCACCAAAAGTACAGACTGAAGAGGATTTTCCTGAAGGTCCCTGCATAATTCTTTTTTTCTGACTGCAGCAATTCCTCCTATCCTTCCAAAATAGAATAATGGGTGTTTCTACACAACTCATTTCCAAAGAAGGAAAGAAAATTTCTGAACTGCTAACTTGCATTTTCTTAGGCAGTCAGAAATGTCAGCCAGGTCATATTTGACTCCCAAATGGTGTTTCCGCTTAAATTAGTTTATCAAAGCATAGGGAGAAAATTAGTATTTTCTTTTTTCAGCCTTTCTCAAACACATTTACACCTGTAAAAAACCACCACCAGATAAAAGTACTTTCCCCCTCTACACTGATGCCTAAAATGCATATTATATATATTTTAATAACTTTCTAACACTTTAGGATAAGAACGTTTAGCTAACCACCCTTTGTACCAAATTTTTGAATTTTTTTTTAATATTTCTCATCAAAGATTTCAATAGATAGACATCTTTTAACAAGGCAGAGAACATCTTGTCTGTAGAGCAGGTATCTAGAATATAACAGGAACATTATTGGATATGTCCTAGTCAAAACTACCCAAAAAGGACCCAGAAACCTTGAAACTAGTCCAAGCAGAACAGAGAGCCATGACAAAGATGAAGGTGGGGAGGAAGGAGGGGTTTTGTACAACCACCAACTCAAATCTAGGAGGCGTGCCCCTCTGGGCTGGGTGTAACCATGATGTAATGGTTAGATATTATAAATAGCTAGTCTTATAAAATTGTAAAAACCTATGCCGTGGGTGTGTGCAATATGCAATACATTCGTTGCTCACCTAGGGCCCTAATTAAAAAACTGCTCTTTACCTTTGCATACTAAAATTGTCCAGAGAATAATTCCTCCATTTTTCAGCAACAACATAAAGAGGAAGAAAAGAAATTTATGTGCTTGTCTGAAATCTTTGCTCAATTCCGTCCACCAGTCTAAGAAAAACACTAACTGTCCCTTCAAAATTTGCACCTTTATCAATGTCAGCGATATCGCCAGTCTTCACAGCAATATTTCCTTTATATTTATTCAGCATTTTGTAGGTTACAATTATTTTTTCTATTTGTTTTCACAACATCAAGTAATGAGAAACAATTTTAGGGAGGTGGAGTGAGAGGAGGTAAGATATAGTCTTTTAGGAGTGAAAACAGATATTCAAAAAATGTGAAATCAATCTGACTTTTGTTTCCCTACCAGGTAGCGAGCTCCATGAGCTGGCTCCTTGTGTGAGAACTTAGGGGATCTGAGCTTAGATGTTTCTTTAAGTAATAGTTCAGTGCATGAAGATCCTGTGAATATATTCTAATTTATATGTTCCCATCATCCTGGCATCAGTATTTCCAACCCTGTGGCCAGACTGTTGTTACTGAGTCCACTAATTTCTTCTGTTAATCTGTGACAGCTCCTTCCAACAAGTGTGGCATTTGGCAGAAAGAAGAAAATGCAGTCCAGGAAATCATTTTTGTTTATGAACTGCTGCCTCCCAAAGGGAAGAGTTGTTTCTGTTTTTCCTCCATTGTGGCTGTGAGGGAAGACTGTACACAGTCCTGCTATACCAGCCTGCATGCATGACTACAATGCTAAACAAATCATAGATTTTGGATGAGGCCTCGGGAAGAACTGGATTGCCTTGCAGCTGTTGCAGATGACTGTAGAGTAAGAGTGCCAGGTTTCAACAAGGAACTGCTCAGCTTCTTTATCAACAAGATAATAAAGACAGGTTTCAAATACGAGTCATTCAGCCAAAGCATCTTCCACACATTAATGTTCTAAAAGGTGAGGAAAAGCAATCAATGAAATTGAACCAAGGGACAAAGGACTGCAGTCTTGGACTCTTTTCCTGGATGGAGCTGAAGCAGCAACACACCTAAAAGAAATCAGTATTCAGCAGTGTAACCAGAGTTACCCAATGCAACAGAATATCATAAATATCCAATGCATAGATGGCTGGGGCCTTACTACTGCAACTCTGCTTCTGCGAGGATCAAAGCACTCTGAAATGGATCAAATGAATAATGAATAAGCGTTGCCTGCACCCCACCAGGATGAAATTGCTCATTTCATTCTAGTCAAAGTTAAGTCTTGGTTTTCTAAGACCAGTCTTTTTATTAACTTTACTGCAAAATCCTAAATGTTCTAAAGATGTTTATTCAATGCTATTTACAGTTTGGTCATGATAACGGGAAAGAATTTGTTCTCTTTGTAGCTTGCCTCACACAGATGAATTACACAGCAGTAACAATCTGCAGGATGCACAACCATAAGCACAGCAGTCAGTCAGAAATCCAATAGCTGCTGAGCAACTTGACCTAGCAGTACGTCACTCTTGAGACTGGAAGAACAGTATGTCAGCAAAAGCTGTAGGAGGACAGAGGTGAGAAAGCAAGACAGTGATGTATAGCTCAGATTCCCTTCACCCCCTCTGTAGAGGAAGAGTTAACAAGTATCATTCACAACTGGACCCTGCTCACCTCCCTGGCTCTCCCCCAGGGTCCACCATCAGCCAAACAAGGCTAGATGCATCTCTTCAGAACCCGTCAAAGAAACATAAAAACTCAGCCAGAAGAAAGCAAATAAGCCATAAACCATGAGGTTGTTCCAGAGGGAGTCTCTATGGAGGTGCCTGGATTATCTTAATAGCTTTGTTGGTTTAAGCACAGTTCACAGTTTAGTAGTTCCAAGCTCTGTCTTCCCAGGGGAAGCCCATAGGGACCTTGTTCTCATATTTTCATTGCTTTTTTACTTTGATCCAAGGACAGAGGCATCTAGCTGATAGGAAATACTAGGTTCACAGAGTTAGTAGAATTTAAGTTTTCAGAATATGGTCCTTGGAGTTTCTGTTCTGGGAATACGGCAACTTCCTGTTGCATCGCATCAGTACCATAGCTGACCTAAAAATTAATCTACTCTTAATATTATTATCATCTCAATATCAGAATGAGTTCTAGCATTAATTACACATCCTCAGAGCTTCTGACCTTTAAGAATTAAATTATTTGAAAGAGTATAGAAAACATGGAGGAAATAAAAACATCCATTTTTCTGAATGAAACAATCTCCAAGTAATTTATTGGGGGGGATGGAAATAAAAACATTAAAAATTAAAAATTGAACACTTTCCTGATATAGCCCAACATATAACCTTAAGGTCTATTATGATAAGCAAATTATGTCAGCAACAAACATGGGGAATGAACATATCAGCAGGATCTGATCAAGACTCTCATCCCTACCACAAAGCATTGAAGAAGCTTGTCTGAGGGCTGCAACCTTCCACCTGCACTGTCTCCAGAAATCTGAGAGCCAAAGTGGGAAACTGCACTGACTGGGAGAAGAGAACTTAGGACAATAGCAGTCATGTTTTAATGATTTTGCCAACACTACTTAAAAGGAGAACAACTGTCTGTACATTTTTGTATTCCACTGAAGGCACATAGTACATTATGTGGCACATTAGACTTAAAAGGTCCCAGTGTATGTAATGAATTATGCAACAGTGTTTATTGAACAATTTTACTAATAAGCCATCTTAGATTTAAATAATAATTTTGCATATAAGGCATACAGTAAGAATGATTCCAAGTGCCTAGAGCAGAGTGTACGTTACTTAACAGGAGGCTTAATGGGAACCGCTGGCTGAGGGCTTACCAGTTATGCAGAAAAATGAGGACAGAGGAAAAACATGCCCAAGTTCCTCTTGCCATTTCAGCCATCCTAGAGACAGCCACATGTTGGGAGCTCAGGACTGTAAATATTACAGGTTTGAGTAAGTAGGGGCCTTAGCTGGCAGTTTCAGATCATTCTTTCACATACGTCTAGAGATAAATGTAGTCAGAGACAAGCAGAAGTTTATGAAACAAATGAGAACTGTGAGATGAAGTGACAATATATTGATCTAGGGATTTTGGTCCCATTAAGTGGAGATCACTCAAATATTCCATCAAATTCATCAAGAAGGAAAACCTTTGCAGCACTGTTCTGTGTGCTCGAGGGTCTTAATTACTTATGTATTAGTATAATGTAACATTATAATTTGCTACAATTATGCAATTACAGCAATATTACAAAATGTTATAAAGCATAAAATTGGTATCCTAATGTTGCATAATTATAATCTGCAATATAATACATGGACTGATGTGTATACCATGCAACACTACATTATAATGTTACATTCTGGCATTTCCCATCTTTCAACTGCAGATTGTCACTTAAAGCATTCGCTTAAATCCCAATCCACAGTTCCCTTGTGCTCTCTGGCCTACCTTAATTTCTTCTCAATCTTCCTCACATAGTTTCTGCCTAATCTGGCTTGCTCACTGGCTTGTGTTCCACCACAATATTTTTGCCTTGGTGCATGTGGTACTAAATCTGGTCCTGGTGGATTATAAAAGATTTTGAATTAATGCAGAATTGTTCAGGAATGTAATCACAAAGCTCCATAAAAATAAAGCTTCTCCACCACTCAGGGTCTGGCTTTGTCTTTTTCACTAACTAGAAAGTAATAATCTTTCGGAACTATCAGTGGAGCATAGAAACATCCTTTAATTTGAGTAATATACTGTAAATTAGCATATCTGCATACTGATTGTTGAGCATATCTGGAACCAATGGATCCATTACAGTCTGTAACAGTTGCCTTATAGCTCTATTAGTCATGATAGCAATGGAGCCTTGCCCTGGATCACTCAAGGACCTGCAGCCTACCTCCCAGCTTTGCTGTCCACTTTGCATACTCCTAGCCAATCTTTCAGAGGTTACAATCATTTCTTTTCCCCCCACTCCCCCATTCTAATTCAGCAGTAACAAATGAGGTAGTTGGTTTGGGCTTTGAAAATTTAAATCTAAACACCTTATCCATATTACTAACGTCTATAGATTTTGTTCCAGTTTTAGCTACCTTTAAAAATATGGTAATTTCATGTTTCCCCTTGAGTTTGCATAGGATTATCTAGGGAAATAAGGCAGAAAATCCCAGAGGTAGCCAGAAATTTTGTTAAAAGTTTTTTCATGGATAGTTGAAATACTTTACTTTTTAATGAAAAATTTCTCTATTTCTAGCAAATTATTAGCCATTCCCTTTAAAAAAAGTCAGGTGGCATTCCATGGAATTTAAAAAAAAAAAAAAAATTTGAATATGCCTAAAAGTCTCCCATATCACAATGGGGACATAAGATTAAAGCTTATTGCT
>JAWWEE010000074.1:31002457-31064008 GCA_035221455.1 Xenops minutus
TTAAAAAAAAAAAAAAAAAAAAAAAAAAAAAAAAAAAAAAGCTTTGTAATAAACCCTGATGTTATGAATACAGAAAATGAGAAATGAAGATTTCCTGCCATACTACATTGGATTTGTAGCTTAAGTGGCTAAATCTCCTCTTTGGATTAGAAGCTGCCACCAGAATACACGTCATCAAGCACAACCAAGGACTCCTCTCTGGTGGTGGGGTCAAATAACCAGACAGGAGTTATGCCATCGAGTCACAAAAATAACAAGCCAGATATATTTCCAATAACATTTTCAATGTTTTGGAAGTTTTCCATTTTAATTTTAATACAGAAGTATTATTTTATACAGTTTTTAATACTGCACGTCTTGAATGTCTTGTCTTTTCCCCATTTCCCCACAAGCTCCAGTAACTTCTCCAAGCTGAAGATAAAGCAGGGAGCTCAGCACCTCAGACAGCTCAATAAAGTAGCAATTCTCATAAATGATTCCGCATTTGACCAAAGGGCATAGCTGGAAAGACTAAACTTATCTCTGCCTAATTTAATTTGCTTTCAATGGCTTTCTACTGGCCTCTGTTAATACAGTCTACTTGGCATTTTCTTTCTAGGTTTTTCCCATCCTCCATCACTTATAGCCTATTCATTGGAAGAGAAATGGACAAAAAAAAAAAAAAAAAAGCTTTTTAATTAATCCAGAAGGTTTCTTTCAATCCCCTTTAAATTCTCTTCCTTCTATTTGTTCATGTAATGCTCTATAAAGTTTGGCCTGAATTTTGTGACTGAACCACATCTTTTAAGGGAAACCTTTCCAAAAGGCTCTTTGTATTTCAGTACAGGAGCAGAGAGCTGTCTTGCTTGTGTTCACTCGAGGAAGCCGTGTGCTTGGTGCTTGGCTCATCACCTTGAGTAACCTGTGATGATAAGATGCACAATTCTGGTTTCTGACCTTAAATATTCTAAAGGAGACAAATTATTAACCACTGAACAGTCATTCTGTGACAAATTAAACCCTGAGGATGTGCTTGGCTGAGTTAACTTCATTCATCAGACACTTGAGAAAATTTTGGCCATTGTGGGCTGGTGTTTTGGTAGGGATTAGCATGTAAAGTATGTTGAAAGTATTATTTATGACTATTTAATATTTAGATTCCTATTTTCTCCCTATAACCTCACTGTCTGTTTTCTTGCAACATATATGCTTATTATTCCTCTTTACCTTTAGCAATAGGTGGCACCATCTGGTTTTCATCAAACCAAACTTCACCTTCTCTTTGAACCCCTTCTGCTGCTGGAGAAATAAACCCCCAGGTCACAAGGCCCTGGAAGGCAGGGGGGCGTCCCAGAGAGGACATCCCTATCTGTTGCCGTGGGGAGAGCTGGATGCGATGGCGGAGCGGCGGGGATGCGGCGGCCAGGAGGGATGCGGTGGCCAGGAGGGATGCGGTGGCCAGGAGGGATGCGGTGGCCAGGAGGGATGCGGCGGGGATGCGGCGGCCGGCGGGCGCCCCCTGGTGCCGCCGGTAAGGCGGTGCCCGCGGAACGGGAGCGGGACTGGGAGCGGGGCCGGCCCCGTAGAGGAGGATACCGGGGGGCGATGAACCTTTGGCTCGGCCGCAGCATGAACAGTACAGGGAAGCACAGAGATGCTGCTTCAAAAACACAGAGAAAGTCCTTATAATTAAATTTTTTAAAAAAATTGTTTTTAAGAGTGAGAATTGCCTTCAAGGTATTTAAAACGGAAAAACCCCCCACCCTATTTCTAAATTGAGGATCAGAAACATACTTGCAAGTCCTCAAACAAATAATTGAAAGACTGCTACTCTGACATGCATGGGAAGGGTTTGGCTGTGGTACCACTGAGCAGCATTCACAAAAAACCAAAAGTCAGGCAGCATTCCAAAACACAACTGAAAAACAAACACACAAACAAGCAAACAGACAAAAAACCCCACCTGGTTTCTGATAATAAATTTTAAAAAACTCCAGCTTCTTAATAAAAACCCAGGTTCTGACCACAGAAAATGAGAAATTTGGGTTTCCTGCAATACCAAGCTGGATTTGTAGCTTGGGTGGCTGAATCTCTACTCTGAATTAGAAGCTGTCACCAGAATACACCTGTCATCAAGCACTACCAATGACTCATCTGGTGGCTGAGTCAAACAACCAGACAGGGGTGATCACTTCCAGTCACAGAAATATTCTAGATTGAGGCATAAGAAGTGCACTTCAATAAATAAGTTCCCAAACAGGTAATGAAAGACTATCCCTCTGACAGTTGCTTGGTTCTTTGGTTGTGGAACCATGGACCTTCAGGGCTGGGAAAGGAGAGAAAAAACCTGGAATTACAGGTATAGTGGGACTGGGAAGCAGCTGTCACAGAGAGCCAATGCTGACAGTAAATGGAAATGCTGGCTGCATTAGTCATCTGTTCAATTAATGGGTCCTCTTACCTGGATAGCTGGGGTTAAAAGAGAGCTTATGGCCCCATGAGGAGTGGGGCTGGAAAGGCCATCAGACAGCATGTGAAGGATATAATATAAAACCCACTCCCCTCCAACTCCCTAAGGGTGCCTTACTACTATTTGGGAGATGCTTTGCAAATAAGCTTTGGGAATATTTTCCTGTCATAATTACATTCAGCTGTATTTTTAGCCCCTCCATTAAGTACATATTACCTCTGTGAATGCCCTGAGAGATTTTATTAGATTATTAGAATGTTTTTTTAATCCTTTCTTTTTTCTTTAATTAGCTGTTAGTCACATAAATTAGGCTAATACCAAATGAAAAATACTTTCGCAGAATTCACCATGAGCAATCAAAAGCACATTTTCAACATTATTTCTGTGAAGTTAGAGCTGTTTTGTCCTTATTCCCAGTTGCTTTACCACCTTTAATCTGTGTACAAATTTGGCCTGATGTAGCTTCTTGGTATTCCCAGTTCTACTTAACTGATACCTGAGGCATTGTCCAGGAATCCCTGAAATTACAATTGTGTGGACATGAGAGTCACTAGTCTGCACCATGCCTGTAAGCTGGTATAAAGCAAATGTGTGAAATCAGTAATTTTCCTAGTCCCCTCTCCTGAACACATCTAAGAACATCAGATGCTGCTGTTGCTCCCAAACGAGAAGGATTTGTGTTTTCTGTAACCATTAGTTTTCTCTGATGTCAAAATACTGCTTGCTGAAAAGATGCGGTGGTACATATATTGTTGTACAATATGGGTTTTTTTTTCCCTAAAATAAGGACTGGGTCAGTCCTTGTGTCCTTCCTCAGTGTTTTCAGAACTAAGGCAACTCCACTACAAGAGGAGATAGACAGGAAATCTACGTCATCTCATAACTTTCTAACAATTAAGGCTCCTCCCATAAAGGTTCACATCAAATCTTGATTATGGGTTGGGATTTGCATAAAGCTACACTAAGGCTCAGCAAGCCAGCTGCCTCATCAGTTAGCAAATTTTAACAAGCTTTAGACAAAACCCTTTCCTAACACTGCACTGCCACAGTTCACTGGGCCAACAAAGAACAAGGAGCTGCTGCTCTAAACACCCAAGCATGAGCTACAGAAGCTGCACCAGTTCTGTACCTGGGTGAAGAGGGTTTGAAGCCCTTCCTCCACAGTGAGCACTGTACAGGCCCAGCAGGAACTTGGCATGCAGTGGAGCCACTGCACAGCTGCAACCTGAGCATCCCACCCGGCTGCCACCACATGCAGAGGCAGGCAATAGAGATCATGCAACTCTGCTTGAGCTTCTGCCACCCTCAGCTGTATTCAAGAGCTATTCCAGCCCCTGATATATGATGGGAACTGGCCCTATAGCTGGCAGACATTTGGTCTTGTATTAGAGGATGAAGAGACTGAAAGTACTGAAAACCTACAATATTCCCTGTGTAAAAGAGCATACATTTCAGCTCCACTTGCAGATCAGAAGAGACAGCATGGGGCAAGACTAGCCTTTTCACAGTAAGATCTGGTATCTGCTCTCCCACTTCCCTGATCCCATTAGCCTAATCTGTGGAAGTATGTCAGGTGGCAGCAAGGGGAGAGCTGTGCACCCTCCCTTTGCTGGGTGAGACTTGGGCAAAAACAGCACAGGTAGTGATCTTACCACTGGGCCATTGTCCCATAGCCCCTAAGCAGGAGCAATAACAGCAGCCAGTCCCATCTCATGATCATCACACAAGGCAAGGTAACAAATCAAATCCAAGGTCAGTCCAGGAAATTCAAATAATTACTCATAGTCATCACAAACCAGGACTGAATAGGTCCTACAGTTGCAACATAGCTCAGGAAGGGACTCATAGTCTGGGCCTGCACTTAAAAGATCTCCTGATCTCATGATCAGTGGGTGTGTGGATGAAGGTCCAAAAATGAGAGGGGTCAAGGCAACTATTAGTGCACTCAGGGCCTCAGCAGGAAAAAGAGATGCTCACAGTTGAGGCCTGAAGTACTGGAGCCAGTTGGATAGATACAAGTTCACAGAACTAGATTGGATGCACCTGAAAGCCGTGAAGTTGTTACTGTGTGGCCCCACAAATCATTTTTGAAAGGTCAACGTGATTGGGTAAATACCTGCTATTTAGAAAAGACACATTTTAACTATCTTCATCCCAGGCAAAACAGCTTTGGTTTGGATCCAGGGAAGGTTATGGAGTAAATCCTCTTGGAAATCATTTCCCAGCCACATGAAAGTCATGAAGATGATTGGGAACAGCCAGCATAGATTGTTCAAAGGTAAATCATGTCCAACTAAACTGGCCACACCTGATGGGATGCCTGGTTCTGGGATAAGAGAAGGGCAAGATCTGGATCTCAAAAACCTTTTTAAGGTACAGTGTAGGAGAACAAAATTGCACCAAATGGAACAGAAATACAGAGACTGCTTGATGACACCAGGTGCTGAGGAGGAGAACTTCAATCAAGAGGTTTTTTCACAGAGAAGAGTTTATTATCGCATATTGGGTTGTTATGGCTCCCCTTGTTTATGAGTTTATAGTTGTAAAGTGAAAAATCCTTATTTGAATATTGTTCAAAATGGCATTTCTTTTTCTCCTTGTTGTGCCTGCTCCCTGCTTGGCTAAATTTTGCTGCAGTGGAGTCTTCCCTTATCTGGTTATCTCCGCCCTCCCCTGTTCTTCCTTTTACGTTATGCTCCTTCTGAGTTCTGCCCCTCTTCCAGGATGTTTCTTGCTCCGCTGTATATACGCAGGTGCCATCTTAATAAATGTACCATTCCATTTTCACCCCTGACTCGGAGTGAACCCTCTCCTTCTAGTCCCCACAAGGGTTTCGTCAGTACAGTGTTTCCTTTGCACTACATGAACCAGTTGAAAAACTTCATTTATGTTTTATTTAGGCCTGCTTCCACAGATCATCCCAGACAATTTTAGTAGATAATACTCTGGATTAGATGAGGCATCAGGTAACCATATTTGTGTACCCCATATTTCTTGTTTGACTAGTAAACTACTTCTGCCAGTTTTCTATTTATTGCCTTTACTTGAGCAGCAAAGCAGAGAGGGAGGCATTGTTGACTGGGGCCAAGTGGAAAGCTTGTGGGAAGAGTCAGTGCAGAGACCTTGGGTTTCACATAGTGTACATGGCATCAGGATGGTCTTCTTTCACTCTAGTACAGTGAGGCTTAAGGAGAACACATTTTCTCTTTCAACAAAACATATGAAACAACCTTACACGTTTTATTAACTGAAGACAATATGCTGTCATAGGAGCACAGTTCAGTGGGACTATCTTTGGAGTAACTGAGGCAATAGTTCCTTCAGGGTCCACTGCTGAGCAAAAGGGTCACTCATGGGAATGAGTCCAGCTGGTACCCCCTGCAGTGCAGAACTCTTTGCTGTGAACAGCTTTGCATGAAGTCCTGATGCTTTTCCCAGATCTATTTCTAAATCTCACCAATACATCCTAGACCTGTAACAGAGAAAGATAAACAATGCATTGGATCAGTTAACTTGTTCTTCTACTGCCAGTGCAGTTCTGCATTAGACTTGCAGCAGCTTTATTGGTGGCACTTGCTAACAGAGGAGGAAAGTAAAGTTAACTTTGTATAGTGCATATGTGGGCATTGAAATTGGATGACCTCTCTGCTAAAGGAATGGGATCTTCATGAAATAAAACACAATCAATTATGTTAATGTCTGGACACTATTTTTCTTATTCATGTGCTAACAATTAACTCTTAAGTGTGATTATGTGTTTTCCTTCATAAGTTACATTGCTTTTCAAAATGTAAAGATTATTACTTCTTATGTCATCCTTTAATGTTCTCTAAAATACAGAAAACAGGTTCTTCTGTACAATACTTCTTTTATATTCAGGTGATATTTTTATTACATTTGGGTCATAAATGTGACAGACTAAATCAATTTGACAAATTATTTAAATAACAAAAGAGAAAATTACAATAGATTGAAAATGTAGTCATACTCAGGTTTTGAAATGAGGATATTATCAAAGAAAACTGTTTCCTGTGTATAGCACTTGGCACTCTAAAACTGAAGGAACTCACACACCCTGTTCCTTGCAAAGTTCAAATGTGACTTAAGTGTGACTCGAGTGTTCAAGTGTGACTCAAGGCTCAGTGCTGTGACTGGATTTCTGATTCCTAGAGAGACTCTTGTGACTACTCATGTGAGCAGTTTTAGCATCAAAATGTTCTTCTTCTCGAATCCTTGAGAACTATGCATGTCCTTGATATTATGGCACCATGGCAAATGGGCACTCCCTTTAGTTTCTGCTATGATCTGAGGACAGCCTCTGTGCTGGCACCAGTGCCAACAAAAACTAGAGGTCTTTTTAGCATAATTGATTCTGGCTGGATACCATTACTGTTGGGGACATCTTCTAGCAAGAGGGATGAATGTTTCATCTGTGCCCGCCACCAGTGCCAGAACACACTTTACACATAGGTTTTTCTCTTGCAAATGTCTGGGGCAATCATCTGCTTAAACTTCTTGAGTGTTTAAGCCTAGCATGGCTTAAAAGAGGCCCTTGGGCATTTTTTTAATGACTTGTGGAAAAAATGAAATTGTGATGATGGAAGAGCCATAGGAGTCATACTTGTTGCACTGTACTGTTTTTTCCTCTACAACTGTATGCAAATTCTTCAGTGGGTTTTACTGGGATCTGATGTAGGCTGTTGTTCTCTGATGTTTAGGGAAATTCCCAAATTAAAATTTTTCCAGTACCAGTTTCATAATTCCATGAGAAATTTCATAAAATGCCATTCATGTCACACCCTGACACCATCGTTGCAATTGCAGGATATATGCTTACAGCATAAAGAGGAAATGGCTTGTTGAAATACATATTTGTATATTTATACAAATTATTGTAATACATAATTTATATTAATATACAATGTATTTTGTTACATTATATATTTTATATATTACTATATATATAATTAATAAATCTATTATTTATGTGGGGGTTTTTCTTTTTTTTATAATGTTTTAAATTAAGCACTCATCTGTCAGCCCGACCCTCTTTCAAGGGAGGTGTGTTGCCTTCTGGGAGCCCACGTCAGGAACATTACTGAGAATCTGCCAAGCCTGGTCAAGCCCATTTATTATTACCCACTATTAGTGTTCCAAGAGGAAGCTGGCAGTATAGCTGGCAGTAGTCTGGGAAGCATTACGAGGGACTACAGAGCCTTGGGAGGTGGTAAAGGGCTCTGGAGCTCAGGTAGTTTTTTCAGTCTTCTAAGTTAAAGGAGAGGGGCTTGAAATGGCCAGACAAATCTGGCAGGTCAGCAAATTATTAGAGCAGTGGTGCCAGTCATGGGTTTGGTTACTCAGACCATGGGACTTAATTTGTTAACCCTGGTTTAATAGAGGCTGATGGGGTCCATCTGATAAGGAAGAGAAAAAGTATCTTTGGTCAGGGACTTGACAGACTAGTGAAGGAGGCTGTAAAACAGATTTGTCAGGGGAGGCCACCTCCAATCCTGCCAGCAGCTGATGCCAACAGCTGTAATGGATGCCCAGAACAGTGCAAAGGCACTCCAGATATGCCAGCCAGCTCTATCTAGGGCCCTGCTCAGAGACCTATACACAAACACACATAGTATGGGGGACAAACAAGAGGAATTAGAGACATGCGGACACCTGCAAGGGTATGATATCACTGGCATCATGGAGACACAGTGGGATGGCTCCTGTGACTGGAGCATTGGAATGGAAAGTTATAGGCTCTTTTAGGAAAGACAGGCTAGGGAGATAAGGAGGGGGTGTAGCTCTCTAGGTCAATGACCAGCTGAAGAGTATGGAACTCTGCCTGAGGAAGGATGAGGAGATAGAAAAGAGCCTGTGGGTCAAGATTAATGGAAGGGCAGGGACAGGGGATAATATAGCAGGGGTCCACTACAGACCACTCGATCAGGAGGATGATGTGGGTGAAGCTCTCAACAGGCAGATAGGACTGGCCTCACACTCATAAGCCCTGGTCCTCATGGGGGATTTTAACCAACCCGATATCTTTTGGAGAGACAACATGGCAGGGTACAAACAATCCTGGAGGTTCCTTGAATGTGTCAACAACTTCCTTATGCAAGTGATTGAGGAGCCAACAAGAAGAGGTGCCATGCTGGACCTTGTTCTCACTAACAGGGAGGAGCTGCTGAGGAATGTCATTCTCCAAGGCAATCTTGGCTGCAGTGACCACAAGATGGTGGAGTTTGAGATTCTCAGGGCAGTGACAAGGGCAAGTAGAAAGCCCTGACTTCAGGAGAGCAGACTCTGGCCTCTTCAAGGACCTGCTCAACAGAGCCCCATGGGATAGAACCCTGGAGAGCAGATGGATGCAGGAATATTGTCTGAATTTCCAGGATCACCTCCTCCAAACTCAGGAGCAAGGCATCCTAATAAGGAGAAAATCAGGCAAAAATGCCAGAAGGCCTCCATAGATAGGAAAGGAGCTGTTGAGCAAACTGAGAACAAAGAAAGAAACTTTCAGGAAATGAAGATGAGAACAAGTGGCCTGGAAGGAATATAGGAAAATTGGATGGGAAGCTAGGGACAAGGTTAGGGAAGCCAAGGCCAACTTAGAATTGAGTCTGGCCAGGGACATTAAGGATAATAGGAAGGGCATCTATAGATACGTTGCAAGAAAAAGAAAGTTTAGGTATAATGTGAGCCCTCTGTGGAGGGAAAGGGGAGACCTGGGCAAAGAGAAGGCTGAGGTTCTCAATTACTTTTATGCCTCAATCTTCAACTGCAAGTGCTCTAACCACTCCATCCACATCGGGAAAGGCAAACACAGGGACTGTGAGAATGAAGACCCTAAGCTCACTGTAGAAGAGGATTCAGTTTGAGACTATCTAGGGAACCTGAAAGTGCACAAGTTCATGAGACCCAATGGGATTCATCCATGGATCCTGATGTAGCGGGTAGATGAAGCTTCTAATCCACAGTCCATCATTTTTGAAAAATCATGGCAGTCAGGTGAAGACCTTGATGACTGTAAAAAAAAAAAAAAAAAAAAGAAAAAACCCCAAAACCTAGAACAAAACCAAAAAACCAAAAACATTTTTAAAAAGGGGAAAGCAGAAGATCTGGGGAACTACAGACCAGTCAGTCTCATCTCTGTGCCAGGAAGGATCATGGAGCAGATTATCCTGGAAACTATGCTAAGGCACCTGGAAAACAGAGGTGATTAGTTAACAGCCAACATGGCTTTACAAAGGGGAAATCATGCCTGAAAAATTTGGTGACCTTGTATGACAGGACTACAGCATTGTGGACAGGGGCAGAGCAAATGACATGGACATCTCTAATTTGGAGAGATGGATTTGATGGATGGACCATTCAATGAGTAAAGAAATGTCTAGATGGCCACATGCAGAGAGTTGTGGTCAACAGCTCATTGTCCACGTGGAGACCAGTGACAAGTGGTGTCACTCAGGAGTCAGTACTGGGGCAGATCCTGTTCAACATCTCTGTCAGCAACATGTACAGTGGGATAAAGGGCACCCTCAGCAAGTTTGCTGATGACAGCAAGCTGTCTGGTGCAGCTGACAGGCTTGAGAGGTGGGCCAATGCAAATTTCATGAAGTTCAATAAAGCAAAATGCAAAGTCCTATAACGGGGTTGTGGCAATCCCAGGCACTTCCATCTCTTGGGTGGAGAAGTGATTGAGAAGAGCCCTGCAGAGAAGGACTTAGGGTGATGGTTAATTAAAAACTCAACATGAGCCAGCAGTGTGCACTCACAGCGCAGAAAACGAGCCATGCTCTGGGCTGCATCGAAAGAGTGTGGCCAGCAGTTCAAAGGATGTGATTCTCGCCCTCTCCTCCTGTCTCGTGAGACCTCACCTGGAGTACTGCACCCAGTTCTGGTGTCCCCAACAAAAAAAGGGCATGGAACTGTTGGAGCAAGTCCAGAGGAGGGACACCAAGGTGATAAGAGGACTGCCCAGGGAGGTTGTAGGTACCCTAAACCTGGTAGTGTTCAAAGACAGGTTTGATAAGGCCTTGAGCACTCTGGTCTAGTGAGAGGTGTCCCTGGGGATTGGGACTAGATGATTTTTAAGGTCCATTCCAACCTCTTAATATTCTATGACTCTATGACATAATTAGATCTCAGATCAGAAAATACCTGGAAAATTGTTTGCAGTGGTTGTGGCCATTCTGCTTCTCTGCTGGTGGTGTGTTCCCATAGCAGCAGAACTCAGACAGGGTAAGGGCACCAGAAAGAGGTCCTGCAAAAACTCTGTGCAGACAATGGAGAGAGAGCACACACAAGACAGAGATCAGACATCAGAGACGGCGCAGGAACAAGGTCATAGCATCATGAAGTTGGCACACAAAAATGTTTTCAGTACCAGCACACACTATTTCCAGTATCTGCACATGCTTCATATGCACACACTGGGTACCATTTTCGCAATGATGCAGGCAGAGACTGTTCCTCTAGCAAAGGTCAATCCATCAAAATCACTTTGCAGAAGGAGAGTTGAAAAAGCTATATATTCGCTAGACTAGAAAACTTATTTCGATGTATCATGCTGCTGTTCAAAACAGAGGAAAAAGCACTTTAAAACAAAGTTTCATGATCAAATGTTTCAGACAATTAAAAAGGCATAAAGTTTAGGACAGTGAAAGTTCTTGGAAAGAAATCCAATTTTGAGTAGGAGAGTCTTAGAGACAGACAGAGTAGTCTTCCAATTCAGTATAACTGATCAGCAATCAGGTGTGTGATAAAATACTTAGCATTTTTAAAAATCTTTATAGAATAAGAGATCTTAATAAAAACAAAACATCAGGCAGAAACTTTTTTTTTCAGGCTAACTTCTGTTTTTATTTCACTATTGCTTTCTTGAACTAATTGCATAATCCATCACCACATAACTTGCTTTCATTTTCTTACATCAGTGTGTTTTTTCTTGAACCAAGTGAAACAGGATATCCATCTTTCAGAATTTCTGCCCTACCTTTTGCAATACCATTCTTAGGATGAGTTAAGAGCAAAGCGTTTAGCAAATCTGACTTTGATTAAAGGAAATTTGAAGCTTTACTATTGCAATAGAATAAAGCTTTTGTTGATCTACAGGATTGACTAATGTGGGACACTTCCTACTTCCCCTTACTTTGATGTCATCTGTTTAAGAGAAGAACAGCAGAAATAATAACTATATTTTACAGTTTATTTTTCTACTTTGCCATGACACTGACTTTTAATGAAAGGAGATTTAAAGAGCATGTGAATCTGCTGGAGGTGCCTCTTCAAATCCCCTGACTTTAGGCAGACTACCCCAGTGCCAACCAAGCCAAGAGCTGTCTTCACCCTATTAATTGTGTATAGTGATTTTCTTTTTTAAAGAAATTTGTGACAGTTAGCTGTCTGTTCCACTGTAAAAAATTAACTAAAAATCATAATGAGAGACTGAAAAATTAATTGATTTTGCTAAGGAGATTTTTTTCAATTATATGTAACATGCTATGCAAAGAAGAGTATACATAATAATTTCTTAATAATTTGCTCTCCAAAATGTTAGTTTTACTTTGGAATCAAAGGAGTCGCTATTTGCTCTAGGGAAATACATAATGAAGAGAAAGTACTCAGGGAAGTAAAGAGTGGTGCTGCAAAGTGAAAGTTGAGCAACTATGATTTTTTGAGCTAAATTGCTTCTGCTTTTAAAATTTTCAGTTTCCTGGCTTTTCAGTTTCACTAGCTGGTTAACTTTTGGGCTCAAAGAATAGCAGAAAGATCTTGGCCAATGAATCAGCGTATCTGTCCCTTAAGCATCAGATCTTGCAAAGCCTGGTCTCAGAGTCATCCAAGAAATCCTCCACTAAATGAGGAAAACCTGCTCCATAGGGTTAAGGTAAAAAATGAGAAAAAAGAGGATGTATTTGAATGGAAATATCAAATTCTCCATATTAATTAAAAAAGAAATCACATGTATATATGCTCTCTAAAAAGTATTTTATAGATATGTTATCAAGGTTCGTCCTCATCAAGGCCACGTCTATTCTCCATGGTGAATATTACATACCACTTCAAGATAAGTGCGTTAGAAGCAAAGAGCAGGCCTGAGTGATACTGGATCCTCCTGGATTTATACATTGTGAGGTTGCCTTTACTTCCAGGAACATGAGCTGTTTTCTCCAGGGGGTTCTCAACTCATGCATAGTCCAGGATGAGTGCTGTTAAAGTGAGGGGACAGCTGCTCAGCACTCTCACTGTTTAACAACTAATCCTCCTCTCACCTATCACGATCTGTGTCTTTCGTGAAGTTTTCAACACCTGGAATGGTGAAAAGGTGACAACCACAACAGGATTTGTATCACAGCCTTCTAAAACCTCAAAAGTATTAATTTATGCAAGGAAAATCATTGCATTAATGTAATTCCCATGGGAAACTGAAGTCAAAGAGCTTTTCCTGAGGCTTTACATACACTGGGCCAAAAAATTGGAACATTTTTCATAAAATGTTTAATATGTTTAATTCACTAAAATTGCCTCATTTTTGAAATAAAATGTTTTCAAGACAGCTTCAGCTACCCAAATAAATTAATGGCAGAGGAATTAGATCTTCATCCCTTCTGATGCTGTCTCCATTCCTTCAGATATCACAGTTTCTTTATGAGCATGCTGAACACTGCAATGACTTCGGTTCTAGGTATCTGGAAAATGCAAACCACCACTGTTGTTTTGGTTTTTAAAGCCTGGTGATTATCAGTGGCATACAGGGCTTCTTAGATAAAACACTGCCAGTGCTTCTCCTTCTTTAGTGCAGAAGGTAACAAAATGACCATACTTAAATCCTTCCCTAGTGGTGATAACTTCCAGGAAAAAACACTAATGAAATAAAGTCTTTGAGAAGTTGTAGGAATTAATGTGTATCTACAGGTTCTTCAAACTAAGTTTTCAATTATTTTTTATTTTGAACTAAACATGTCTCTCAGTATTAGGTGTAGGGTTCAACTGGGAGGTGAGTCATTTTGAACACCTTCATTTTCTGTTCTGAACCTCAGAGGGCAGCTGCTGTATCCTTAATATGTAGTGTATAATTGGTACCTAAATGGTTATAAAATTCTTCAGGGAAAATGATGCTTTAAAAGGCTCAAAGAACTAATGCTAAAAAAGAAGAGAGGAAAAAAAAATTTTTTTCCAACATTGTGTCATTGTTTTTAAAAGGGTCAAGACCATTCCGCAGAAACAAATCAATCCTTGGGGACCTTTCTTCCAGTGAAGGTGGTTACAGCATAAGGAGGCTTTCAAACAATGTTCCCTCAGACTTCATTCCAAATCTGTTTCTTCCTTTTCACATATAATTTCCAGTAGTGAATAAAGCCCTGAGGAGAAATAAACCTAATCGTTTTTACATGGCCCCCCACAATCACCTACTTGTGTCCAGTGAGAGTCATTCTGCTGACGCACCTCTCGTCAGCCAGCTCTACAGCATAGTGGTGGCTGTCCTGCCCTCATTTTGCTTTCATTCTCCACTTGGCAGCAGTATGTGTGTGGGATTTCACGGGGTAGTCTGCCAACTTTGTAATGAGAGATGTGTCCAGCTACTATTGGTTGCTTTCAATTTGTAAGGGCTAAAATAACATTATTTGAAGCTTCAGACAAATGCCAGGAAGGGGAAAAAAAAAAAAATCTCTGCTGTTGATTTACTGGAACACACTATTATTGAGACGTGAAGGGAAGGAATTTAAAAGGAACAAATTACATGGATTGCGCAAGCTATTAATTTTATGATTTGATGAACAAGCCAAATAACGCATGCTCCAGTGTAAGAACATAGGTAACAAGCACCACAATTCACATCCATCATGTCTATCTTAAACCTATCTTTGCATAACTTCCCACACTAACTAGCTACTACACTTTCTCAAAAAACAGCTTAATTTCCCCCTCCTTCTCTGTTTGTTTTTTCCGAAATCATTTCTTTAATACGGTCAGAGCACAACTAGTCTAGTCAGATTTTTAGGAATTAAATTCAAGATCATCACGATATGCCTAAACTGGCTGTTACTGTTTCTCAAACCCCAACAAGCACACAAAACCTTTCTCAAAAGATGACGTGCAGCTTGCATTTCCTATACATGCTGTCGTACCTCCTTAACATAGTATATCAGCCAGGGTGTCTTATTCAAGAGTCCTCATAGGATTTTTGTGGGTGATAGAGCAGAAGAGAGAATGACAGGTCTATTAAACTGTGAACCTAACACTGAACTACAAAGCAAGACTTTGCACAAAGACTAAGTGCCAATACTGTGTTTCTTGCTCATCAAAATTTACAGCCACAGAATTCCCAAGATATAAAGCAAATTTATAGAAGGAAGATTCTTTCTAAAAACTTGCTAGACAGGTTTTGTAGCAATATTGTGCAAGGTAAGAGAGTAAAAATAACTCATAGTATCTTAAGGTAAGAAAAATGTTTCAACCATTTTGGCCAACCATAAGTTCTGCTCTTTAAATAGGACTATGAAAATTTTCTGTTTTTCTTAGTGTTTCCCAGGCAGTTATCACTCAGCAGCCAGAGAGGACCTCATGTAATTGTGATATAAAGAATCTTTCCTGGCATAAGACTACCGATTAGCTGTTAGAAAGGTAGTAGGAGTTTATTCTGCTATTTTTAAAACCCTCCTCTGTTGATCCAAACCCCCCACACCATTCCTAAGAAATGGAAAGTATTCTGATTATTTCTTTTTTTCAAAAACTTTTCCTCCAAGATGTTTCCCACTGCCAAAAAATGAGCAATTTTTCAAACTAAGTAACTCCTTTGAGGATAATTGTTTTCACATTGTATCAGAGACTATTTCAGATTCCTTGTACTTCAGATGGTCCTAAAATGCTACCTAGTATAACTGTGATACAACTGAAAACCCACCACCTTGGAGATTCTTTAATATTTCCCCAGACCGGGCTGTATCCCCATGCCTCTCATCTACTGCTGCCTTCTACAGCCTTCTCCCCTCGACCCAGTCCCATTGCTGTCACCTCCCCCAGCTCCCTGGGCCCTTCTCCCAGGGCAGAGGCAGTGCAGAGTCCACGGGCAGAAGCTGTGGGAGTATCTCGTGGCTGTCCTCCAGAAAATTCGCCTGCCTTCCCAGAAGATATAGGACAAGCAAAAGATTCTGGAGAAAATACACATTTCTAGGGAAACTAAAACCAGGCTGTTTGCAAGGGCCATTTGCCCAGCTCTGTAGCAGTGGAGTAAGTTGAGGAGGCCATACACAAAGATGGATACTGGTCCCAGCAGCCTTTCTTCATGGCAGACTTTCACAGACAGTTTAGTCTTCAGTGCATTTCCTATCCTTTTATTTTGTTAATTAAAGTTAATTCACATACTGTCAGTACCAAAATTGACTGCAAATTCCAACCAAGGGAATGTTGTCATGTGTTCCTCCATTTGCTGCCCAGTGGAAAGACTACATATAGTATTGGCATTCTGTTCTAGCAGCACTTTTTTAAACCTGAGCTAAGGGCAAGGGTCAGACCTTAACACCAACAAGATAAGTTTGACTATTTAGATACCCGTATCCTGCTAACCTAAGATTTTGAACTAATCATGGCAATACTCAGTATATAATAAGTACTCAATTAACTCTCCAGATACCTAGGAAAGTTCTGTACTTTCTACCACACCTCATACTACCATGAATATTCTGCCAGAAGATGCTCAAGAGAGCTATTTCACCATGCAATCACCTCGCTCATTACATTTACTGCAAAAATCACAGGTATGAGGTCCTGGTGGAATTCTTTTGCTACTGCATTCAGTTTCCAATTACTCATTCTTAGAGTCTCAAAGGCAAAGAATTGGAAGGTTTTTACCCTTGATAAGTAGAGATCAAAGAGGGTCATTCTGGTCCTCTCCTGGCCTGCCCACAGATTAGAGTGTGAACATGTAGGTTCTCAGGCCTCTCATTTCCCTGCAAAAAGTGCTGAACTCTCAGAACATCCAACATGCTTGTACCTGACTAATACTGTATTACACATGGTAAAGGTGCTCTGTTCTATCGTCACTACTTTTTCCACAGTCAGCCCAAGAGGGATCCTTGTACTATTTTGTCTCATAATAACGGAACAGTTTGGCAACAGTATCACTCAGCAACTGTCAGTGGGTTTTGCTTTTTCTCCTTCTAAAGAGAGAAGACATTTTCCAAGTGTCTGTTTTCCAGAAGCCATGGAGTTTGGTGGGTTTTGCCAAAGAAATGCAGGAGAGTCTTCTAACAGACAGTATATGCAAATCTCCCAGAAACTTGACATAGCCAGTGTGGGCCGAGCAGAACAGCCATTAGCATGTGAACCATGGTAGAACAACAGGTAGCTCAACACACAACAGGATGCCACTGTTACATCAATGTTCAGAGCAATAAAAGAGAGAATAAAAATAGAGTCAGAAAGCTCTATTATTCAGACCAATTGCAAGTGAAAATCCAGAGCCCAGAGAAAGGCAACAAAGCTGGTGAAGGGTCTCAAGGGTAAGTCCTATGAGGAGTAGCTGAGAGACCTGTGCTTGTTTAGCCTGGAGAAGACGAGTCTCAGGCATGACCTTATCACTCTCTACAACTACCTAAAAAAAGGATGTAGCCAGGTAGGGGTCAGCCTCCTCTCCCAGGCAACTAGTGATAGGAAAAGAGTATACAGCCTCAAGCTGCTCCAGAGGAGACTTAGGTAGGACATTAGGAAGAAGTTCTTCACAGAAAGACTGATCAGACATTGGAATGGGCTGCCCGTGGAGGTGGTGGAGTCACTGTCCCTGGAGGTGTTTAAGAAAAGACTGGATGTGGCACTTAGTGCCATGGTCTAGTTGAGATGGAGGGGTTTAGACACAGGTTGGGCATGATGATCTCAAAGGTCTTTTCCAACCTAATTTTTTTCTGTGATTCTGTGATTCACATACACGTATTTCCCCTGCTGCCAGTACTGTCCAGTGGGGTCCAGCCCAGGGAAATGTAGTAAGTCAGAGAGAAAGATCACAACATCCACTCCCCCAGTAAGACTTTGGCAAACAAAGATTATTTGCTGCAATTTGATTCTGCCTCACAAGAAAAAAAAATTGGAAAAATATGCCCAAGGAAATGGACTAAGGCAACCACTGAACATTATTAAGGAGCATTTTCTTGTCTCTATAACTGACACTTAGATGGGATAAGGACACCAGGAATGCTTGGCAGCCTTTCACAGCACTGTGCTGCCTTGGTGCATGACTTGCTCCACTGAAACTTTGGTAGAGCAACCTGTTCTCTTCCTAACTGTTCACAAAAATACTTATTTGCTTTCTGTGTGCCAAACTAACCAGCTATCTTAATGTCTGCTACATTGATTAGAAATACCTGAGTATAATTTATTCTAGAGAAACATCATAGCACATTCAGAATTGGAAAGACTTGCTTGTTGGTGGGCAGTCCAACATCCCAGAAATGTATGCTTTATTGAATTTATTTTTCAATTAACCCTTGTTGTTGACCAAGAAGAAGTTTTTTCCCCTGTGAGAATTATCCATAAGGACAGGAATGTTAATGTTTCAGCAACAAAGATCAGTGGTGTGACACAACGTCAACCAGTGCTAAAACTAGGCACTCCTGGATGTACAAGGAAATAAGGAAAGAGCACAGCTTCTGGGAAAGATGAAGAAAGAGAAAAGCTTTTCTAGTGAAAGGCCCAAAGGCCCAAAACCAGTCTAAAAAGCTGTGGTTACATTGTATGGTATGCGGTAATGAAATAAGAGGGAGGGTGGAAGAAGTGATACTGGGATGAAGCAATCAGCCACGCTCAGAAGAAACAGCTATGTTCCATGTTCTTCCAAACAAACCCCAAACATTTTTAGGGTCTTGTCCAGTTTTGCCCGGTGTGTATAAACTGCAGCAAATATAAATATTATTAAAAACAAAATAAAAGAAAAATTAGACTTGTAGCGACAGACTTCTGAATACATAACTGTAGAAAGGAATGTGATGGTGCTTGCAAGCTAAGTATTTTCCAGCTGTAAGTTCTATAACTCCTTTCAGTCAGTGTCATCTGCACTTCTCTTCTAGCATGCAAGACCTGGAATTTTACTAAAACCCCAGCAGTGTGACATACAGTTTATGTTACCAGAGAAAATTCCCAAAAATCAGTATCCTTTAAAAGCTGTAGGGAACAAGTGTGACTTGTAGCCAACCCTGAAGCTGGAAGAATGAAGCATAACATTTCGTGCTATGACAAAATACTTATCACAGTCCTGATGAATGTGTTTAAACTACAAACACCTGTTTGTCAACTATAACAGACTTCTAGTGATACTGAGAAAAAGCTGTTATATAATTGCAATATTCTCTGCTGCTTTTCTGATTAGAGCTGCCTGGGCTCTCTCTTAGCCTATGCTACCAGGGCAAAATCCGCATGTTTGCATTCAGCAGATTAAACATCAAGGTTATGGTTATTTCTTCAAGAAACCCTGATCATGTAAACACCATCTCTAGAAAACTGGCAGTGAATTACCCTTGTGTTCAGGTTCATTGTATTTTAAGATTAACCACCAGGCTTAAGGTTTTCTTATGTCTAATTCTAACATTAGACATAGGAATTTAAATTGTCACATTGTTTGAATTATCATTGAAGACATGAGCATGCAAAACACCAGTAAAATACTTTTGATGATGTATATAATTGGTAATGTGAGCATTTGAAATTAGCATTTGGCCTCAAGGATTTCTGTGTGGACTTTGACACTAATTCTTTGTGTGTCTTTGGACAAGACAGCTTGTACTTTCAATTCCCTGCCTTGACAATGAAGGGGCCAGCTGTAGTCAACCTACTAGGTACTGCCAGTTTGATTAATTATTGTAATATCACCACAGCTAGCAGCCACAGAGTCAGCTGGGTATTGCTGTTCCTTCACACATGGAAAGTTTGTCGTGGTCTCCTTCACAGAAAAAGGAAGTGAGAGAGGACCCTGCACAATCCTGGAAAGCTTTGAACAACAGCTCTTTCCCTCATTCTGGGAGCAGTCACTGCTGTCTTCTCTTGACATTTTGCATTTAGCTTATACTCTTTAGCCATGGCTCTCAAGAGGCACTGAACACCTTTGGGTCAGTGAGTCCTCTTCAAACTGTGAAAAAGGAGATCATAAAGCTTAGGAAGTTGGGAAGGGATATAAGGGGATGTTTCCTAAAATTAAGCAAAAAAACCTTTGAGACAATAATAGTATAGGGAAAGTAGAAAGCAGTTCTTTAATGAAAGCTTTCTGGTGCACAAAGTATATAGGTGTGTGCACAGTGTAGTGTTCTTACAAATGTATAATGCTACTTAATTATTATATCTAATGGGTATATCCAACCCGAGAGCCTTTTGTCCCTGGTACCACCCTCAGAACTGCCCCATTGGAGCACCTCCAAGGGTTCTGGGCCTTATATCTTCTTTTCAATATAATGTGACTTGTTATTCCAGTTCAGGTGCAGGTGTCCCAAACACAATGTCCTTGTTGCAATCTTGTCCATTGAAAAGACAGTAAACAATTCAGGAATGTGGTGCAAACCATGAGAAACTGTTAGAAACTGTGAGCTGTTACTTCAACTGTGAGAAACTATACAGCTATATAAAAATCTACAAACATATAAAAATCCTAAGGCGTCAAGGATAACATTCCCTTTTTTCTCCTCACTGGCTTCCCAGGAAATACAGTATGAGCCTCCAGCATTTCAGCCAGCTGCATGTCTTTGGCTTTTCTGTTTCATTCTTATCAGGTACCTCTTGTTTCTGGTCAAGTGACAGCCCTTCCTCTTCATTTTTTACTCTGAAATGAAACAAAACTTCTGCAAAGAAATGAGGTTGAAACTAACTCATTCATGTTCAGGGAGACTGAGAAAGGCTTCCTGAAATCTAACAGGATGAGAGTAGCAGCAGCACTTTCAGCAGAGCTACACAAGATTCTGCAGCAGCAGGTTTTTTTGCTGCAACTCTACAGGCTGCCTGGGAGATTTCTGTTAACTCAAAACACCTCTTCCAGTGACATCTTACGCTAGTTCATTGCTTTAAAGTTGCTGCATCTTGAAATTATTGGTTGTCAGACACAAGCTATTCCTCAGGGCTTGGTATTGGGGCCAGGTTAGTTTAATATATTTATCAATGACCTGGAGATTGAGTGCACCCTCAGTAAATTTGCAGATGACACCAAGTTAGGCAGGATTGTTGATCTGTTGGAGGGTAGGAAGGCCCTGCAGAGGCATCTGTACAGTCTGGATTGATGGGACACAGCCAATTGTATGAGGTTCAATAGGGTGAAGTGCTGAGTCCTGCACTTGGGTCACAACAACCTCATCTAGAACTACAGGTTTGGGGCAGAGTGTCTGGAAAGCTGCCCATCAGAAAAGGACCTGGGGGTGCTGGTCGACAGCTGCTGAACACAAGCCAGTGGAGTGTCCAGGTGGCCAAGAAGGCCAGTGGCATTCTGGCCTGTATCAGCAATAGCGTGGCCAGCAGGACCAGGGTAGTGATCATCCCCTTGTACTCAGCACTGGTGTGGCTGCACCTCAAACCCTGTGTTCAGTTTTGGGCTACTCACTACAAGAAAGGCAAGTGCTGGAGTGTGTCCAGAGAAGCACAATGGAGCAGGTGAAAGGTCTGGAGCACAAGTCCTGTGAGGAGCAGCTGAGGGAGCTGGGGTTGTTTAGGCCAGAGAAAAGGAGGCTCAGGGGGGACCTTATCTCTCTCTACAACTGCCTGAACGGAGTTTGTATCCAGGTGGGTGTTGGTCTCTTCTCCCAAGTAACAAGTGGCAGGGTAAGAGGAAATGGCCTCAAGTTGCACCAGCTGAGGTTCAGACTGGATATTAGAAAACATGTCTTCACCAAAAGGGTTGTGAGGCATTGGAACAGACTGACCAGGGAAGTGGTTGCATCACCGTACCTGGAGGTATTTAGAAGACATGTAGATGTGGCACTTGGGGACACAGGTTAGTGGTGGACTTGGCAGTGCTGGGTTAGCCCTTGGACTTCATGATCTTTTCCAACCTAAATGATTATGTGGTTCTCTGATGCTCCAGTCTTCAGTGTTTGTCAAAAGTGGTCTAATGCGGGGGGAGGGGGGGGGGAAGAAGTAAAAATTCAGTTTGTTTCTTCTTCTGTCCATATTTAGGATATTTGGAAATTTCACAATGGCCAAATTTCATTTACATTTCTCCCTCATTCCTGGCCAGCTAACCTCACTGCAGACCTCAGACAGAGTAGATGCAGCTCACATCCAGATATCCATTCTTCCTGACCTTCTGTTTGTAGCAATGTTGTGACAGCTGCTCCTTGTGTCAGGACTAACCAGTTGGGGAGAGCAGTGGGATATGACAAAAGAGATACTGTAATGCTGGGTTTGTACTAAGGAAATTAAGAATTATGTTTCAAGTACAGCTAAATTGTGCCATCTCTTCAACATGCATACAAACCCTTATTTTTCCCTATGATTTCCCACTTGTACTGCTCTGCAATTTTAAAACTTTTAATTAAGCTCTGACCACAAGTCTCTACCTGAAAGCAACTTTGCCTTCTCTCTCCGGTGTGAGAAATGACAACACCTTCATCAAACACAGGCCTCCAGTCTGCAACGTTCAGCCAAGCTGCGGTGCCTTCCTGTGCCTGATGCATGCTGATGTTCTGTGGCATCAGCTGTGTTATCTTATTACAGACAAGCTCACAGATTTCACTGGATCGGCTTTCCATAGGATCTTATCCAAAAAATACAAAAAACCTGACACTTTGCTCTCTGAAACACATTGTAAATAGAAAAATAAATCACTGGTCCACCTCATTTATTAAAAGCAGGATTTAAACCTCATGGTTTCCTTTTGAACCCAACCTGCTTCAGCACACACTGTTTGCTATTGCTGAAAATAGGTCCCTCTAGCTCAGTGACTTTGGAGGTCGGTGTGCTCCTCAGTGACCCAGCTGAGGCCTGCCCAGAGATCTTGAGTCCAAGATGTTTCCAAACACTTGAGTGAGAAAACACAGCTCAGGACCTGGATTCCTCTCCAGCCTTGGTCAGGGCTGAGCTGCAGGTCCGGAAAGTTTATCCATTGATGCCAAGAGTGATTTAATCTGTGACAGTGTGTGGAAACTGGCTGTGCGAGTGCTGTCGCAACATACAGTAAGAGCAGCAAAGGCAGCAGGAGTAGTACCAGCACTGTGCTACCACAGCAGTTTCTGCCAAGGAAGATCCCCATAAAGAGCATTTACAGACATCCTCTGACAGAGGTTAGTTAGTTATATGGATAGTAAATGGGATAACTGGAGGTTCCCGAAGGCAGCTGTGGTTATTCCCATGCCTCACAGATAAGGCTGGGTGTGACCACTAGCCAGGAAAAAGGAGGAGGTGATATCAAATAGAGGAAGATCCACTTTTTCCATGACCCAGGCACTTCTCCCAGGGCAGGAGAGAGCAGAAATTAGAAGCAGGTTTGCTCTTAGAGAAGGGCTTAATCACAAAGGGAAAATGCTTTGTCATACATACTGTGACTCAGTAGAAAATGTTACTTTCGTGGAAGTAGCTGGAGAACACAGCCAGAACATAGCTGTGAGTTGGGAAAATCTGGGCTTTGGGCTGCTGCCTTCACCTTCCTTCCAGCTTTCATTTAGCAATTTGAGCATCTAAAAATATGAAGATTGCTTATAAAGAGATACCTCATATTTTCTTGTGTAGTTGGGATGGATGTAGATTGCACAGCAGAAATGGAAGTAGAGATGACATTATTCCTTTTTTAGTGAAGTGCTTTTTGGCACTGGCCTTTCTATAGCAGCTCCAGTGGCATGGTCATGAGCCATGGGATGGTGAACCACAGATGAACCATTCAACATGTACAGTAGTTTAAATTCATGGTAACACAGACCTGGATCACCAGCTTTTCCACAGGGGAAAAAAAAAAGTGAGGAAGAAAAACTCCTGTCACCACAGCCCTATACTCTGTGGTGTTTCCAGGGGAAGATCCGTCCAGAAAGATGATACACCTGATAAATCATGTGTTAGCTTTTCTGAGAACCCGAGCAAGGATACTGGAGCAATGGAGTGTGTTTCCAAAATGATTGCCTAATTTGACCTTTCATCTCATGGAGTCAAAAAGAAGATAAGATTCATCCACAAGAAACACATGGTGAGGATAGGATGTTATCCAAATGCTCTCTCCTGTGTGACTTACAAGTGGTGCTGCAGAGCAATGAATGGTACCTGAGTACCTGAGTACTAATCATAATATGAGTTAAAGGGTTTTTTCAGACTTTTAGTCTGTCCTTCTCACCTTTTAGGGAATGTTAATTTTCCCTAAACCCTTCAGATGGGCCCACAGAGTGTTTTGGTTTTTTTCACAGTTTGATGTTACATGACAGTCTGGAGAACCTACCCAGAAGTAGGGTAATCTCACATCAGCAGCAGTCTATAACTCACTGGGAAGTTATATAACTCACCAGAACTTCCACCTCCCTACTCCACCCTGGTTTTATAACCCAAGATACTGGCAATAGGCAACAGGTAAATAGGAAGGAGAACCTAGGTAAAATAAACAGCCTAAATAAAACTTAAATATAATTAAATAGCAGAAAAGGGAAAGGTGACAGACAGTGACGTTGAAGGTAGATGTCATTACATAACCTAGTCACCAGAGAGACCTGGCTAATTGCAAGCTGTTTCAGGATCACTTGTGTGACAGACAGCATGAAATGGTAGGACTTGGTGAAGACTTGATTTACTACAAGTCCATGAAACCCAAGCTGGGATCTGCAGTGTTATTTTCATCAGTGTATTTGGTTTAGTTGAGATGGAGTTCATTTCTCCATAGCAGTCCTCACAGTGCTGTGCTTTGCATTGGTATCTAGAAGGCTGTTGATAGTACACCAGTTTTTTGGCTACTGTTGAGCACAGCATCAGTACTGTAACATTCCTTCCCCAGTTGAGAGCAAGATCCTGGGAGGGGACGCAAGTAGGTCAGCTGACCCAAACTAACTAAAGGGATATTCCATACCATATGATGTCAGCTCAGATATAAAAGCTAAGGAAAGGGGCAAGAGGGGGGGCATTCATTGTTTCCAGTGGCTGCCTGCTGAGAAACCACTATGCATATTGAAGCCTGGCTTCCTGGGACATGGCTGGACATCGCTGGCTAATAGGAAGTGGACAATAAACCTTGTTATTTTCTGCTTTGCTTGTACACGTGCAAACTTCCACCTTTTGCTTTAGTAAACTGCCTTATCTCTACCTACAAGTCATTTTCCATCTTACTATCTCCCCTGCCCGTCTGGGGAGTGATAGAGCTGCTTGGTGGGCACTTGGCATCCAGCCAAGGTCAGCCCACTACAGTCAGTCATATTGAACAATCACTCTCCTTGTTGCTGTTTTTCTCTTTTAAGCCTTGTTGCTCAGTACTCTGAGATTTCCTCAAATTAAAATGGACAATGCTGATAGGTTTTTCTCACAAAATTTCTGCTGACAAACCCTGACAACATGTCAGAACACCCTGTTGGTGTTGGGCCACTGACAGACGATGAGCCAAGAAACTGGCTGCGGGAAGCGTCAGCAGTCCTTACAGATGAAATTATAGGAGTGAGTTAAATTCAACTTCGCAACCACTAGGCATGCACACATACTCACAAGTCAGACTCCTGGCTCAATCCCTGGTTTCTGATCTGCCTGAGCAACACAGTTTCCAACCCAGACTGCCAGAGGTCATCCAAGGACCACTGTGACTTCATTGGTGTCTCTCCTGGGTACAGCTGTGCACGCAAGCTCAAAGCTGCACGTATCTTCTGTTCTTATGAGTCTGCTCTGACAAGTAGCCCTCTCTTAGCGCTAATTAAAAAAGAGATTGTAGCTTAGCGTATATTAAGGATGGATCTATGCCAAAACAAAAAGATAGCAATGATCCCTCCAGTCCCACATTACTTATTCCCATCCCTGTTCATCTTCTTCCCCCTCTCTTTTGTTTCCTTTCCATCAGCAGCACAGACATGAACCAGATCTGGAAACTGTTTCATCTGAAATCCATACCTCACCATCTGTTTCTCTTTACTGGGGGCTTTTCATTAGGTTGAGCACACATCAAGATTCAGTCTAAGAAAATATTCCATAGACTATTCACCAGTGTACTAATTCACTTGCACTGCCATTCCTTTGCTTTGGTCCAACACCGCTCCACAAAACTTCAAAAAGAAACTGCAAGAAAATACTAAGGAAACAAAAGAAAACAAAACCCTTGACCAACTCTTCACACACTTTTGTTTGATAGGTAGTTTAAAGTTTATGTCCCTGTGTAGCTCTTATCTGTCACCCAAGGCTGGTGTATATCATACACCATCACAGGCTCACTGATGCAAGTGGCTATTCATAAACCCTGAAAAACATGCCAGATTGGAAGAAAAGACTAACAAACCATCTAAAAGTCTTTGTGAGGATGACACAGAGCTGAGGTTATAGCAGTTGTCCCAAATAGCTCTAGCCTTTTATTTTACCATTTGATCTGAGGGTCAAATCTTTGCAGTCTTTCCTAAGCATGACAGTAGTGCCCCAAGAATGAGTTTGGTTCAGCTGGAGGAGGACATCGGCAGTAAGGTACAACAGCGAAAAAGCAAGTCATAATGCTCAGGTGTAAAAAGGACACATCGTGGTGAGTTTAGGCTCCCAGTCAGCTCCTGGTCTTGCCCTGAGGGCAGATCATCCATTCTCTTGGGCAAGACTTTCACCTCCTTATCTGTGAGGTTTGTGAGGTTTGCCAAGGAGAGTGCTCTAGGGAGACAAGGGCTCGTACTGCCAGGACTACCACATCAGCCTGGGCACCAGCATCGAGAAGAGCAAAGTAAGCACCTTGGCTTCAGAAATCCAACCAAGACCACTTGTAACAACCATGGGAGATGGCCCTATTGCTGTAATTTATGCTTCTGAAAATTCCCAAACACACTAGGAACATTACTGAATGGACAATCCCAGACTCCCTCACACAGCTGAAGACTGAATGCAGCAAAGAAGATTTATACTTTTCTCGAAATATTTTCAATTCTTGAAAGCTATGTGACTTTCATTTACCCTTACTGTGCATGAATACCATCAATGGCAGAAAAATAAAAGAAATATTTGAGATTTTACAGAACAAAACCCAGCTATACTAGACTGATGCCAGTAAAGATGTTTCCTCAGCTCAAGTGAGGCCTGAGCTCCTTAGACGTGCTTGAGAGGATGTTTAACTTTGCTGTGAGAGAAATGTTCTCTGCATATTCTATTTTGAAATGAAATAGCAGTTCTAACTGTATTGTATTTTCCTCCTTAAAAGCAATTCATCTTCAGGGAAAATGACTATGAGCACACTGAGGTCAAGCATTTATTTAGTCTTACTCACTCTAGAGGCTTGTGAGTTCCCAGTTTATTAAGAGTTCAAATATGAGAGGTACTGTTATTAAAGACATAATATCTTCAGAGTCCTTACGGTGGACTGGACTTTCACTAATAATAACACTACTTATAATCATCATAAAGAAGCAATTTTCAAGCCTTGTGTTCATAGAAGGGAGTTTGAACAACAGTTAGATATGATCCACAGGCTCAAACCCAGTAAAGCAAATGTAGGAACTTATTATATATTTAGCCTCTTTCTCCCTGGGCTGCTTGTTTCATGCATGGTGTGAGAGAGGCAATATGGCTGTTGCATCCTCCTGTTAGGATTCAAGCTGTGAAATCACCTGCAGTACAGAACAGAAGTGAACAATTGGCATTAGCTAATTGAGTTCCCCTCTTTTGGAGGCTGGGATATAGAGTAGAAAGGTGATGAGTTTGTCTGAAGAGGCTCAAGTGGAGAGGGGAAAAAAGAGGTGAGGATCTCTTCACTCTTCCCATCTCTAGGAAGAATTTTCCCCAGCCTGCACTTCCACTGCCATTTTGTCCTAAGGGTTGGGGAAGGTACTTCCTTTCCATCTTGGAGCATAGTAAAGATAGTATTTCCTTATCTAACTTGCACAGCAGCTCCAGTATGTTATTTGCATCTACAAGCCCAAAGGAGAAGGCAATGGAAATGTATGTCAATATAAGATCCATTCAATGCAGGGCCTAAAGAGGGTCTTTTTTGCAGTGTGAGGGTCAGAGGGATGTGTTTTTGCAACTCTAAGAAAGCCTAGAAAATAGTTTCTGTAAACTTGCCTGAAATGACAGTGAAAATGGATGAAAAATAAAGCACTTTAAAATTGGAAAACTTTACCTTTTTCATTTGCCAAGATCTTCTTTTCTAAAACTACATAAGCAGCCAGGCCAAAATGAAAATAGGGGTTGAGTTGTTTGGGACAGTTTTATCTTTTTGCATTATTTAAATTTCATTTTTAAAATATGCATTAACATATTTATACATATATTTTTATATGTATATATAAAGAATAATAAGCAAAATTTGTTCTCTAAAACTCTGCATGTGAAAAACAAGTTTATTTTGATATTTTGCTTTTTTAGGACTGGGGCCTGGAAATGTGTTTTCTTTTCTCAGAAGACTTTGAAAGCAATTCACATTCCAAAAGCATCTACAAGTTACAGTTTGTCCTGTTTGTTTTTCAAGAAAATATGAAAAATACATTTTTAAATGGCAGAAATAATTTACCAGCACAAACCATTTAATTGTCAGACAAGAGCCATAGGCTAGTAACATTATTGTGAAGTCTGTAAAGAGGACACCATGAAAAATGAACCATTATGTGGCTCATTTAGCTTACAGCTGTTCTGCATTCTTATTGAGCGGTATTCTGTGTCAAAGAATGACAGTTTTAATTTTCTTTGCTTGTTGCTTTGTTTAGATCACTTTGACGCAGATTATCACTTTTACAAGAACATAGTCCAGCTGGAGGGCAAACATCTCTCCTAATAATTTTTCTTTCATTTTTTTTCTCTTGTTCCCTCACTGTGTGTAGCAGCAGTGCAAAGCCAAGCTGTATAACTTGGGTTTACAACAGGTAATTAGATATTTTTAGATGTTCAGGTGTAAATTTTGGTTCCTAAATTACAGGGCTGTAATTCTAGCTTAGTCCAGAGAAAAGGATTTCATGAGGTAACAAATGAAACAGTGACTGGATTAAGAAGTATCAAAAAATATTCAAAGCATGGATTCCATTTCAATGGATATTAGGCATGTATTTCATTTGCTGTATGCATTTAATTGTTGTCCTGAACAAAGGCTAACTGAAGTGGAAGCTTCCCTGACCTTGAGCCTATACATTCTGCACTTACTGAAGTCTCTTCTTGCAATGCAGCTAATTACACTGAAGTGACTGATGCTTCTGGTTGACACCCATCAACCAGAAATCAGGACAGCAAAATCTGACCCAGGAGTTGTAACACCCATCAAACTGCCACACCTGGCAATGCATCCTCAACTGGCCTTCTTTTACAAGGAGACTTTTGTAAAGACCTTGTTGACTACGTGGCATCTCAGACCAGACCATTCTGAAAAGGCTCTGTGCCACCTAGTTTCCAGCTCTACGCTGTTCCCTGCCTTCTTGTGCAGGGAGACTGTCCTGCATCCATCATCACTAATAGTCATTCCCCTGACAGATGGTCAAGGGAGAAAAAAGGACCAACCTACCACAGAGTGGTGGTGTCTTTCCAGCAATGCTAATAAAGACTGACTCTCCAATGTAAGCATGGGACAACACAATGAAGGAGGCATCTGGTACTTTGGGTGATGTAACCATGTCTCTGCTGGGTTGCATGAGAAGGACAGGTCCCATCACTCTGTCACAAACATAGGCTGTGCCTTCCAGTGGTGTGCCTAGGCCGTGACCCTTAACTCTTGAGGTGGCACTGGTCTTTGCAAGGTAGTGCTAGTGAGGTCCAGCACTGGATTCAAGTCCCTCCACAGGAGTCCTTGGCACTTTGGAGATAATACAGTTTTCCTTTCACTGTTTCTTGGGTGTGCTGCAGCAGCACTGTCTCCAAGCTATGTTGCATCCTCCACTAGATAGACAAGCTGCAGCCAGAGATCTCAGGAGTGGAGTACAGCCAGTCCACCCAGAAAATGTGGATCAGATAAGGGAAGGTCTTTGGGATCCAAAACAGGAGATAAACACAGAAATCACACTGCAGGAGACAGATACAGAGACCACTTGTAATTGAGTGCTCGTAAAGCTGAAAGAAGACATCAGAAGGGGTAGCAAGGATGCATTCAAGAGGTGATCCTCAAAGACCAGAGGGTTCATAAGAGGATGCAGTGCCAACTTTTAGCCACTCAGAGTATCAGTCCTACTAACTATAGCTGTGGTGAGAAAGAAAATGTGTCCTGACAGGAAATGTGTGTGATATAAAGACATTATCAGAAGCAAACATCTGCAGCTGATTGGGGTTATTACTTGTGAGACAGTTACTGTGTTGACCATAGAGGAAAATAAAAACTTGAGTATAAGAGAAACGGAATAAAGCATTTGAGAATTCCTCTTCTGTACAAGCACAGACATGTTGCGGTTTTCACTTGGCCTCCCTGGAAGTGTCCGACTGCCAAGCTATCACACTTCTCTGTTGTGACAGCCTTGGGTGTCACACAATGCCACTGGAAGTGTGTGATGACTTCCCCAGAATGATGCATCTTCCTCCAGCATATGCGTAACTGCACTGGGTCTTTGAGTCACTGGGGAGATGCCTGCCCATCCACTCCTTTCTGCCTCTGGGCAAGGAGCACAGGGCATTTCCAAACAATTCTAAGATTTTTTTCCCGGGGGGGTTCTTGTTTCATTTCTCAGAACTGTGTCCCTGCCCATGGCTGGGCTCGGAGA
Organism: Xenops minutus; assembly: GCA_035221455.1. Taxonomy (NCBI): domain Eukaryota; kingdom Metazoa; phylum Chordata; class Aves; order Passeriformes; family Furnariidae; genus Xenops; species Xenops minutus. The sequence continues at coordinate 31,032,674 of JAWWEE010000074.1, forward strand.
GCAGGGTATCTGCCACCTCACCAAGCAAGTCCTCTCACACACTCGTTATCTGTGCAGAGCTCACAAGGCAGGCTGAGAGCAGCGATACTGGTGTGTGTGTTGCAGGTGATCTGCATCCTGAGTCACCCATGCCATGAGGATGGTCACCTGAGAGGCAGAAGATTGCAGGGTACCCGTAGGCAGAAAGACATTCCTTGGCTCTCAGGGAAATGCTGACACAGTGCAATATCAGAGAAAAGCTGCATGTTTTGCATATATACATATACATATTTTGCATATATAGCTGTCCTGCACCTTGCAGGTGCCAAGACGTCCTTGCCCATACAAAGATAACTACAACATGACCCAAGAAAGGCTTGTATCTTGGATGCAGAGCTTAGGGCAAGCTCAGCCTAACTACCTCTTTACCATGAGAAACAACAGGTGCATCTCAACCCAAAAGTTACCAAAGGTATGTGAAATTTTTCCTTTCAGATACAAACAAAAGCAGTGAATAAGATACCATTTCACATGAAAATATCCTTTAAATTCCTCAGATTTCCCTTGTATGTTTATTTTTTGCCTGCTACTCTAATATAAAAAAAAAAAAAGCCATTAAAAATATATTTTTCTGGGCATCCAATTATAATATTTCTGTTTAGCTCAGAATAGTATCAGCCTGGTCATTGCACATGTATTTCTGTGTTAATAGTATGTCTAGTGGACTAAGAGCTAAATTACCTGAATTTATTTCAGTGGAATGACATTGGTAGAAAACTGAGTTACAAATGAGAAACAGATCTTTCCTGCCAGTCTCAGGGATGAACATGCCTAAAGAAACAATTACTTCTGTCCTCTAGAGATGGTCCTACCAACTCACATAGGCTATATGGAGAAGGAGTTAGGAGAGAGAGCTGAGTCAAAATGCTGCTGCTGACTCTGCCCAGGCTAAAGCCCCATCTTTTGCAAGTACTAGAACTCCATGATGCAAAAATAAAAGTTAGGTCAGTTTCGATTCCCCACTTAATTTCACTTTCTAAATAATTTAGGAGAGGCTGTGCCATTGAACCCATCAAAAAAAATTCAATTTTGCAGACCTCTTTAGCAAATCTGGGCTTCTCCTGACCTCCTCTTTTTCCTTCTTCATTTTAATTCTTTTTTGATTCTTTCCTTACTCCCCATCCCCAATCCTTTTCTATATTCTAATTCTGCCTCTCATCCCTTCTTTTGGTTCATTACTTGATGATTCTCAGCAATCCTGCAAAATACCCTGAATCTTGTGAAAACTATATTGAGGACATGAGTGAGAAAGACAACGTATAAATAATCTACCAAATTCTTCTGTATCAAAAAGTGGTCATTGCTGCTGCTAAGCTGGGAGACCCCAAAGAGATGGCAAGCCATGTTCTGTCTTGTCCCTGCATGTCTTCCCTGTAAGGCTCAGAGCCTGGAAAGAACACCCTGGTCCTCTGGCCTCTTTCCTGCCTGGCACCTAAATGTACAAAGTAATCCTGTTGTAAAGGTCTGCCTTAAGAGTGTTTTGGCTTTTGAGGGCTTTTTTCCTTCTTTCCTTTTGCTTCTTACTCCTGTGATGTGAAAGGTCTCTGGGAACTTCTTTGTTCTAACGGAGCATGGGATTATTCAGGTGGAAGCACCTCTTAAGGTCATCTAGACCACCTCCTTACTTAAATTCAAAGCAGATAAAGTTGCACAAAGTCTCATCTGGTCAAGTTTTATATAGCTCCAAGGATGGAGATTTGGCCTCTGGGCACCTATGCCAGTGCTTGACCTATCCCCCTGCAAAACATTTTTTTGGTTAGAAAATTTGTTCCATGGTTAGGAAGCACTTTCTCATTTGAAGGACATATTTCTGTTCACAGATAGGTTAGTCCCACCTGTTCATTGGCATCCTCTCTGGTATTTATACCGCTAATAAGAAGCACTCTTGATCCCCACTAAGGCTTTGTTTTGCTAGACTAAATACAGTGGCCACTTTCCACTCCTTTCCAGCAAAAAGTCCTCCATTCTTCTGACCACTCTGGGAACCCTTCAGTCTCAGTTCATGTTTGTTTATCAGAAACAAATCAGAAGCATGTGTAAAATTTAAATGAAATCTCATTAATATCTTTGAATCAGGGCAGTAAGCATCCCTCTTTTCTGCTGGATATACCTCACCTGACCGCTCTAAGATCACATTAGCAGCACACTTGCCATACACAACAGGGTCCTTCCTTCCACAGCTATTTGTATACTTGCTGCCATCACAGCACCCAGTTCATGAATTCCTTCCTCACCAGTACTTATTCACACTCAGGAGTGTTTTCTCCCTTTTAGCTAGCTCTATGCATATCTAATCCATGTTTCTCACAGCTCCCTTATCACTGCATCCCACAAGACTCCATGAAAAGGCTTAGTTGAAATTCCCAGGAAGGAAGCATACGTTTCCTTTTTGTAGGAAACAGCTTCTCAAAGAGTCTATTGGTCTAACACAATCCAACTCCATAAAGTCATTTTTCATTTTATATGTTTGCCTCCCAACTTCTATTTGCCTTTCAATAAAAGTTTTTCTGAAAGCTTTGCATACAATGGCAGCGAACCACATAAGACTGCCTGGGCAACCTCCTCTCCCCACCTGTTTAACTAAGGGGCCCAGGTTTGCTTTTCTTCATATGTGTGTTATTCTCCTTTCCTGAGAAGCTTGAAACTAAGAATACTTCCTACCAGAGATGTGCTTTCATGTAACAGTCCCTCCAGAATTCAGAGGTACACTTTGCCTCACAGTAATCCAGGAGTTTTCTGGGGAAAAAAAATGAGATTCACTGTACCTTGAATAGCAGAAGGGCCAGAAAAATTATGAAATGCTTTAGATCAAAAATTACTTATGATTATCTCAAAAGCATGCAACAAGACACAAATTGAGCAATAGTTGGCAGGATTTTCATAGCTGTGGAGGCAGGAATTTCTTCAACTATATCTCTGTTGGCAGAGCTTATCTGTTACATTGTGGGGATACAAAACACTGCCATACCTCTACAGTTTTGTTTCTGGAGTTACTAGATGGAAAAACAGTGATGAGAAGAGCTGAAATCATGAATGAGGAGTTAGCTACCAATAGCAGAGATTTCAATTTCCTTCTAATTCCTTTCTTTGTTGAGAGATATCTGGTTATCCCATCTCATTATCCTTTTCAATCACAATTCCCAGCAGGACAGTTACCAGCACTGTTTTTACAGTATTCATAGCTAAAACAGTTTTGCAATATGGGGAATATCAACAACATGCACTTTCAATTTCTTGAAAGCTTGAGAGGTAAAAATCCCTTGGTACAAGAGGTGTCAATACAAGGAAATATTTTAACCTGTACTCTCTATGAAATGTAAATGTAGAAATAGATTTTTAAACATGCTTTAATGTGATATTCCACATTTAAACAGTTTCACTTTCTAAGTTCAAATACAGTTGTAAATGAAATCCCTGATTCTCTGCTCAAAATATACAATAAATCTCCTACATGTTGAGTGGAAATTCTGCAATTTCATCCTAGAAATTTAAGCCAGACCCAATTCTTTCATCTGCTCAGTCCCTTACAAAATCTTTATTAAAAAACCCCAAAACATCATACAAGAGAAAACTTACAACAACAATAACCCTTTGTTGTAGCTCAGTGGTAACAACTCTAAACTTAAAAACTAAATTTTGTTAGCACTACTATTTGTTTAGGGAAAAAAATGTATCTGCATCGCGTGAATTGTCAAAAATTAAATTTATCAGTACTGTAAACTAGCTGCAATGAATAAAATGTAGAAGACTGGAAAGTTAGAAGTCAGCAAAGAGAAATGATGCAAACCATGTGTTATGTGAATGGTTATTTGTAATGGCAAAAAAGTACATTATTTATGTAAAACTGACTATTTACTATGCCTAAACATGATGCTTTGTGCCAGGAAACTGCATAGGGTTTTTTTTTCCTCTTGGTGCTCTCCTGCTCAGTCTGTGAAGCTTTCATTTATTTTCAGGAAACATTTAGCATATTCCTGCCATGCTGCATAAAATTCTGCCTGAGAGGAAGGTAACTACATCTTCCAGCGTCATGTGTGCTGAGAAATGTGTGCTGCAGCTAAAGGTTTCAGACAGCATACCTTAAAAAAGCTTTGTCTGAGGAGAGCCCTGGCCCAGCAGACATCCTCATCTGTCCCACTGCTGTGTGCACCCCACGTCACCATCAGTGCCAACAGGATTGCTCAGGAATATGGGACTAAGAACCTGTTTGCTGTTCTTCCACATCTAAGGTAACACTGTGAAAGGAGCTGGGGAATTCAATATGTGAACAGAGACACTTACATGATCAGGAACAATTCCAGGCCATATAAAGTGCCCAAGGCGATTGTCTGGCTCCTTTCTGAGCCAAGGCTAAAACTTACACTAGAGACCACCTCTCTGCCAGTTTCTCCACCACAGAGTGGAGTGTGATCACAGTTGCTGTGTGTTCCACAATAGGGAAAGGACCTGACTACCCCTCACTCTGGGTCTATAAAACCCCATGTTGAGTTTTCAGCAGCTTTGCTATGAATCAGCTCAAGGAAGCTGATTCCAAGGAATTAATCCAGAGAGTGGCAATGCTCTCCCCTCTCGGTGGGCAAACCAGCTCCGGTATTCCCTCATCCCTGTGACTGTCAGTGTAGCTTACACACAGTACTATAGCTAACTATACTACAGTGTAGTTCAACTCTGTCTATCGTATAGGTATGGGACATAGCTGAAGAAATCATGCTCCTTTTTCACGTATTACATGCAATACCACAAAAAGGAACATCCTAGGCAAAAGCTGATTTGGGGAAAAACACATTTGGTGAAACAGAACCTAAGTGCAAGAGAGGGGCTTGAGAATGCTGAGGATACAAAAAGTATACAGATCAGCAGGGAATAAATAGCAAACTTCAGAAGTATCAAGAGACACAGCACTGTGGGATTATAGATTCCTACAGATATCAGGAGGAGCTATCCAGGATAAGGCCCTTACTGAACAAATTAGAAGTGTTGCAAATTTTTTCCAAATTAAAAAAAAAAAAAAAAAAAAGGTAATCTTCAAACTCTAAGAAGAGCTACCCCAGGCTACATCAGGATTACTAGTGCTTAGGGCACTGACTCAAAAGAAGTGGCAGAACAGGCAGAGTGACTTTGTCCCATGGCAAAGAAGAGTTCTGCTTCAATAGCAAGCAAAGGACTTCAAGTAGATGTCACCTAATATTTGCAGCTAGCAATTCTCCTTTTCTGGTATGATCTAACTTATTTTCATCCTTGTGGTGTCTCAAAAAATTAGATCTATTTCTCACTATGCTAGCCTTGGTTTTGATGGTACTGCTTTTAAAAAGGTTTTTGCAAAGCCTGATGAAAAGGAGCTGAAGCTCAGAAGAGAGAGAACAAATTGTACAAATAGTAGGATGGATGGTAGAAGCTATTTCCCAATTTTTTTGTCTTTCTTTTACATATTAGACAGTGCCAGTTCCATAATGAATTTAATAAAAATGTTGCCATTGAGTTCACACTCTGACAGTAATTTTACCATGCCTTTGAGGAAGTTTTAAAACAGCTTTTGTCTGTATGACACCAATCTTAACCTTCTGAAAAGCAAATATTTTCATTACCTTTGTGACTGGTTCTCTGAAGTTACTTGCAAACATTTTCTCTAGAGGGACACAGTAAGGAAGGTATGAAACACAAAACATAACATAATGGAATTCTAGAGATGTTAAAGTAGCCTTCCATGTATTTTTTTATAATCCTCAGGAGCTAGAAAAGGCAGCTTTGTTTTCCTGACTGTTTGCAGGATTTTTATTTTGCAGAGTTTTTTGGTAGACCCAAGAGCACCAGAAGCTCTGGTTAAACCATATGTTCACACACCAACACTCCTTTCAAAAGCTCTGCTTTCCAGAGTTTAGAAGTCATGAAATTTGCAAGTCTAAAGGGTCTTGTAACCCCATCACATTGCCTAGCAGAAAAAATTGCCAGCTGTGGACTTACTTATTCAGATGAAAAAGCATGCAGTGACTGTCTGTGGCTGCAAAACTCTTCAGCATGACTCTCTTTGCTCTTTCATCAGGCAAGATAAGTCCTGTCAAAGTCAGTGGAGTTACAATAGTTTAAAATATGTGCAATGGCTTTCCATGAGCAAAGGGGTAGAGCTGATCAAAAAGACCACTCAGGGAATAATAATAGTAATAATAATAATAATAAATATATCCAAAACATTGTCTAGAATTGAAAGCAGGTGGAGAGACAAAAGTCTTCATGAATTTAAACTGAATTTAGCTACTAGCTTTGTCTGTTAACAAAAAGAGATGACCACATCAGCATCTTAAAACTTTTTAAATCTTTTTTCAAGAGTATGCACTGCTTTGGAGGTGTGAGAGGTGAATGTCATTTTGAGATGAGGTATAACAAAACCACAGTGATTTTTATTATTTGTTGTTGATACTGTCCCAGGACTCAGGCATTGCAGCTTGCTCCTTCATACTGACACAAGTGTTTGGGCAGACAGTCACTCAGATCAAAGAACAGATCCTAATGAAAACTATGAAATTCCTTTCATGGTTTATTTTCCAATTAGGTCCCCTCCCCAGTCTGACATAATGGCTCAAACACCAGTGCTGACACACATGGGAGGTGGTGAGAAAGAGTGACTCGTGGCAGAAGTCAGACTACAGACTGGCAGTGACACTATTTTTGGGAGCATCTTTCCCACATTTGTGCCCATTTGGTAGCATGTTGCCACTTCCCAGGAGACAGCAGGGCTCATTGAAAGACCTTTAACCTAGACTGGAATAATAAATAGGCCTGGGGGCAGCACACCAATGTATGAATCTATGTTTCTATATCAGCTTGTAACATTCGTGGAACCACATGCTAAATGTTAGGCAGAAAGCAGCAGATTTCACTAAATAGCTATTTGGCACTGAGGTTAAATGGGAGACAGCATGCAGCTGGTAACAGCATAGCAGTTTCCATAGAATGTCTTCTATATGACTTCAAAAAATAGTAGAAAAAACAATTTTAGAAAGTAGTAATTTTACAAAATGTAAAAAATATGCAGCTTCTCACCTGAAAATTTGCACAGAGTATTGCAAACACATAATGAAAATACTGCGAGATGAAACACAAAAGTTTAATTTATCCTTTCTTAAAAAGGCCTGTAAGTCTGACCAAGGCCTCTGCTCTCCGTTCATGTTTGCCAATAGTTACTGTATTCACAGGGAATAAAAAAAAAAAAAATACCCTTTTCTTTCTTCACATAGACATATTTTGAAAGTCTAGGCACTTTCAAATTGCTGACAAATCCAGACAAGAAGTATCAGAAAAAAGTAGACCATAGAAGCCTCAAGATCTGAGCATTTGTAAGTAACAGTGAAGATCAAAGTAAGAGCAGCAGGGAGTGAGAGTTGATGATGCTGAGCTGAAGCACAAAGGGAGATACCCAACTCCACGCCCTCTCCACACCAACACTGCCATCGTCACATGTAGCTTCAGGAACCGGGAAGGGCTGGAGGGGTAGTTTCATATCAAAGCAGTTCAACTTGACTGCTTCTGGTTTTTATTTTTAACTTTTGGTCCTGCATGTATTTTTAACATCAGCAGGGGAAACAGAGCACATTCTGTGTTTTCAATGAGCGATACCAGGGGAATTTACAGCAAGAAGCGCCTGACCAGAGCAGGCAGAGCTGTGGTGTTCCCCTACCCAGCATGGACAGAGCACCTGTTGAGGAAGGGGTGTGAGAGAGTTGTGTTGCTGAGGAGCTCTTGCACCAGCCCAAAAGAAACTCCAGGGAGAGGAGCTTTTCCCTGACAGAAAGCAGGCATCTCTGCCAGGCAGCCAGGACCCTTTGCCAGGGAGGATCTGAACCAGTTCTCCTGAGTTTCACCATACAGATCAGCTCTTCCTCCTGAAAGGCAGCCCATGGAGGAAGCGAGGCCTTTACCCATGCCCAGGCTTACTCAACAGCTCTGATGTCAGAGTGCTCCCTGGAATCACTTTTTCTTTCTGCCTAAAGTCTGAATTTCTTGTACTACATATTTGAGCAAACTTCCCCTGCAATCCCACCTAGGTGGCACACAGGCTCTTCATCTCCTCTTTGTGACAAAAAAATGGTTCACTTTAAGAGAAAGGGTAGGAAAACATATTGGCCAAGTTTCTTCTTAGGAGTTGGAGGACTTTCCTGTAAGGGAGTAAATCTGGCTTCATAATCCCTTTAAAAAGGGAAGGAGTATGATTCAACATCTCCCACATCCTGGTTGAGCAATCTAAACAAAAAGCATCAGACCATCTAATTGGCCATCTGAAGGAAAAACCTAGTTGGACCTAGACCACTAAAATCCTCTGGTGATGGGATCAAAGTCTTTATAGCCAACCTGGCCCCCAGGATACTTCTGCTTCATCAGTGTGGGAAGAGTGAATACTATGGATCCAGCACAACCTATTAATGCTACTATAGTGCACTGGCATATAATTAGAAAGGTCTCCTGCTACAGTAAGTACATTACCTTTCCCAAACTCAGTTTAAAATAGAAAAGGAGTTTGCTAGAACTCATCCTAAAAGGAATAAAGACCCAAACCCCCCAATGGGTAAGGTACTGTGATATTCAGGTTTCTCAATAAGATTGCAAGGCCAAATATATGATCAAAGTGGCAAATTCCACAGCAGCTCCACCGTGTCCTTGAGCAGGAAAACTTTTATAAAACCTCACATAATTTACCACAGGAGCATAGTGCATTTTGGTTTTCTAGTTACCTACCTGCTAAGACAAATTTTCAACACGTATAAAGTACTATTGAAAAGTTATCTCCCAAAAGGAATGCATTGCAGCCTTGCATCTGATCCTGATAATGGAGTTACAATCCTTTTATCAGTGGCCCTGTTAAGCAGTACTAACATGTTATAGAATATGTAAAACATAGCCCTCCAGCTGGACAGTCTACATGTCTCATTATTCTCAGATGGGACATAAATTACGCCTACCCACACTCAGCATTATTTCGCTGTTTTAAGCTCTGAGGTAGAAATAAAACTCCCCAAATCACGAGAAGTACTCTGTCTTGCGTCATTATGCATACAGCAGCAAAAATAACTGCTGATACCACCCAACTTCTGCTCTCAGTGCAGAAACTGCTGCTATCGAGGAAAAAACACAAAAATTTCATTAAGTGACTTGGGTTATGTGTAGGTAACTTACAATGTCACAGAAAGGTAATCACCAGAAAAAGAAGGAGGATGCATGGCTAAACCAAGCAAGACAATAGTCTGATAATGAGATCATGGGCACAAAAACACTGGGCATGAACAAAGGTAAACACATTTAGATGCACAGATATCTCATTGAGCAACACGTGAACTTTTATATAAGAGTGAAATAGATCCTCTATTTACTGAGCTGAACTAGACTTGGTATGCTTTCTTAAGTGTGATTACAGGTAAACATTGACACCCCCTCAGTTTCCTTTTGCATTGAGCAAGCTCCTAGGAGGAAGAACTTACCTTTTGAATGCTCTGTAAAGCACAATCTACATCTAATTACATACAATAATGGCAAACAACAAAGATAAATACTTACACCATTCAGTACCTCCCATACTCTCAGGCTCCTCACTGTGTTCTCTTTTCAGCTTCATCATCTTCCCGGGTGATTTCCCCTCACTCTTCTCCTTCGTCATACAATTTCTTTGAAATTTCGGCTTTCATGCTTAGAAAGAGAGCTTAAAGGGAACCAAGAGGTTCCTTGAACATAAGTGGAATTTACAGTCTTTTTTTTTCTAAGGGGTAAAGATATTTTCTTTAGAAGTAGAGCCCTACAAGATTCAAAACGTAATACTCATAAAATGGGATCCTTGTCAAAACAGCATGTTGCCATAGTGGGTAACGCTCACTAATAAGTCAGATAACAACACACAGGTGCTGTGAAAGTGTGCTTGTGAAAGACCAAAGGCCAGTACTGTATTTCTAACTCAGTTCTCTGCTCTGGTGCCTCATGTAGCCCTACGAACAGGTACCACCCACCACACCACACAGGGTGTGCTGTGATGGACACCAAGCAACAGTTACCTTCCTTCCATGAGAAAAGTTCGTGGAATTGCTTCCGGATGCCATTTACCAGTGCAGCCACAACAGCAAAGTGCTCCTAGTGCAAATCTAGTTTCACTATCAAGCGTCACAATGTTCCTATTCCAGAATAACAATACCTTCAGTCATTTGCAGGAGATGTGTCTACTTTAGGTGACTTGTATTCAGATATTCCCAAAGAACAGTTATCTTTAGGAACTCTCACCTAGGACTGCCCACCTGCCTGCCTGGAAGTTGACTAGAGGAGATCACGGCATGATTTCTCTTATTGAGATTAAGCAGATAAAGCTGAAAACCAGGACAAAATTTAAAGGAAAGTAAACATTTTTCATTTAAACCTCTGGTTTTGCTTAAGGCAAGGAAATTCATGGTATTTGCATATGATGCACTCAAGAAAAAAAGTCTTATTACACATCCTAGTCTTGTTTAACAATGATGCATGTTTTCCCCAAGGAAATTAAAATGAGCAATCCTCAGAGTTTTTCACCAAAAATCCCCAAACAGCCCTGCAGTTCCCTGACAAACAACAGAGAATCAAAGAACTTGCAAAGCCACAAAGGCAACGGGCTGTTAGTCAAGTGCACCAGCGGTCTTTGGTGACATGCAGCTTGTCAAAGCAATGTTTGCTTATGAGAAATATGAACACAGGGTATTACTGACCTGTTCAACCTGTTCACATCAAATACAGCACAGGGCAGGTTGGTTTAACACTACAAAGAACTCTGACACTCTTTACAAGATCTGTAGGAACTCAAGCTCCCTCATTCAAAATTTGAGGAAATCAACCAAAAATATGTCAGGGGAACTGGACATCAGCTTTCCACCTCATTCAAACCATTTGGAAGTTATTTGCATATTCACTGTCACGATCCCACTTGAATGGTCTTCTGACAATTGGCATTTTCTTACACACATAATTGAACACTTCTACAGAACACCATATTTTCAGTAGTATTGCTTCTCTTACTATCAACGGTACTATTTAAAGTTATAATGACCAAATAAGCATCAGTGGTTTGTCTTAGTACTGTAGTATAGTGGAGATTATTAGAATGGAAAAGACAGTCAAATCAAACAAATCAGAGTGGAACATACTACAACCCTATTAATTCTTCTTTATTAAAATACCTTATTTTTCTATTTAGGTATGCCATTTATGTAGCCATTAAGTTGACTCACAGCATTCAGCAAGCAAGGTCTCCTGTTACTGCCAATAGCACTGGGTTTTGCCTTGGTCCATGGCAGGGCTCCTTGCAGACATGCCTGACAGCTGACAGAAAGAGGGGAGGCAACCTTTGACCATGACAGCTCTGCAGTTTGTTGAATCCTTCAGTGGCACCAGAATTTCCGTGCTGTTGTCAACCACCTCTCCTGAAAAAAGCCTCCTCTCTGTAAATGTCCCAGGTGACCAGGAGCAAAAGTGGCATGGAGTTGCTCCTGGGCAGAACAATTCTGGAAGAAACAGAACCTGTTCCAGAGCAGGTCAGTGAGTTGCACATTGATCCTAGAAAACAAGAGTTTGACACATGGGGTGAGTCTGTATTGGCTCCCTGGCTATAATTCAACCTTGACTGTAATCGGGAACAATTTTCATGTGTGGACAGTCTGAGAGGAGAGATTTTTTTACAACATTCAGAACTGGACTCTCTACTCCTACAGAAATGTCCAGTAGTAATTCTCATTTCTCACACAGAAGAAAATATTGGATAAACACTGAGAATTTCTAAAATTGCACCTTAGGAAGGTGTTACATGTCAAGATGCAGCCATCTGGTTGATGGTATAGAAGACAAGAAAAAGAAATAACGTGTGCAGTGAAATGAGGTGCAACAGAAATAAAGAGATGCAAGAACAGTAATCAGCAGCATTACAGAGATGTTATGCAGGAAAGAAATTCCTTGGTATCTAGAAACTACGCCTTAGAGGTTCAGTAATATTACTCATGCATTTCAAGTACCAGGCAGATCTCCTGACCTGTAGGTAACTCATGAGCAAGTGCTGTTTGTTCGGGGCTTAATACATTTTGAACAATGTGACTACTGATAAAACAGTGTAACTCAGTGTAGTACAGTGTGGATTAACTGACCTCCTTTAAGCCCTTCACAAACTTTAACCATTATTATAGACAGATCAGAGCAGAGTATTTCTATTATGTACAGTACCAATTAAATAAGTGATTTTCCATAAGAAACTGTCCAGAGCAATAGAAGAAGCATTTTAATGCTATTTTGTAAACTCCAGTTCCTTCTTCCCTTGAATGCTATGCTTTGTCCTAGATTATCAAATGGAGTTCCTAAGGCATTAATGAGCAACTTCCACTGGAGCATGTAAGTATACTTTGTACTTCTGAAAAGTCACATGGATATTCATATAAAAAGTAAACAAAACCTCAAAATGAGAAAATAATAACTGAAGGCTTAAAGACTTTTAGATGAGGAACAACAGTCGAAACATACTTTTATTTCATTCAAGATGTAACTATGCACATCAGGAAGACTGTATAACAGTGATCAGCACAAAAAGGTTCTCTGGAAATTGCTGAGGAACAGATATTTTCATGACATGAGAAATAGACAACTCATAAAATCAAGTTACAAAATTAAAACTTACAGAGCTACAGACAAGACTCAATTACAGAATGCCTGCTGAAAAGATTTTATTAAGGAAGCACAGCCTTCTACCAAGTTTTGGTCATTTTAAGAGCAGTATTTTCACTTGGGTTAGGTAAAGGAAAAGTTTGACTGTCTGCAGGGACAGCCTATGAGTCGCCTGGCAGCGGAAGGGAATCTCTCTCTGAGACATGTACATCCATGTGCTATCCCAAATGGAAAAAGAGGTAGGCAGCAGTTCCTTCCTCCTATATTTGCCCCTGAGGGTCATCAGAAGGCAAATGCCAGGCACTGAGCTCATCTGGTCTGGCTGTTTTAATCTTTTTGTATGGTTACAATGGGATCTTTTAATTGATACTAGTAAAATATAAAGTTAGTGGTATGTTTTCTTCTATGCCTAACGCCACAGATTTGGTAAGGGAGAGCTAACATTACAGCAGATACTGTTCTGGCAATTCCTCTCTGCTGTGCTCAGGGACCTGCTCAGAGACGGATTACTGCTGTTGAAAACCACTCTCTCAGACTTGTGTTCTAGCTCTAATATCTCTCCACTGGGCAAAATTACTGCAGCTGCCGTTCTGCTACTGGCAGAACAAGACATTAAATAAAAAACAGCCTCTTTCCTGAGGTTCTCTATCCAGGCTGTTTTAAGAAAATGAATTAAAAGTATCTGGATTTTTTTTAAAGGGAGAATCCAAATGAGGACACACAAGTTCAGTCACTGTATGGTCTATCACTTCTCTTATGCCCCATGTTCTGTTCTCCCCACTCTGCACTCGCCTGTTAGCACTTCCCAAAGCAAAATCAGGTTTCACTCTGGTCTTCCTTATGTGAGAAAACAGAACTACTTTCATATTACAAAAAAAAAAAAAAGTCAGTTTGGTCAAAATCAGTTCAAGACATTCCAAAAGATCAGTGTCAGCATGATGCCTTGCCCAGTTTGACTCAGTCTGCATTCTAGAGATTCATCTAAACAGGCACACTTGCCCTGCGTTAAGAGTCCCTCTGAAAGGTTAAAATTCCTGCAACACCTACCAGGTAGGCAGAAGAAGATAAGGCAGCAGATAACAGGGAACTTCCTGGCATGCCCTGCAGCCACCCTCCTGCTGGAGCTGTTCGAGCTGGGTTTGGTCCACTTAAAGCATATGAACGTGATGCATTTAATTTACCCATATGTAGTTCACAGGGAAAGAAGCAACTTACAACTTGTACACACCCTGCACCTGAACAGGGGCATTTAGTTTCGTATATATAAACAACAAAACCGGCTAAAATACAGAGATAAATATACATGGTACGAAATTCATAAAACATTATAAATTTCAAATAAACCACAAATCTAAGACATCACCCCGTAAGTCTTAAAGTATTAAAATGCAGGGCTGTAGACACACGCACACCGTGTGTGTACGCGGGTAGGGATGCAGGGAGCCCGCGTTTCCGACCCGAGCCCGCGGGGCCAGGTGAGCCCGGGGCGGGCGCGGGGGGCAGCCCGGCCCGCTCGCAATTACGGAGCGCGATTACTTCATGTTCCCACCACTCCCGTTTCACAATCCTGCTTCCAAAGGACTCCGTCAAACCGGCGCGCTGCTTCAAGCACACCCCCATCCGTGTTCTCATGCCGGATTTTCCCAGGCCATGAATAATCTCGAAGCCCCCTCGATAAATACACGTTCAGGGATGCCCGGAGCTCATTCAAGCCGCCAGCCTCTCGGAGGAGCAGCGCCCGGGGCCGGACCCGCCGCCGCGCCGCCGCACCATGCCGCTCGCCCCGCGCTGTGCCCCGGCCCGCCCTGCGGCGCTGCTGCCGCCCCTGCTGCTGCTGCCATCGCTGCTGCTGCTGCTGCTGGCCCCGGTGCTGCCCCGGGCCGCCGCCGCCCCGCCGCCCGCCGCACACTCGTCGGGGGAGGCGGCGGAGGAGCCGGCGGCGCGCTGGGCGGCGCTGCCCCGCAGCCTGCGCCTCGCCACGCTGCTGCTCGACCGCGCCGTGCGGCTCCGCGCCGAGGTACGGCACTCACACTCACACACACACACACGCAGCCCCGGCGGGCTGCCTCCGGCCACGGTGCCACCGAAACCTCTTCGTGTCTCTCCCCAGATGTGCGAGAAGTTCACCGTGTGCGAGAACAGCGTGGAAATGCTCCTCCACAACAACCTCAACCTCCCCAAAGTGACAGAGGAAGACGGGTGTCTGCTCGCCGGCTTCAATGAGGCAAGGAACTGCTTTCCTTTCTGGTCTAATCCTACGTACCTGGGGCAACTTTTGCCTGCCCAAAAAATCCTGTGGAAGTTGACCTAAAGATTTCTGCCGGCTCCAGCTGGCTTTGGCCAGACCTCCACACTCCGCATAAGCATCGTCTGCTAACCTGCACACAGCATTGTGATCAAGGCATTCTGAGTTGTAAATGACTTTCTCACCTTTCTCTCATTTCAGGATAAGTGCTTGAGAAAAATCTCCAGCGGGCTTCATACATTTCAGACATACCTCAAATTCATACAAGAAACTTTTACTAGTGAAAATCAAAACCTTGAGTCGCTATCTCATAGTACAGAGCAACTGGCACATACCATAAAAGAGATGGTGAGTTGGTTTTAAATTCACTCTGATAATTGTTATGGCTTAATACTGATGTGCAGACAGAGATACAGGATGTTATGTGAAGCTGAACAATTCCCACTGAAAAAACAAGTGACAGTTCCTTATGCTCAGATCTTAACCTCATGACTAACTTAGATGTTTTATAAAGTTTTGGTTTCTTTTCTTAAAGAACAACCCTCCTTCCTACTTTCTATTGCCAATTTCCAAACCAACTAAATGCACAAAAAAAAGGCAAATACATTTTTACAGTATTATTGATCTCTAAAACACTCCAAAACAAACTTTTAAGACAAGCTGTATGGTATATTGAGATATCAGTAGCTTAAAAATCAAGGAAGACATCTGCCATTAAAAAGCACATATTTTGCTTGTAATGATAATGAAAAAACCTTTTCTTTTTGATTTGGTAGACTAAATGCTATTAATTTCTGACAGACATTTTCCATGTTTTGGAGAGCTTTGAAAGATCACACTTCAAAAATTCACTTATTTTCTGTAGTTCTTGCTCACATTAATAATCTTTAACATGAATATTTCCTTTGTCATTGGGGAACCTATTTGCCTGAGTAAGAAATCATCCAGGTAGGGACTACAGAAGTCTCAGGGCATTATTTTCCTTTAAGGTGCTTTTTGGTGTCTGAAAGCCCACTGTGTGTTTGCCATACCTTTCCTAACATACTGATTTATGCCAGTCATTCTTTAAATTGAAAGGAAGCTGAACTGCTTTTTTCACACAGTGCTAGCTGAGAATAATAGCCCTGTCACAAGACAGCAACTGACTACTGGCTTCCAACTTGATATAAAAGTTTGCAGAAAGTTTGTTTTATAACTGAGGGATACTAGGCTTTGTTGTTTTTTTGGTTTTGCTTCTTTTAATTAGTAGGGTCAATACAATCAGAACAGGCAGAATCAAACACAGTGATCAAACCTGTACGTGTAGAAACTATGAAGTTTTTGAGAAAAAGTCTTCATCTTCAGGTTGGAAATTTTTCTTTACGAGAGAAAAATCTGCTATTTAAGACAAGCAGAGCAAAGACAGAATCCGTCACTTGTGGTTAGATAGATCTACCAGCAAAATATCTGTCTTTATATCCAGATACAAACTTTTACAGAGTGCAATAAGGAGCTGGGTATACCAGTAACAGGAGGTGTGATCAGAGTCCACTTCCAAGTAGTCTGGACAGAAAGAATATTTATATTTTATATTTCACAAAAAAAATGTCCCAGGAGGAGGCTGGCACGCTTTTGTCACTTGTTAAATAGTAAGAGATCCTAAACATAGGATGAAGCACATACTTGTTAGAACTCTGGACTCCAAATCAACAGCGCCATGATTTGGGTGTGTAACACCCATTTTCAGAAGTCACCTACTCACATCTTGGGGCAAGTTCTTAAAAGGCCTTTAGGTATTGGGTGCTCAGTGTTGTAAATCAGCATTAGGTAAAACTTCATTTACTCATCTTGTAGTTGTGTTCCCACCCATCAGTGGAAGTTGGTGGCACTCAGTATCCCCCAGTGACTAAATGCCTGGAAAGTAAGAATTAAAGAGCTAAACAAGTTTGACATCTCTGGAAACTGTTAATCTACTACAGAACACGAGAGGTTTTACTCCCGATGCCAGCCAATTAACTTACGACTCAGGATAGAGCAGCCAGTACAGTTTAGGACAAACCATGATCAGCACTTTCCCACCTACCTATGTGGCTGCCAGATAGCAGGAGAAGTGCATCGATCTGCTCAGCGTTGGCCTGTGATGCCAGACATTGCATTCAAACCAGAATAAACAGTATAGATCAGAGATTCTTCCACAGTAATCGTAGCAGGCATCAGCATTCCTCAAACCCCTCCACAGAAGCATGACTGCATGGAGGCACAGCTCCCAGGGAGGGCTGTTGTCTGCAGTACAGAAAGGGTGGATATACAGCTGGTTGGGAACATACAAATGGATACTCTCCGACAAGCTCAATTACATTGTTTTAACCAGCCCCCCCCCCCATTGTCTTTATCACAGGTGATTGATCCCGAAGAAGTGATCATCCCGGATGCAGCTACCCAGGAATCCCTCCGCACAAAGCTGAATTCCAGTAAGAAGACCTGGATAGGGAAAATCACCACCCACCTCATCCTCCGAGACTTTACTTCATTTATGGAGAAAACAGTGAGGGCTGTGCGCTATTTGAAAAATACCAGGAGTTTCAGTGCCTGAATGTTTTAGTTCAGGCACAATCCTTTGCTGCAAATCTGTCATGTGGCAGATGACAGTGTTGTTCTGTTTTAAGAACCAGAAATAGTAACAATGGTTTGCATTTATATACATTCTAGTTTCCTTCTAGGAAGTTATTTATTGTATTTAAAGTATTTATTAGTTTCTAATGTTTTTATTTATATTTTAATATTTAGAAATAATTTAAGCAAAGGACATATTTTATTTCTTTTCTAATGGTACTATTCAGAATAGCAACTTATTTAATATGTATTCAACAAAAATATTTTCAGAACCCAGAAAAATTGTATACCTTATGTTTTTTAAATATTTAAAAGATTGTATTTATGACTTATTTATATTTTTAAACAAATAAAAGCTGATTTTAAAAAAAGGCCTGTACAACCCATGTGAACTTTAAATAAGGCTAAGGCACTCTAATATATCCAGTTTTTAATACCTTCAATTATCAGAACAACCACTTTCAAGAATATATCTGTAAAATTAGGTCAGTTATCTAAATAGCACATATGTACATACATACACAGACAACTTGATCAACATATAATTCATAAAATGGGATATAAAGGAACCAGATGCACTGAAAATGGCACTTAAGAATGAACACAATAAACCATAATTGCTCCTGAGAAACAAATGAACAATAAGTCCCCTATATTTAATAAGGAACACTCAATAAAATTGTAATTGTAAGGACCTTCTTACAAGTTAAACAATCTCTTAAATAAATAAAACAGTGAGACAACCACATTAACCACTTTGACATGAATACTATCTTCTGATCAGTTTTATTGCTGTCATCCAAGGGAATTTTCCAAGTTTGATTAAACATTGCTCCCTCCTACCCAAGAAGCAGAACAAAAAAATTCTTAGGTTCTTTCCTTAGGTGATATAAATCAACATATTGCTGCTGTCAACGACCACTGATGATCTAATGCATTCATCTTTTATCATTTATATTCCACTAGCATGAATAGGACACACACCATGAAAGCATATTCTTGAGTATTGTATAGAAAAAAAACCCAAACAGGACCTAAGCCTGAGTACCAAACCACTGAAACTTTCCTTAGCTGCATTGTCTGCAGAACTGGAGCTGTGCAGGTACCTCGTATACCCAAACTTGGAGGAATTCACAGACCACACAGGGGGTGCAGGCAGCAGAAGTCCCTCAAGCTTTGCCTCTCAAATTCATAGATTTTAATTACCCTCTCTCTTCCAGCACAGCAGTGAAGATGAAGAGATGAAAGGCATGACCTGGAATGTGGATAAGGATGTCAGTAAATTCTCTTCTTCCTCTGAGCGATGTGATTGTCCACATATGCATTCCACCACTGGGGATGCCAGAACACTGACCAGTCCACCCACTGCCCACATCTCAGATGCTCAAAACAAAACAAACCACTGCTTTGCCCAATATGGTAAAACTGTTGTCTCAAATTGTGTAACATCTTGAGAAAGAATGAGCAGACCTCAAGGTGGTCACTTTAAAAGATGTCTGTGGTGAACAGTTTTTCTCACAGCACTTAAGATCCTGCTTTAGCTGTCCTGGCATGTGCTAGGAAACATAGGAAAGCCTGTTTAGGCTTTTTCACTGCTTACCTTCACAGATAGTTTTTTTTAGTGACCATTTGGTTAGAGATCGTTCCAGCCCTTGTTATCACAACAATAGTTATGAGACCCAAATGTGAATATCACACTGGACCGTATGTGAAAAGAGAGAGGACAAAAAAAAAGTAAAATAAAAAGACTGACCAAAAGGAAAGGCATTTCCTGGTTTCACCTCTCCCAGTAGAAAGTGCCTGAGATCACCATTAGTCACTGTGTAGACTGCAGTGAAAAAAATGCATACTGATCTCCTCATTAAATGCCAGAAGGCATCTACAAATCAAGGTACTGAAACCCCTTTCAATTGATGGACAAGCACCCACACTTCTCACCAGCACTCTTCAGCTGGCAGCCACCCCAAGTTGTCTGCAATCCTAGTAAAGATCTAAATACTGCCACATTTTAGGATGTAGAGGATGAGCAAAGATTACCACTTTTTGGGTGGGGAGGTCAATCTCCAAGTCCTTCCCGGAGCAAAGGTTATTGCTGGTGCTGAGCTGCCATTATTTTACCTGTGGCTTCTCCACAGCTACCCGCAATTCTCAGGGTACTTCAGTACAGCAGCTGCCTTGCTGGCCATCATTCTCTGTCACAGTGCCAACTTCAGGGACTGCCGCCAGGATAAGCATCACTTGCTGAAACCAGCACTTGCTTGTGGCACAGGAAGATTTGCAGTGGGGAATTCATATGGAAGTCAGAGGAGACCTAAACACTGTTGAACATGTTATGGGGTGTCTTAAATGAACCAACTTGTCATCCTTCTTCCAGTTTGCTGTTTAGAAAGGATTTATCAACAATCAAAAAACACACATAGGCATTTATTTTAGTTGGCAGACCAGGACAAACACATAAAAAAACAGAAAAAGAGTAAAAATGGGCATTCCTAACTACATTTAGCCACAATGAAATACCTCAACACTCCAACAGAAGAGGTCCTCCTAATTGACAGCTAAGTCACTGAGGAAGGCAAAAAAACACCCAAAAAACCAAAACAATTACCAAAAAACCCAAAACAACCCAAACAAAAACAGACCTGATAATAATTACCTAAAAAAATTAGGAAATTACCCAACCAAGCAGCATTTTGGCTGCTGCTGTACAGGACCAGCCTTGCCCTGCAGATCCCAGCTAGTGCTTCCCCTTCCACTGCAACCCTGCTCATTAACCTCATACTGGGATTCTGGAATGCTCAACAGATTACCAGCTCCCTTCATCCTGATTCTGAAATCCCAATGAAGGAAGAGGGTAAAGCTATGTTGAAAAGCATGCATACACTCTATAGTATGCAAGAAAAAAAATCCACAGTATTAAGAAACAGTGTTAAAGATGATGAACAAAATATTCCTCAGTTCAGCTGCCATAACACTTAGAATACTGGACCAAAGAGGGGAAAAAACCCAGAACAACAAAACCCCTGAAAATTAAAAACACAGAATGCAATCTACTATTAAAGTCATCTGTAATACAAAAATACTTTTTTTTTCCCAGTGATAGTCTCTGAAGTCTCATTTTTCTATTTTTTTACCATGCTTTTTCTGTGTAAGAAACTTCTAAGAAAAAAAAAACATGGAAAACATTCCAGCCTGACTGACTTTTCAGGTTGCAGCACCATCCCCTATCCAGTAAGCCTATGTACTGGTGTAAACAACTAAACTCTGGCAGAAAGAACAACAGCTACTTGAAAAACTGTCCACATGTTTAGTGCCTTCAGAGATTTTATTAACTGATTGTAAGCAAGGTTAGCAAGACTAAGCTGATGCTACAAGAGATGGAAGACTTATGCCACCAGTAAAGCATGGGAGCAGGATCACTTTTCAGCAGTAATGAGCCATTAAGTTGTCTTAGTTTGATGGGAAACTTCCCCTTAAGTTTGCCACTGTTATTTATGACTAATAATCTTTTCCATGGTCAATTTAAAAGATAAAATGGTGGCAATATAAGTATGCAGTAGTATATAATGAAGTCACATCCTCATGGTCAAGAGGTGCTGCCAAATACATATGCATGTATATATATATAACTACAAACCTTGCTATCTAGGGTGGGAAGCTTTCTTGCTTCCCAAGTCAAATGATTAGATAGCAATTTCTTTCTTCTCCTTGACAAGAGGAAAACCAAAACCTACCCCCTTGCTCCCGAGAAATGCAACCTGTGCAGGCTTCTACACTGAAGCAGCATTTTCTCTCTGAACTTCTAGCAAAATCAACTAGTTTCTGCAATCTAAACATATTTAAGCAAATCTTGGTATATTTTCAAGACTAATCTTGGCAGTCATCAGAAAACACACTACAGAAATTTTGCAATCTGAATTTCTATTCAGTGAACTAAGAAGATCCAATCTTACTTGAATAAATCTATTTTGTAAAAAATTAAACCTACATCTTCAGAATCAGAACACTGAGATTTGATTTGCCTTTCCAAAAAATCCTTTTCCACTTAGCAGATATCCTTTTAGGAAATAGCCTTTTCCACTTAGCAGATAAGCATTCCCTCCATCTCACCCATCCTCTAATCCTAAATTAACATAAGCATAACCAGGAAACAATGCATGTAACCCACAAGCTTAACCAAGAAATGGCTATTGCAGCACACACCATCATGGAAAAGTATTTAGAAATTGCAATTAAGTGGTTATTTGTAAAAATTAGTCATATGACATTTACAGGATGTGACCTCTACTCCTGTGGTGAAAACTGATGTAATGAGCTTTAATTTCCAAATATCATCAGTATCATCATAGCTTAAATTCCAAGCCTGTAACAAAGTATTTCCAAAAATATCCAGGCTATATAGTTTGGTTTAGCATATTTTCCTGATACAAACCAGGATTGTAAGTTTGTCACTTATAACACAATGCAAGAAGAGTAGTTCTTAAGCAGCACTTTGTCACTTACAGCCATTTTGGAAGACAGACATACAAAGCAGCAAAGAACAGGTTTTATACTTCTTCAACACAGGGGCCTGCTGTGACAAAATTCTGAATGTTGCTTTGTTCTGCAGTGTTTAAAAGCTATAGTTTAAGCTAATAGGAATTTTGCTCATACATTAATTCAAGAAAAAAAGAACAAAACCTCTGTTTCATAACTGATGAGATACAGTAGTTACTTTGTATCACCCATGTCTACACCAGAAATTTGTAGCAGAAGGAAATACCTGTTCCAAACTTCCTATCACCTTAATTTTGCCTCACAACTGGCCATCCCTTGAAGAATTTTTGGAGCAAACAGGTAGGTTCCTTTGTAGATTAATTTATTAAGAACAAATTTATAGTGAAATCCAGATCTTTTTTTTCTCTTTTATTTAGTGATGACATTAAACTGGCCATTTTTTCCACAGCCTACTACCAGGAGATCCACAGTCCGAACACCAAGACCAAGAAAACCACCGAACTCAAGACTCCCTCAGCATCACACCAAGTGTCATGTGCCTCCTTCTCTGATATGCATGTTTTTCTCACTTCTTACTTCACCGTCACCTTTAAAAGTCTTGTCCATTTTTAAAACTCTTTGTAGTTGTTCTGACTGACCTCCTTGACTTTATTCTTTTCAGGACCATAACTCTGTCCCTCCCTCCTTCCTCCTTGTCTTTTGGCCTGTCTTTATCCCTCTTTGCACTGCTTGCTGTGCCATTCCTTAGAGCCGAGCTGGCAGGAAATACTTTGCTAAAGGGCCTGTCACCACGACAGGCTCACCATGATTACCAAAGGGTACCAAGTTGTATCTGATCTTTCGACTTCACCTGAGTACAGTAATGGGAGAGGCAGTTTTAAGAAAATATAAGAATGATAAAAAAATATATATAGAAATTGTTCCTGAATGGTGAAACCATCAGCAGCTGTTGTGGTCAGTGTGCCAGCAAACACGATATTCAGATGGCAGGACACTGTATTGCTTCTTGCCCACAATAAGCTTCTGGCACTTTACTGGTATTTCACTCACAGACTGGCTAGAAATGGTCCATTCCTTCAGTCCTGAGTTAGGAACAATCCTTCATTCACAGACACCCTCCTTGGAGACCAACCAAAAGCCACTGCTACCTTTGTCACTTTCACAGGAGGAGGCCAAGAGACAGACCAGCACCTTCTGATAAGGAGAAATGCTGTCTTCCTGATGTGAAAGCACCACGGGCACAGGACTGCAGGTCACTTGAGACAGGGCATTCTTCTTGCATTAAGATCCTCAAGATGCCTTCACTTTTGGCAAGCAAGGCAGTAAGCAGAGCAGCCTTTGATCTTCCTAAGACTGGTCCAGATGGAAACATTCCTCTTGGTCCCTTGGGCAATTGTTTGTCACCGGGTACAACAGGCTCCAGGGACAGCCTCCCACCTGCAGTATTTCCCTGACACTAAGGCAACCACAAGCACACTCCACTTCCACTTTGAAGGCACAAAGCCGAATAATCCCTACCTCCAGGTAAGATCAGCTGGATACCTAAAAGTTAGTACAATCTCCACAGAACACAGGAAGGCATCAATGATTTTTTGACATCTAGACTGTGGTCCTGAGCTCAGCTGTGGAAGTCACAGCTCAATTTTCAGTAAACAACACTCCCTGAGTTTATTCCAACACGGAGTTCACATGTGGTCTCACACGACTGCATCACAAACCCCACCACAGAAGAGAATCCATACCAGGCTGTGGAAGCCACCGATTCACTGACAGAGATCAATGTCAGTAAACCACTGACAGTCAAGCAGGGGAGCTCCTATTTGTTCTTTTCTAAGTGTCTCCCATCTGACAGTAAAATAAAACTTGAAAAAGTTTTCCTGGGAGGATATAAAGGCAAAACTCATAAGCACTTGGAAAGAATAACACCCAACTTAAGTCCTCAGCCCACAGCCTTGAAACACATGACGGTCCTTCCCCTTCACCCCAGAGACCTGCCCTCTTCTACCTAGCACACCAAAATGCCCCAGTCTTGCTAAAACTAGCACACTTGCTGAACTTATTTTAGGGAATTAAGATTCTTCATAGGAATCTGTTTAATGTATAACTTCACAGAACACTGATCTGCCCTTATAAGCACATCTAAATTTTGTGAAAATGACAAAAACAGCAAAGTAACTTCAAATTATTGCTACCAAAGACTTAAACATGAAGGAAAAATTTCCAATTTTTAAATTTTACAATTAATTACCAAGACTTATGATTAATACTACTTTTTTTTTCCTACAAAAAAAAATGAGTGTTTATTTAAGGAGTTCTACTCACCTTTTAATTACAGAAAGCATACTACATAGAAGAAAATTCTATATGTATAAATGAAAAATACTACATATCGGCATTCAACTTGACTTGACTTGAGGGTACCATGAAAGACTTTTTTTCTCCTCAATTTGAAAACTCAAGGGTTCTATGCTAATAACTTTCCTGAAACATACTTGAGTAGCAGTGAACTACCAAAACTTTACTGTTCAATGTGCTTAAACTAAGAATTGCACAAGCAATAATAATTCAATAATTCCGAGGCTCAAAAAAGCTCACCTGCAACTACTTTTAAGAGAAATTTTCAGGATGGGGAGGTCACAGTATCTGGCCTGGGCTTGAAATATCCATGCTTTTGTAAAACTTTTAATGAGAGAGGTAAGAACACTTCCCTGTTTTGCTATGTCTTCATGAATACTATCATGCTTGGAAAGCAGACAGAGCAACGATGTGGCGGTTAAGACCCACAAACCACATCTCCAAATGTCTGACACAGAACAGAGCACACGAAATACACTCCTGCAGGTGTTTGGGTCCATCTACCCACTGCTACATTTTTGTGAAACGCAAAATCTGATTGTTACTTCACACTGAGTATGATATCCCTTAGTATTGAATATGTCCAGTGGTTACACTAGAATTAACACAAGAAAAATGTTCCTGATCATGATTAAAGCCACTATCAAGTACCAACAGATTATGTCTTTACTACTGTAATTAGGATCTGTCAAGAAAAAGAATCAGAATTTGAAATCCTTTCATAATTTAAGATATATGAGTGGTTACATTAATCTCAAGTTACCATTAAAAAAGACACTAGAAAAGCTGCATTAGCAAAAGAATATATGGTCACAAGGAAATGTTCTATGTTCAGTCCTTGCTCTATTCCTCTGTCAGCAGACTATTATCATTAGCTATTCCACTATTTTATAACATTTGATTAAATTATCATGATTAATGGAATTTTAAGGAACATGGTGGTTTGCATTAGCCCTTGTAAATGTTTCCACTTTTTTTCTTCCAAATTCTTATCTTTCAATTTAATTTTTTTTCTCTTGGTTCATTTCTCATTTTTTTCCAATCATGTCTGCCCTTAAACAGAGTAACAATTTAGCACAGATTTTCATGGCAGATTAAATACCAAGGAATCCATTATTACTTAAACATTTAATTAATGTAAAAATGCCTGAAAATCTATGGGGATTAAAAAAAAAAAAGTCAAGACAAAATATAGAATACCTTCATTGCAATAATAATTTGGGGCCAATAAACATTTTTTCCAAAAACCACTGGAGAGATACAAACTAGCCTACACAGTTCGGGAGCAGAGAGAACAATCTACCCAACACAGCTTCTCTTTAACAAAAACCACGCAATCACCATTTTAGTGCTTGAACTTCAGTGTTAAAAAGGGATAAAACCAAATGAAGCCAAAACAACGGTCCAAAGAGCAAGACTTCAACATAAAAATGCAGGATATATCTTGTTTAGTGTACTTGTTTTCTTCCTTCAGTTACACATTAATAACTTCCTCTTACAGTAAAAGCACTATAAACACACAAACTCACAGAGCACTCTTGTTGAGTCCTTCCCCTCCGTCCTAAATCCCAGGAAATGTAGACAGCATTTAAGGGTAAATTTGGCAGACAAGTGTACTTTTTACTATCTGACTATACTAGGGAAAAAAAAAATCTAAGGAAGAAGAAAAAAAACCTAAACAGGTCAGCATAGTAACCAGCCACAGAGGCTTAGGAACATTTGGGGAAGGAAACTTTGAAGAATACCAAAGTATTTAAAACATTAGTTCAGTTTTTTGGTTACTGCTAAGATAAAGAGGAATCTTTACCCAAAAGATGGTCATAACAGGGATAAAAACGGGGATTGAGTATCACCGTATTTTGGAATTAAAAGAAAAAATCCAAAACAGAACCCACACAATGGGTTATCCTTCTGTTATAAAGAAATATATATATATTGTACTTATGTAGAGACTAAAACCAACGTTTATCCATTCAAATTGTATTTATTTAATTACATTGTAATTCAAATAAGTTAGGTCCATATAAACTTCATTTTGTTGTATGTACACCCTATGTCATTAGCAAGCTGATTGTGCCAGCTGGTCTAAGTGTCGGCCTCATCCTCTGGAATGTACGTATCTTCAGACACTCTCTGTCCATCGGCTGGTTCTAGAACAGGACCACCACATCCTTCATCCCCAAAGTAGACTGAAAGGGGAGGGGGGAGGAAATGAAAGTCAGATTTGTAGCATGTACTTATCTTTACATTGATGTTTGTAAAACACAAGTCTGGAGGAACAGCCCTATAAATGCTAACCCCCAAAATACTGAAATAATGACACCTTTAAAATTAAATTTAAGCCTACAGAGCACAAATGTGCTCACGAAAATGAGTGTCTGTAAGCTTCAGATTAGCCCAAACATCTGCTTCTGGTATCTACGTACATATATTCTGGTATGAAATACATATTGTACACTGTGCAGAGACACACTTAACGGACCAAGAAAAGAAGTCTCAAACCACTAGTGAAGCTAAACACAGAAACACAAGCAAACAACTGCAGCAATTTAGTTCTTAAGATTCCTGAAGATCCTACTGAAATTGTAACATGACCTTGGCACTTTTTCCCACATATTTTCTACTGTTTCTGCTGAATCTTTGAATCCTAAGAATGAGATTTCCATACATTGTAACTATGTGAACTTAGAAGAGCTAATGTATGATTTTGCAAACAATATGGTCCATTGATTATTAGTTTTAGGAATATCTGATCCTGCACAGTAATCAAAAGTACTTCAAGAAAAATTGAAGAGTCACCCTTTCTTCCTCATTTTATTTAGTTATGACCTATGGAAGCCCTTCAATAAAACTTAAATACCAATAGAACTTAAGCATTACTAATGCCACGACATGCAGCACCAACAAAACGTTCCACAAGAAAAAGACAATATTAGCAAATGCACTTTGCTTCATGACAGTGACTAATACTGAAGGATACAGCCCTTTATTTCATGCAACTTTTATGCAATGCTACATTTGCAAAGGCAGAAGGAGATTGGGTTGTGTTTTAAATTTGTGATAGAAAGCTGGTAAGTTACTCTTCAGTGCAGAAACTTGCACAAACTAGCTCTACAACAGATTATTTGAAGAGCAGCTGCCACTGAAAAGGTACAGAAGTTCCATGTATTAAAAGCCATGCAAAATTAAGAGAAAGGCCCTCTCAAGAACTAGAGCTTTGCTGACTTGTCATTTGAATTTCTAAAGAAACAAGAACTACAACAACTAAAAACAAAGGATGGATGAAAGCAATAATCACAACTGTTGTTGTCCAGAGATAACACCAAACCACTAACTATCTGCACTGGGTTTGTAGGTACATTTGGAACTGATACATACCTCCAGATAGTTGGCTCAGGCATTCCAGGATCTGCACCTCTTTTAAAACCTAAAGTAAAACATACATTACACACATATATATAAAAATATGTATGTGTAAACTCCTACTTAAATCACTATCCAATTATTCCAGCCCATTAAATTGCAATAAAAAAGAAAACTACTGAACAGAGAACTCTGATTCATGAAGCTGTGCACTAATCTGAATAAAAATTGCACATTGTCACCAGGGTTAGAAAGCAAAGTAAAAGAATACACTTTTTTTTTTTAAAGTCTTACCTGCATCTTTACCCGACTTAGAATTCAGGGTCAACTAACTGTGAGATCCACCCCGAAGATCAAGACAGACACACACAAACACACAGAATTTAAATGTTGTTCAGAAAGCAACCTAGCAGGGCTCTGCCTACAGAGACACCTGTACCTGGTGTAAGTGAGCACCTTGAAGCCTAACAGGCAACATTCTGCAATGACATCTGATGCAGAACTTAAAAGTACTATTTCAGTAATAATTCACTCAATTTAGGATGACAGAGTTCTAAATGTTAAATCAATGAAGCCTCAAATCTTCTATTTTGACTGTCATTTTTTGAAAAGCTACATAGTACTAAAGCTTGCAAACAAGATGTTTGTCGATCTACTAACATCCAAGAAAACGAAAGTTAATTACAAAGAGTTCACTCCCAGCTCATGACTCAAATACCAATTGACTAAAGTAAATGTACGTTTAAATAAAAACTGAAGCTTTAATATATGAAGTATCTTTGCTCCCTGGTCCATAAATTAAAACTCTTGAAGCAGAATAACATAATTCAGGCACTGTTCCACACACACTCTCCTACAATGGCTATTTAGAAGTGGATGTTTTATGAAAAATATATTATTTCCCTCGTTTATAGACAATAGATAATTAATGTCACCTAACCTGAAACATAGGCCACAAAGGTTAATGGAAAAACTTCCATTAACTTCATGGACATGAGAAAAGCTCTTGGAAGATAACATGGGATGATTTGAGACTATTAAACATCATGACCGAAGTTGTTTGGTTGCCATACTGTTCAGCAACATGGCTTTAAAATTCATAAAGTTGTATTAGGAGTCACACTCTGTGTGTGTGAATGTTTCTGGCTCCTTTCCCCAGCCCCCATTATTTTTAAACAAGCAAACCAGGTTTAACAAAACTACACTAATCTAATTTATCAACTTAAAACCAGGACAGCCACTCTAAAGCAAGTTTAAAAAAACACAACAATAAAACCCCATTGACCTAAAAGTGCACATTCACACACCAGGCTCCCTTGTACATACCCTGAGCATCCCATCCAGACCTAAGTCTTTCAGAGGAAGCTACAAACTCACATTTTCTGAACATTTCCTTGCCTATGTTTAGTTTAGCATGTACTTCATACACACAGGGGTCAATACAAAAATTTACCCCGAATCAGTGACACCAGCTATTGTGTAACCTCTTGTCCTTCCACTGCATCACACCTTCCCTCCCAGATTTAAAGATAATCAGACAGAAGAGGTTCTTTCAATCCTACAGACTTTGAATGCATGCCACCTCTGAATGACTGTGACAAGCAAAGATGGCACCTCCATGTCCCCTTCCTATCTGCTTATCCTTCATGTCTTTGCATTACTGCACACAAACTTGTAAGAAGGCAATGCAGATGTGGAACAACACAGCACACTTATTTTCCGGAGGTATTAACCTGAACTCCTACAACTTGAGTTTCTCACTGCCACATAGCAAAAATGTACATTAGTGCAACTGTAAATACAGTAAGATGGTTTTATATAACTTGAACTTTATACAATAAGTATTAAGTATTTAATGTCTTCTGGTGTCACCCCAAATAAAGAGCATATTTCCCATATCCACAGACATGTATGAAAGTAAAATCAAAACAAAACTTCAGTAACAGCAAAATTAGGTCACAAAACACTGCTGAAATTCCCATGCAAAACTTACCAATTTAAAATAATTAATAAAACTAAAAATGGAAATGCAATTAAAGTTTAACCATGCCAATTAGTTTTTTCCCATGGTTTTTTGAAGTTGTTGTTAAAGCACTTCTGTAACAGCCTAAGAGACCAACTTTTCCCTGATTGTTATCTGTAAACAATCAAAGCCCTTCAAACCGGATACTGCATTCCAGTCAATTAATCAAAACAACCTATCAGATTTGACTGTAAATACAGCAAGCTTCCAACCCCCCTTCATGTTTGCATTCAATGCAGAGATGCCTGCCTGGTTGAGGTATTTTTCCCAAAAGGCCCAAATTGAGTTTGGGCAGAAAGACAGATGAACTGCAGGGATCAGCCTTCCTGGGCCCCCCTGTCATAAAAGAAGTGAACAAAAGTGTCAGGCCTACGGCACATTGCCTATCTTAAGTGGGTCAGGCTCTTTAACAAGGACAGCTGATGGCACACAGCCCTAACTCAGCAGGGGATCTACCAGGTGGCAGTGACGCCTGCCCAGCCCCATGACAGGAGCAAGTGAAATACATCCTGGGCACCAGGCATGGCATCAAGGTATCCCCTGCACATTCCACTGCAGTTTGGAAACAGGAGCCACACTATTTTGGGTGGGAGAGAGAGTGGAACCTGCATATTACTCTGGAAATTCAATCTCAGCCAGCGGCTGGCAACCCTCCACACCATGAACCAGTGCTCCTATCGCTTGGGAACTTGTCCTTCACCATGGGCTCCCTAGTGCACGAAGCACAGCCTCATCTAAAGAAGCACTGACACTGACACAGGTCAAATCACAGCTCCATTTGCTGTTCAGCAGCTCCGGTGCATGCTGTGCTCGCTGCCCTGGGGGCCCTCCCATCACTGGGCACACACAGCACAGGAAGAGCCTCTAGGCAGGGAAAGGGGCAGAAAACTCTATTACAGAATCACAGACTTGTTAGGGTTGGAAGGGACCTCAGAAGATCACCTAATCCAGCCCTCCCTGCCAAGGCAGGGTCACCTACGGCAGGTGACACAGGAATACATCAAGGTGGGTTTGTAATGTCTCCAGAGAATGAGACTCCAGGACCGCCCTGGGCAGCCGGTTCCAGTGCCCTGCCACCCTCAGTGTAGAAAAGTTCCTTTCTAATGTTGAGGTGAAACATCTCGTGTTTTCGTTTGTGGCCAATTGGTCCTAGTCCTATTGCTGGGCATCACTGAAAAGAGCCTGGCACCATCCTCTTGACACTGACTTTAGGATGTTTATATGCATTAATGAGACCCCCGCTCAGTCTTCTCTTCTCCAGACCGAACAGGCCCAGCTCCCGCAGTCTCTCCCAGCAAAAGAGGTGCTCCAGAGCCCCAGCACCTTCGCGGCCCTCTGCCTCGCCTCTCCAGTAGGTCCCTGTCGTTCCTGTACTGAGGAGCGCAGAACTCCTGCTGTGGCCTCACCAGGGCCAAACAGAAGGGGAGGATCACTCTCCCGGAGCCGCTGGCCACACTCTTACTCTTTATAAGGACCGGGAAAAAAGAGGAATCCACACCAAAAGCCCCACCTGGCTGCGGGGCCAAGGCCGGCCCTGGCCCCGTCCCGCGCATGCGCGGCGGTGGCGGTGGGCCCGGGC
>JAWWEE010000074.1:31064669-31126761 GCA_035221455.1 Xenops minutus
AAGGTTCTTCACCCAGAGGGTGGTTGGGCACTGGAACAGGCTCCCCAGGGAAGTGGTCACAGCACCAAGCCTGACAGTTCAAGAAGTATTTGAACAATACTCTGAGGTGCATGGTGTGACTCTTGGGGATGCCCTGTGAAAGGCCAGGAGTTGGACTGCAGTGATCCTTGTGGGTCTCTTCCAGCTCTGGGTATTCTGTGATCGCCAGGCTGTGCAATGTGTTCAGTCTGTGGCAACACAGAGTTTGGGGAATGAAAGCATAACTAGAAATACAGGGAGAGACCTAATATCTAAAAACTGACAGTACAGCACATTGGCCTAGTCCTTACAACCTCAGAGCCCGAATAAACACTGAGTCACTTTCTTTTTTAACTAAAAAATGAGTGGTCTCTGCCCTTGCTGTGCCCTAACCATGCAGCTGTTATCTGTTTGACACCACTTACTTACGTGAGATCTTGCTGTGTGGTGTCAGTGCCATTGAATCTGCCAGTTATGTCATGCCTGAGCCATGTTTTCATGATCTCTCACGTAGTTTTGCTGTAATGCCAGATCTAGGTTCATTGAGGTTCCTGGTATTATTAGTGTGGCTGCAGTATTTAACACCAGAGGGCTAATCATGTCTACTAACTATAGCAAACTCCTGCAGTAGTTTGGAGGGAATTTGATTACATATGGAAACTGAGTAAAATTCTTAGACATCATTCCTTGTGACAGTGACAAAATCTACTCAGTTTTGTTCATAGTCATGATTTATGGAACAGACATTGCCTAAGGTGATTACTTAAGGTTCTGTAGCCATTTTGTCATATTAAGAATAACAGGTCATTGCTTTTTAGATCCAGAAAATCCAGGGATATAATAAGTATCACTTGTACAGATACCTCATTTCCTCTTTCATTTTATGGATGCCTGCTCTGCCATTCCAACAGGCTAAAAATATGAGCTTATAGCTCACTACTTCCTTTCCAGGTACACGCAGGTAGCAAACTGGAAGCCATATGAGGGATTCTGTCAGCCCACAGCTTGGTTTTGCCACAGTCTGTGAATAATCAAAATGCGGGGGATAAAAGAATGTTTTGGTGATGTCATGGCACAAACGTGCTGTCATGTTACAGAATGCAGTCGTTCATGTCCATGTGCTCTGTGCTTCCACAGACATTGCCAATGGGATATATCAGTACTTATGCTCATGTGGCTGACACACATTTAATGATATCTAACAAGTAAAGTGAACACAGAGTTTATGAGTGTCTCCTTTATAAACTGAATACCTTATCCCTGAGGAAAGTTTAGGCACTGGTGCTCTAGTTCATCAGCAGATGAAGAGTGGTATGAAGCTTGGACTGTGAGTCTACACCATTCCCAAAAGAATATGCATTTTGGAGGAAATTCTGTGAATTCTAACTTGAAATTGAGGTAACAAGTCTTTCCATAGGTTTGCATTGGATGTCAATTTTTTTATATATTACTGTTGTCAAACTTTTCAAACCAGTACTCATGAGTAGAATTGTACAAACATTCAAAATTACAAATTTACTCTTCCTTACAAGTGTAATTCAAGAGACGCATTCATCAGTGATGGCTTGTTGTAAAAAGAGTACTCAAACCGTTGAACCTGATTTTCTGAGTCTTGCGAGGGAAGAGAAGTGGGTGCTGCAGAAACCTGTTTTCCAACCATTTATATTAAATTGGTTTTCCTGTGTAGACCAGGCCAAGTAAGATCTGTTTCCATACTGTGGTTACTGTTACAGCTTGTTCTTTCCTAACATGCAAAACCAACTGTTCATTACAGCCCACAGCTTGTTAATAATCTCTTACAAAACAGTACAATAAAATGTGACCCAGTGCAGTGGAATTAAATTCAAAAAGTATTTTTCCTTAAACTTCCTTTAATTTTAGTGTGAGTAGGATTCAGGAGATTGAATGTACTAATCAACTGACCCAAAGGGTGATGAGAATTGGTTTAACAGTGTCATACATGACATAGTATAATCTTATTGTGGATGTTCATGAGAAAGGTTATTCACCACAGTGTGCCACATGTATTGGCTCGCTCTTTTCTTCCCTTCACACATTGAGTCAAGGAACCATTTTCAGAGACAGAAACTTGGTAGCTCTCATTTCTCATGTCTGCCAATTTGAATGTTTGACTAAAAGCTTGTAAGTTATTTCCTTGATTTAACCATAGGAGCCAGGAAATGAATAGCAAGAAAGTTAATACTTCTTTGCCGGTTTTCTTGAAAACAGAATCAGTGCTGTGGCCTAGAAGAGCTAAAGGGTATATGCCTGGTATGCAGATAAACCAATTTTGATTCTCTATAGCTACTGGTCTAGATTTACATAGTCTTATGTTATGAAGTTGTGAAAGGGTATCTGTAAACTGAGAAAAGTGACTGGAGAACAGCACTTACTCCATTGTAATACACATCCATAGTCTCATACTGTCCAAAGTATATTTGCAATAAAAAAACCCAACCAACCAACTGAAAACAAAACCCCCACAACAAAACAAAAAACCCCAGAGCATCCAGACAGCAAATGGTTGTACTGACTCCAGAGGTTTTCCATGCCTTTTTTGGCTCCTATGGTACCTAGGCTGCTAGAGGGTCCTTTGGTGAACTATTGATTCAGCCAAAGGGGGAAAGAGAGCAGCAGACATCCTTCCTGCAAGTATGTGGGACAGTACTGTTCAGATCATTGAAATAATGAAAATTAGCCTTAAAACTAAGATTCCTATGATGGAGCATGAAACAATGAGCTGCTTTGAAGGGAGAAGTAATACCCAAAGAAATGGGTCCTGAAAGAAATTGATGAAGCAGGCTTTGCCTGGAGAAGACAAGTAAGGTGTTGTGGGTGTGCTGTGGGTATTACTTCATGTTTGTAATTTATTGTAGTAACACTTCCATGAAGGATTTTGATTTTATTTTTTTTCTTATGGCTGATAATGACAACAACATCACTTGGAATGGTGTGTCCGTTAAATAGGAAGAACAAGAGCCCCAGTTGCTGGAGTGACAAAAGAAAATTATTAATACCATATATGTTGAAAGTTTTTTGTTACAAAAGATTTCTTTGAATTTCTTTTTGCCTCTTAGTTCATGTGATCAGCAATAACAATAAAATCAGAATCAAAATTGCAGAGATTTCAATTGGGACAATGAGAATGTGGCTCTCTACTGTTTTACTATCTTGATTAGCAGTAATTCCACAAGTGCTGTGTTTTCACAGCAATAAATACCTCTATAAATACCTCTAACACACATTGTAAAATGGCCAAATGTTTCAATTTAGATGGGTAAATGAGAGAATTGAGATTCTTAGAGACATGACTGAATCACTTTAAATGTCAGTCTCAGGATCAGGGAAATAATATCACTCAGTCAGATGGCTTTAACTTGTCTTTTTGTTTTTGAGTGCAAAGGGTACCTTTCAGGTTAAAGAATTCCAGATCTTTAAAACTTTATCTCAATATACCACAAAGTTAAGTCATGCAATAATACATGCAACTCAGAAGGCTGATGAAGGAGATAAAGTGCAGTGACACATTGAAGTCTGAAAAATCACTGTAAACTCGACATAGGAAATCCCTGCAGACTTCCATTATGCGCTTACAACTCTCACTTTTGAGAATTTTCATTCAATTTACTGACAAGAAACTGCATTAAATTCATCTGCTTGGCATGACAGTTTGAGTTTGACGCTATTTAGGAGGAACTTAAATTTTAAAGATGCTATGGTAGATACTTGAGCATTACACTGTAAATCCACATAAATAAGAACATAAGGAAGAGGTCATTAATGGATTTGCATTGCAGGCTCAATATTTATGATATCAGTAAAAATGGTAGTTCATTATGACTAGACATTCTATTTTACTTCATTATTATAATTAAACTTTCTATTTTTATTGTACCCTAGTAATGCTGTTCCTTCCATTCGGTTTTAATATTCCTATTTGTTTAGTCTAATAAATCCCAGCTCCTCTGCAAAACAACTGGTCTAGGAAATGTTCCTTGTCATTTCACAAAGACAAGAAGACATATTTTCAAAACATACCTGGATGCAGACCTGTAATGCCTACAAAAATTTTCTGTCCAAATTAAAATCTTTTTCATATAAGTTTCTGTGTGATACTGGTTGGATGTACTCTGGTCACTGTCTAGTATGGGATATTTCCATGAAAAGTGATATTGTCAGATGCTGTGCTGGTTTGGGATGGGGTAGAGTTAATTTTCTTCAGTGGCTGGTCTGGGGCTGTGTTTTGGATTTGTGCTGAATGCAGTGTTGATAACAGATGTTTTTGGTTTTGCTGAGCAATGTTAGTGCTTGCACAGAGCCAAGGCCTCTTCTGCTTTTCATACTGCCACACTGTCAAGGAAGTTGTGGGTGCATGGGAGGTTGGAAGGAGACACAGCCAGGACAGGTGACCAAACTGACCAAAGGATATTCCATACCATAGAATCATGCTCAGTATATAAAGTGGAAGGAAGAAGAAGGAAGAGGAGGACCTTTGGAGTGATGGTGCTTGTTTTCCCACATCGCTGTTCCACATGATGGGGCCCTGCTCTCCTGTTGATGGCTGAAGACTTGCCTGCCCATGGGAAGCAGTGAATTCTTTCCTTGCTTTTCTTTGCTTGCATGCACAGCTTCTGCTTTCGCTATTAAACTTTCTTTATCTCAACGCATGAGTTTTCCAGCTTTTACCTTCCAATTCTCTCCCCAATGCCATTGGTGGGGGAGTGAGCAGGAAGCTGTGTGGGGCTTGACTGCTGGCTGGGGTGAAAGCACAACAAATGCCTATCTAGAAAATTAATAAAATTATCTGAGTGGTAGGAACAAAAAGAAAACTGTGGTAATTTTGTATATTCAATACAGGAACTGTACAATTTATTTATTTAAAAATCAAAACTGAGCGGAGTTGAATTATTATCATTACTTTTCATTACAGCTTCCGAGGCCAGAGAAGGAGGAACAGCAATCTGAGGTGAGACAGCATTCAAAGAACCTCATCACATGGTTTTAGAGACCCTTAAGAAGAACTGTTGATGTACTTAAAAATTGAATATTACCTGCTGCAAAACTTTACTGTTGTTTGAAGTGTGACTTTCCCATTCTCTCCATCTTCATTTAATAATGAAAATCAAATGTTATACTAAAAGATACTGCTACCTTTTACCATAGGTAGTTTATCTCAAAACACAACAGTTCTTAAATGCATATTTCTGTGATTGCAGTCATTGGCCAAGGATGAAAACAATAATCTGATTCCTTACATACTTGATACGCAAAAATGATCGATGAAAGGATTTTCTGAGGCCAAAACTAATATACTCATTCTTTGTTTTTAAATTAAGCTCTTTTTCTAGCATCTGAATGGTGAACATTTCAGTAATTCTAAGAGGATTTTCCTCTAAAGATATTTGAATGTAAACCTTTTCTTTGTCAACATCTCAAATAGATTTTTGTTGCTGTTTTAACAGCACAGATCTATAAAGATTTCAAAGTATTTAAAAGATCTTTATTTTAGGCAAATTTTTACTATGATTGAAACAAGATGAGGAAGACAATGAATATATTCTGATTTTCAAAACAGTCTGCTTGGTATACTTGCCTTTGGGATCTACAATGTGTAGAAGATTCGAATTAGTAATTTAGTGTTATAATTAAGAGTAATTAAGGCCTTTCCTGGATACCAGAAGGTGATCAAGGAAAGCTCTTTTCTTCCTTTGCAAGTCTCGTCTGGTGCTATCAGGATTAAATGAAGTGCAACTCACAGTTAATGAAGTTTTTACTATGCTATTAAAATTTAGTCTCTTAAAATGCCCCCCTTTCATACATAATTTCTGTCCATAGTTTGTCTATTTTAGCATAATCATAGCCCATATTTAGCCCAGACAAATGCTTTTAGATTTTACTTATTTCAAAACAGTGTCAAGTAGACACACGAGTGTATCTTTTCTATATATTGACAGCCTAATTCAGATGCCTGAAAGTTCATCGAAGACTCTTTCCACTAATGCATAGAAAACAAATGACCTTTCAGGGAAATACCTATTAGTGTTTCAATCAATGCTGCTGCTTTTCAGTTAGGATTATTAAAAATCTCAAACATTAATCTTCTACAAGTGCAGAATGACAGTCATTTTAGATACTGGATTTGTTGGAGTTTGGTATAAGAGGGTGATTTGTAGCAGTACATACCGGACTGATTAATAAGATTTTAGTAGCTTCTTGCATAGCTCCCTCCCTAACGCAAATGAAATATAATAAAAATCAAAAAATAGAAACCTCAAACCAGTAAGGGCAGATTAGTTATGTGCCTTTCCCTGCTTCCTGTAAAATGTTAAATGGACTCCCAAAGGTTTCATTTTAAATGAAAGCTGTTTAAGCAAGAATTTTAGCCAATACAGAAGACATTCAAAGAACTTGTGAAAGTTCCTTATGTTCTGCTTTATAGAGTCTGATAGGCACAGTTGACATAGGCTGTGAGTCTGACCCTGATTTCCAAGCATTTGAACAATCAAAATAAAATGCTGTTTCTGTAATACTTTTAATTTTTCCTTTTTTTCAAGTGTATATTAAGTGCACATCTGAAGAAACAATATCTTACCCCATTATTTTAGGTTTTGGTAGCAGTCACAAGAGATTAGAATGCTGTTAAGTGTAATGAAGCGTGAAGATGACAAGATAAATGAACCGGAGGCTTTTCAGTTCGATCACATCATTCAGCACATAATGATACAGATTTTGTATTTCAGACACACATGTCACCTTGGGGTTGAAGTCATACTAGATCAATCTGTGTGAGGTAAGTATACCTAAGATAGTTCCCCATAGCCCAATTACCTTTCTTTTTTAAATATAGAAAGGAAAATAAGGCCTCCTAATTTAAGAGATGAGTTATTTGCGTTTAGTATTTGTGATGGAAAATTCTTTCTAAAATAAACACAGTAATAAAAATTTTTCTTTCTTTTTGTATTTTAAGGGGACAGGCTGCTTCTAGTGACAGTGTTAGACTAGGCTAATCTTGGACTCTTTTAGGGCACTGGAACTTGACTGGTACATACAGCACTATATATTAAAGTCATTAACTGTATTATAGCAAAATATTTTTCTGCAATTTTTCTATTAAATTTCTTTGAAGCCACATGCAGAATGTTACTTCCCATGTTGTGTATTAATTCCAGCAAGTCTAATATGACTGTTATGCTGGTGGGCTTTTGAAAACCTGAGGGACATGGATCTGCCAAGGAAGCCTAGATGGGAATTGAAAAAACCCCACAAAATTACAAATAATTTAACGACTATTGAAAAAAATTAAAAATGCTGACTAAAGGTCTCAAATTGTATTAGCCTCTATTAATTTAGTTTTTCCACTTCATTACAGAAAGGCACCATTGATCCAAAATTTATTAGCAGTGTTCTGTTAAAGCCAGCAGAGGGCAGACTTGAATTGGAAACTTTTTGCTACTTCAGTTACTTGAACTTAAAATACCAGATAGTCCCTTGAGCTCAAGGCTGATCACAGTCTTATCACTTCTCTCCTGTTCTAATTACACTTGTGCTGGATAAAAGCTTCTTTGCAGTTGCTGTTTGACAAAATGAGTGTTTTGTGAATGTTTAAATAAAGATGCTAATATGAAAGCGAGTAAGTGTATTAGCAGCTGTGTTTTACTCACCAGGGATAATCCACACTGCTTAATCATTAACAATGTATATCTTAAAATGGTTTTTAAAAGCTAGTGAATATCATTATCCTCATTTTACAGATGAAGAAACTGAGGAATAATAAGTGGTAACTTTGCAGGTTACCCATTTACGTGACTTACAGAAACAAGAACAAAATCCAGACTTCTGAGATCTAATCCAGCGCTTTGCACAGATAAACCATGACATTTGTAACTCTGGCAAACATTATGGAAATGGTTGCTAGCAGCCCAAAATCTCTGAGACTAAGGAGCTTAGACTGATGAAATAGCAGGCGACCTGGTAGTCAGGTTGTAGATCTTGAGAGGAATATTCTCCCCAAGATGTGTGGTGGTCAGATGACAAAAGATCTGCTTTAAGAATAATATTTTATTATTAAAACGAGTACTCTGCATTTTTAGGTATCTGTCATTCACTAAGTTGGAGTGTAGTCTTTCCAAAACTTTTATGGTAGAGTATTACTGACTCTTCAACTCTATATTCAACATTTTTAAGTGGTGTGTGAAGGTTTGTAAGAACAGATTACAAAGGAGTCCACTTTAAGTTTCTTGGTGATTTCTCCTTGTACCTTACATAATTTTACACCTCACAAAGAGCTGACACCTCCTAATAGTCATCACTTTCCATAATTCACAGAAGACTGAATATGCAATTATCTCAAAAGGGAAAAGATTAATTTGCTCTTCTGCAGAACATAAACTCTTCTCAAAATAACCACTAATTGAAGACATTTGTTTACAGACTTATTTTACAGTAAACCACTGGGTCCCTTAGCTCAAGAAGAAGCAAGAAAGATAACAATTCAATTCACTAAAACTGCTGCTTTGAGAAATGTGTTTTCCAGTGTCAAATTTATTTTATTCATCCCTAATTATACACTGCTGAAAACCGTTAACCATTATTGAGTGGAAATAAGTCTGAATTTTTGGGGCATGGCAGGTTTTTCCTTCTATAAGCTCCATAATCATCTTTTCCTATACTAATCCTAGATGGTGTGCATTTTCTTTTGTTTGTACACAACTTTCCTTTTATTTTCTTTTTAATATATGTGTGAAATGTTAAAAAAATTAGTGCCTTAAGAACAGTTAAGATATTACTACCTCAGAAACATATCGTTGTTACATACAGTTGTGTTTGTTCTGCTGAGTAGGTTCCAGCTCAATTACAGAGGGGTAACTGACCTAGAGCAACAGCTGTTGCCATAGGCAGATTTACATGGAAACAAAGGGATAGATGCATGTACTGTCTGAATAGAGAACATGATGTCGTGTGCCTGTGACAAAAAATACAATAGTATTTTATTGGAAAAGTATACTTACTTTTGGATTTAAAAAGAAAAAAAAAAAAGGAATATAGCATGTATAAAGCTTGTATTTAATCAAGATCATTTACTCTGGTAATGTTCCTTCAGAAGTGAGAGTTTTAATGACAGGGAAAAGATACTTCTACATCTGTGGAATTTAAAGCCTGCTACTGTCAAGTTACCAGGACCCTTAAATGTGTGCTGAAGCATCCTTCTCTCTTTTAGTAAATCAAAAATGTTTATGCTTACTGTCACAAATAGTAAAAGAATGCCAACAATTGCTTCGGTGTTTAGAATTCTGTGGAGTCTGCTACCTGTGAGCAGACTCTGCTTAAATTATCTGAAACTACTAATTGTTAAGCTTATTCTTGACATACTTCAGCTTCCAACAGTCTGTTAAAACTTCTGTTACACCTTCTGGGAATCTATTTATAATCATTTCTCTCCCCACTTGGCTCCAAGCCAGGAATAAATCTATTTATGCAAATGCTTCTTAACCTTGTTCATACTGGGGTTTTAATTTTTTTTTTCTTTCTGCCTCTATGGGTTTTGGATGCTTTTATAGTAAATTCAGTACTTGCCATGTTTGCTGTGTAATGGAGTGTTGGTTACAATGCATTTTGTAAACTACTGTTTTTTTCACTTTAATGCACTAACTAAAATTATTTCTCTGTGGTCATTTTATGGGCATCTTACTGTGATCAAAACCAAGGATTCTACATTAAGACTGTATGTAGGACAGCGTGTAGCATCTCTTACTATTTTCTGTGGGATATTAGGCAAATTTATCTTCCATTTTTATTTAGATCTCAACATTAGGAAAAAAAATGCAAATTGTAGCTTGTGCAAAATTTGGTTTATCTCCAACTCTGATAAATCCAACCTTGCATCCTCCAGTCCCCGGGGTGTTCAAATTACCTGTCCCTAGCACGCGTAAACTGTTAGATCAGTGAAGTTCTGTTCTCTTTGAGGTATTGTATCATGCAATGTTTTTTGCCCCTTAAGGCAGCTGTAGTTTTCAGGCTATCCCATTTAACTACATCTGTGTTGCAAATCACTGACATCAGAAACATATCTTAGCCCTGATGTCACAAATGAATCCAGTTACAGAAAGAAGAACAAGGTTACCGAAAGAATGGCTTTTAAGATTTTACTTCCAAATAATAATGAGTAGCTAAAAAAAGGCTAAAAGCCATGAGCATGCAGGCTCCTACTGGTCAGTTTTCAGCTGATCAATATTGGCTTTTAATAACTAGCTACAAAGACTAATTAGTGACTTCACTGTGCTACCCTATATTTCAAAGTGTCTAATGCTGTCATGTAGTTGCACACTCTAACACTGACTGCTAAATTCAGTCTCACCCCTCTTGATTTCATACCCAGCACTGGTCAGGACTAGCAAACCTCAGCTTCAAAATGTAAGGTAAAGTCAGCATTTTGCCTCCTGTCAGCAATAACTTATCATGTTGCTAGGTGCAAGTGAAAAGATACTGACCCAGGAATAGTTTGGTTTTCTCCCAATAACCATAAATTTAGAGCATTAACTGCATGATATCAATGGGAGCGGTGTGTTCAAATTCTCCAGCACGTCATGGGAAATAGACTATCAGTTGTCCATTTACTATTTTGGCAGGCACAATTTTGTTATTTTTCAAACTGTTTATATTGGCCACCCCAGTGTTGTAGTAAATTTCACACACATTTCAGCATTTCAAGAAATCTGTGCTTCAGCAGATGTGAGATATTGTGTGTATCCCCGCCCCAAACTTTAAAGTTTCTTTCACTGAGTATGATATATTGACATTTACAAGCTTCATTTACATTTCAACAGAGCATTCACCTGTGTCCTGTCAAAGACTCCACAGGGCATTAAATTATATATTTTAGAGAGATTATGAATTCTAATAAAATGGCATCAGGAATGTCTACAGCAGCTGTAGAGATTTGTAACAGCAAAGTGAAGGCTGGTATGAATGAAGTGTGAATCGAAATTCGTGAAAGCGCCAGCAAGAACAGCAAAACAGGGTTAAAAGGATAGGCTCTTGTTAAGACATAAAACTATTCCCAGCAGAAAAATTAAGAAATTGCTCTGTTTATGTCAGGGCCAAAGACCTGCACTTTGAAAACAGATGACCTGTCAGCAAAAGACTTAGCATCCTGACCCCAGCAGGATGGTAACAAGGCTGCAGCATCAGACACGCCCTGCCTTTCCTGTTAGCCTATCCGGAAAACACACATGTTGAAAACTAGGAAAAAACAGGTAATGGGCAGCAACCTGGCCTATCATTTACAGAGAACAAAGTAAACAGGTTTCTGAGTTGAAAGGTGACCATGTACCAGCTGATGCCTCCTAAGGGAAATGAAAGATCTGTGCAGAAACCACTTTGTTGTCCCTAGTCAGGGGCTTGTAGGGAGTCTTGTGTGGGCATCCTTGTTCCTTTATGTCAAACTCAAATGATCCTGGCAAGGCCACTCGGACTGTATGTTTTGGTGCTCATAAATATACGAGTGTCAGAGAATTAAATGTATAGGAGAATGAGTGTGAGTGCATAAAACAAGCTTGCTTAAAGAATTTGTAAATATATCTTCTCCCCTTTCATAAGATCTCACATTGAACTTTCTCACGCTGATTCCTCTGTTACAGCAATTTCCCATTGTTACATGAATGAACAGTCATTCATGCTGAGGATCATATCATGACTCCCCTACGGACAACGGGACAGAGATGTTCACAACTTGCTCTAACTCTTGCATTCCTTCCTAGATATGGCATTATAACAAACTGTATGTCATCCACAAATAAATGATCATTTTCTCCCACTGCTTGAGTAGTTATTGATAAAAAACAAGTTACTTCATGGAAAGCCACGTGAAAAATAAAGGATTGGAGGAAAAGTGAAGGAGGAAGTGTGAAAAAGTCTGCCTTAAGTTCTAAAACAATAAAAAGGAGGAAATAGCATGTTGGCCTGCTACAAGGATGATACGGACTTGGCCAAAGTCACGGTATGACTCCAAGCTGGTAGGATCCTTCAATAATGCCTTCCAACACCCCACGCTACTCTGGATCCGTGGTGCCAGAGAAGGAGACTGCAAGAAGGGCTCAGTTACAATAAGGCTGAGCTGTAGCATGACAGAAATGGAGATTAGGTTCACGAGCTTTGATAGGGTTCACATATCAACTTCTGTAAATGACAGGATTAGGGCAACAGAGTGCACTGCCCTTTGCACTTCCCCGTAAAAATCTGGTGGAGAAATAAATATCCTTGTCCTTGCCTCTTACCATAGTAGCATGAAAAGAAGCTACAATATGTGCATCCATTTAGCTGGTCAGCCACATGTCAGTGAGTCTCAAAGTCCTTGTGTTAAGTACCACAAAAGCCTTTTCTCAGAGAGCTAGTGAGATGTTACCTGGGACCCAGCTGTGTTTGATCTTAGACACACACAAAAAGCTTAGATGTTTGTTCTGGCACAATTATATATTTATTCTTTCAAATTTAGTTTGGAGTTTTGCAGAAAGTGGAAAGTTAAAAGGCTACTAGTAGCTCACCAGCCAGTTGGCGTTTGCTGTCCCCATGAGCTGGTCTTTATAAATATATCGAGAATGTTACACTTTCTAATTTAGCAAGGACTGGTGTCATACTCACTGCAGAAGGAAAAGAGGGCAGGTACTATAGGGAATGTTGCTATGTAGAGATCAATGCCTGGCAATGCTAACCAAAGACCTGATAAGTGTGAAAGCTTTGAGAAACTAAATTTGTGTTCAAACGCTTCAATGTTTTATTACTGGCATCACAAACTGGATTTTCTACCAGAGTAGAATATCTTAAATACAGCAAAATCTCATAATTGTCTTCTCTGGAGTGCCTCTAGATTTACAGAGCTCAAGGGCAGAAAATTGTTCCATATTTTTTTCTCTTACAACTGATGCTAGAAGGTTTGCCAAGCTTCTGCCATCATATCTTTTTGGCACTCAAATTAAAAGATGAGCATGGGGGAGGGAGAAAGCCTGGTTTGATAAGAACTGTATCTACCAGACAATAAACTATGTATTTGGGGTGAAAAAAAGTGATGTACAAAAATAGATTGAAGCCCAATTTGCTCTCTCACACAGCTGGACCATTTGTCACCAGAGTACTTGACCTGAGGGATACTCTCAGTCATGCTGGCTACCAAGAGCTGCTAGAGGCAGAAGACCTGACTCCAAGATGTCCAGCCTAACCTGTAGTGACAAGAAAAGCTGCTCCACTGGAAGTGCTCAGGATGT
The DNA here is from genome assembly GCA_035221455.1 of Xenops minutus. NCBI lineage: Eukaryota > Metazoa > Chordata > Aves > Passeriformes > Furnariidae > Xenops > Xenops minutus. The sequence goes on from JAWWEE010000074.1 coordinate 31,077,944, forward strand.
CCATGCTATATCTGATCCCTTACAGCTGACGACATCAGCTTTTGACTTGCCAGGCACGACAGGTCATAGCAGCCCAGCACAATGAATAATCCACTTTCTAGACCATCTTCAAGGATAAAGAGTCTTAATTCGGGCATTACTAAATTACAGAACTCCAAAATTACACTGCTGATGTTTAATTAAGCTGTGAAAGCAGCCAAGCACCAGATACTGACAGTAATACAGCCACGCCACAAGCACGCAGTCTCAGCTCTGTGCAAGGCTGCAGCATCTATAGTAGGCAACAAGGCAATAACCAGGAGCTCGAATGAAAAGGTGCATGACATACAAATTTATTAAGCTCTCATCCAGCTGTTTAACAGCTCTCTTTTGAAGCCATCATGGAACCATTTTATTTAACAAGATAAGGAAGCTCATTGGACAAACCCTACCATCATTCCAAAAAGACCCATGAGCCTGCCTGCATAAGATGCTGTCCCAGGCATCACTTGCAAATGAAGTTCCGACTATCAGATCTCCAAGAATACAAGGCAAATGCTGAGGAAAAGGCTTAGGGTGTTATTGTAGCTACAGGGGGAAGGGATGCTCTGTCATCTGCTAATATGGCACATGTTAAATACAGTTTTGGTTAACTACTTGCAAGAGATAAATCTGAGGGAAGCTGACCAAAAAGCAGGCACCTCTAACAGTTGTCTTGTGACATTTATGTGATGATACAAAAACAATCACAGCCCTTTGACTTTGAGGGCCAGAATCCAACTACATGCACAGTCATCTTTGGGAGCAGTCAGGAGTGCCAGGAAGTGGAATAGGATCATAGAATCATAGAATGGTTTGGGTTGGAAGGGACCTTATAGATTGTCTAGTTCCAACACGACTGCCATAGGCAGGGACACCTTCCACTGACCAGGTTACTCAAAGTCCCATTCAGCATTATTATTTCCTTTTATATAGAACACATAGATAAACAATGGAAAATACACATACCAGAGTTTCTGACACACTTTCCTTGTAAAAGTCCCATTTAGGGACAAAGCATTTTAAAATGCTGGTGTTTCTGTGTAAGAGGTCATGCTCCCTCCCAGTTGTGTTTAGATGGTGAGGGTTTCTCAGATTACAAGGTTATGATTAGCTCTGGCAAGTGAAATATAAAATATTAGAAAAATCACAGCACTGCTCAGCAAGCAACACTTTGCCCTGAGCAGCACAGTGAGAAGAAACTGCAATTATGGAATAAATGGCTCGATACTGTAACTATAAAATACCTTTAATTAGTGGGATCAGCTCCCTTCCTCTAGAGGCAGGTTTGCACTACTCTCAGAAACTCTGATTTGTTCTCACTCACCTCAGGGCAGCTGAGTTTCAGTGAACACAGAGGAAAAGTGAAAAGTCTGATAAACACTGATAGAAGACCATGTTATCTGAAAACATGCAGTTTGTCATGCAACAAGGACAAATAAATTCCGTTTACCTCAAGTGGTAACACCGTGATGTCTGTGTAGGCTCTCAGCAGTATTAGTTGCCATCATGTCTTTTTCACCTGTTCACATGGGATATTCCACTTCCTTCCTTCACAGGAATCATAAATGGTAGTTGTTCCTTATGCAGAAGGACTCCTTCTTTGTTCTCTGTCACTGCAACTTCCAAGTAAGTCTGCAAAGAGCTAGAGGGAGGCAGCTACCACTAACCAAGAACAGCCCTCAGGAAGAGCTTGTACCAGGGTGAGCCTGTGAAAGATACACACATTGCAAAATACCATCTGAGTGAAAGATCCATACCATAACTACACAGACAAATGCAGGAAGTGGCATGTATGAACATTTAGATTTTCAATTCAAATGCCAAAATTTCTGGGCCTGCTGCCCCAAAAAGTCTGGTGTTTGAGTAGATACCAGCTCTAGTTTGCATTTCTGTACTTCCAGAAGTAAAAGCGTCTCTCAGAAATGCTGTTCATCTTGGCCTTTTGGAACAGGGAGTCCCAGAATGATTCCCACCTGCTTTTCTGCTTATGGCTTCTTATGAGGGCCAAGGTGAGGGCACCAACCCAAGGCTAAGCCACATTAGAGAGGGCTCTTATGTCACAGAAGACATGGTTGATATGCCATTTGAGCAACTGCATATGACTGAAAGATGAGCTCCAGAGATGCTCTAAAACCAGAGCCACGGCACCAAAGATGTAGCACCAAGCAGAGCAAGCCATTACAGAAATCTCAGAGATTGCATGTTGAAAGCTCTGGTTCCATGAAGTTTCTCAGTGCTGGCCTGGAAAAACAGATGTGAAAGCCTAATACTTTCAAGTAATAATCTGCATGAAAGAGATGCTTATTTATGAACCCATGTACCTAAAAAAGGAAGGTTAAGGTAGGCGAAATAAAAACAAAGTCTAAGATAAAGGAGGACATTCTGCTCTCATAGGCATCAACACTGCCACTCTTACTGAATTCAGAAGCTAAGATGTTTGCTGATAGAAAATAAACATCCACCTTCATTCCAGGCGAGTGGAAATACTGTGAAAGGATACTGAAGCCTCCCATGAAGCGCTGTGAATAGTGACAGAAGAAAGCAATACTGTATCTGATCTGTTCAAATCAGACCAAGGCTATGCTCTCTTTTTGAAGCAAACCTTTCTGGCCGCAGCTTTTGTGAGGAGAAAGTGACATCCAAGGCTCTGATCTAAATGGGCAAAACATTAATTACCATTTAATCTTCCTTTAATCTTTTATCCATGCTTTGGAGTCCTCAATGTAAGTCAGTGCAGACATTTAAGCAGACACCCAACTCCCTGTTTTCCAGACAAAAGGGGATAAATGAATGTTTAAGCAGCATGCTTTCTCCTATAGTTGAAGGTAGATGGATGCTTTCTCACCATCAAACAACTTAATGTTATAAAGACTCAACTCCCCTCTTAAGCGTGGTTCTCACATTTTTATTTAGTTAATAGGGAATTAAAATAATTAAACGCATTGGCTACAGTATGCACAGTCTAATAAACTGAACTAATGATGGTTTTTCTGGCATCACAAAACCACACATTTTTTCATCCAGTGTCCAATATTGAGCTACCTGAAGCAGAACAGAAGACACAAGGAATCTGTGCTGGGAAGTGCCTCCCTTTCACTATTAGTCTGATTAGCTTCATTAAGCAGCCTTCTCTACCGTGCTGTATTGCTCTTTATACCGCTTCATACATACTGTTATATTCAGCTTGATCCTCACAGAGGAAATGTGCTTATATGGCAGAAAAGTTAGAGGAATATCTGGCAACAGATTCTGACATATATTTCTTATTATTCTTTTTAAATTGCAGTAACCATGTCATTATCACCAGTTTCCAGTGGCTGCAGGCTACAGCCTTGGGCTTTACTACACCAAACAGCTGGCATCTGAAATTTAAAGCTTTGTCTTCATTCCCACACTCATTTGTGATATCTGCACCTACACAGACCAGTTCTTGGACCTGAAAATCCATCAGGAGAGGGGAGGTGAAGGATTGATTTCTATGGGATTCTAATTTCAGAACCACACTTGGTTTTTAGTGGACAACCAAAGCTGCTGTAGATTAAAAGTAGCCAGTTTCCAGATACCTGGGGACATTAAATCAGTTTGGGGCAGTTCTACTTATCTCCAAGAAGTCTACAGAAAAAATTGCACTCTGCAACAGCTCGTTTCTCAGTAATTCTGTGCCTGCTCCTAGGAGATATTTCTGCCACTTCATCTATTTTTTTTTTATTTTATTTTAAGTCCAAAGAAGGGCAAGGAAACTGGTGAGAGGTCTGGAGCACAAGAGTTATGAGGAGCAGCTGAGGGAGCTGGGGGTGTTTAGCTTGGAGAAAAGGAGGCTGAGGGGGGACCTTATCACTCTACAGCAAAGGTGGGAATCAGTCTCTTCTCTCAGGTAAAAAGTGACAGGACAAGAGGAAATGGCCTCAAGTTGTATTAGGGGAGGTTTAGATTGAATATTAGAAAAAAATCTTGCCCTGAAAGGGTTGTCAAACACTGGAACAGGCTACCCAGGGAAGTGGTGGAGTCACCTTCCCAGGAGGTCTTTAAAAGATGTGAATATGTGGCACATGAGGACATAGTTTAACAGTGGACTTGGCAGTGTTAGATTAATGATTGGATTTGGTGATCTTAAAGATCCTTTCCAACCTCAAGTATTCTATTTTTTATGTCTATTTACAATATATAGCAATAATAAATCACAGATTGATTCAACACGCTAAATGTATGTTAGATTCTGGTAGGATATGTGGCCTAATTTTAATTCCCACACTTTGAATGAAGATTAGTTTTATGCAATACTGAAACCAGTCACTCCTCTGTAAGGCACGCAGGGGTAGAGCAGCTTTCAGCTCCACCAGTGCAGTGATCAATAACGTGACATGGTACTGTTATACCAGAGCAAGTGACATATGGTCATGTAGCTGCACATTATAATTAACCACTGATTAACAACAGAAAGAGGATAGACTGTTACATTCAATTAACTTGCCTTCCTTTCAGCTGACAAGCAGCTGAGTGCTATACACTTAATATACTTTTTGCAAATTTTCTTCTCTGCAAGTATTATAATTGCTGTAATTAGCACAGATCAACTATGACAGCAAAACTCTCATCTATACAATACAGTAGCTTTAAAAAAGTTAGGTTTTATCTGTTTTACTAATTATCTAACCAGTATTTCTCTTTTATCATGCGTTCTCATAGAGTTCCATGTAATTTTTTCAGATAATTCAGTCAACTTCTATATAATTCTACAGAAAAACAAAATTTTTGCAAGAAATCAACTGAACTCATCCCAATTTGTATAACAGCCATGCACATCTATGAAGAGGTACAGTGGTGTGTGAAAAGTGACACAAATGTTTCACATTTGTTTTTGAATGAGACTCGGTATCTTCTCTTACGGTTTCCTTTCCTATGGACTGTATTTTAGTCCATAGAAGAAAAATATGCTGCCAAGGCACCTTCAACCTCCTTTTTGACTTTCTTCTGTTTTCCATATGGTGGCCTGCTGTCACAGGTGCTCAGTGTTTTATTTGACTTGACATTTTGATTTGCCTGTTAGAATAGCATAGAGGTTAGAAGAGGTGACCGGCAAGGCTAGAGAGGAGTTTATGCTAGCTAGTAACTTGCCCACTGAGCAGATATTGATTTGAGCAAATGTGGTCAAGTCAGATCACACTTCTGACAGAAGGACCCATAAAGTGACTTCAGGACTGTAGCCCTGCTGTGCTTCATGTCATCCATCCAGGCAATGAAAGCTGCAAAGAAAAAGGTTCATGGAAGTACTTCATACAGCACAGTTCAACAAACCAGTGGGAGGCTGCCATTACACTTGCTTCAAGCTCAAGGAAATGTTATCTTGCTGTGATAACTGAAAGGAGATCAGCCACCGACCTTGTGAGTCTCCGGATTGTTCTTGGCATAAGGAGTCCAGTCTATTCAGACCGTGTACGCTGGCACATAAAGGAACCTGTGGGGGTCACTGTGGTGCCTGCAGGGGGAATGATGCACTGCTCAGGCTGCGCACTGCCCGGGATGCCCAACCTTCCGCTGTCATTTCAGAGAAGCAGTGGTGACATTGACCACAGGAACACACCTTCAGCCTTTGAATGTGCATAACTCTCTCCTTGTACTGACTGACCATGGGTGGCAATGTCAGTCTCCTGGAAAACACTTTCTTACACTTGCTTGCCTCAGCCCCTGTTCCTGCTCCTTTCCCTTTGTGCTTTTCCCCTTGTTCTGTTTTTATAGTTAAGGAATCTGTACTCATATTTTAATTTCATTTGAAAAGGTTGAATTTGGCTTTTTGTTCTAGCAATAGTTCACCACAAAGAGCTTCTGACCCCTCTAGACTGTAGGTTCTCTTCTGCTCCCTCATCATTCAGTTCCTTACAAGAGCTCAAGTACACTCCTTAAGGGAATTCTGCATTCAATGACAGCTTTCCACACAAGATTCCTCCCGTTCTTAAGGTGGAAAATGCCAGAGACTTGGCTAAAGTTTCTTTGAGCATTTGTTTTTTACCCTTCCAAAAGGTACCAGTCACACATTTCTTGATACCAAAGCATGACAAGAAATGTGTCATCAATGCTTAATCCTATGTAGCAGAGAGCAGCCACCAGTGCTGCCCACAAATGTTCTAGACCCATGTAGGGTTGTTTCAGCATTAAATTTCCTGTATTTGTTACTGTGATAGTTTCAGCACTCAGGTTCCTAAGAAAGAGGCAGAGAGAGAAGGGGCAAAATGCCGTAGCACAAGCTCTGCTTGATAGGATGGTGCCTGCCTTTGCATCAGGTGGGAGCCATGGGAGAGGTTTCTTCCAAAAGCTCTGCCCCCTCTGGTAAGCTCTCAGCTGTGTGTCTCATTTTGTGCAGTTTCTGCATTTATTCAAAACTGCCCACATAAACAGACAGAGAGGAAGCACACCAGACATTTTGAACTGCCCTTAAAGCCCCTGGTTTCACTTACCATTCACCTCTTTTCCCACAGCTCAGTACAAAGTGTGCTTTATACAACACGTTCTTCCTTTCAAGCGTGAAACAAAACTATCCCTCAGCACTTGTGCTGTACACTGCCTACTCTTATTAGAGTAGGAAGGAATAATTACAGGGATTATGAATGTGGTACTGAATGTCAAGGCATATTAAAACTGTTCAATATCTCAAGAACAAATCAAGATTCTTCCAAGGGGCTGCTTTTCTGCCTGAAATTAAATTACATCAAGTACCTTATAAGTAGATCTACCTAGTAACTAATTTTGTGTATTTAAGAAGTTACTCATCTCGCATTACCAGAATGCGTCAAAACTCTTTGTGCTCCCAAACATCACAGGTTTTTATCCAATACTGCTCCTAAGGTATAAAAACACTCTGCCATTCATCGAGAATAGGGCACAGATATTGTGCTGCAGTGTTTCTCACACATGCCAGACTTTATGATAATGGTGGATGATACGATGGGCATCTTGGAGAAATCCACTGCTCAGTCTTTAAGTTATTACTTATTTTGGGTAATGATGCCAAAGCAGGGAGCTAATCCATTTAGAAGCTGCACGGCACTGCTCTCTGTCTTCACTCCTACAGCCCCTTCAGAACTGGCTGCCATATGAACACCTCAGAACTGGGCTGGCAGCATTTTAACACACCTGGTGGTGGTTGGGAAGCTTGTCTTGGGCAAAGACCAAAGAAGTGATGAAAATCTCTCCTCAGTCCTTCACTGAGTTGGAGATGCCTTGAACATCTGAAACACATTCAGGGTCATGCCAGATTCAAGGGCAATGTTTTTGTAACACAGCTTCCTACACTGGTAGCAGGAAAAAGCAAGTTCTCACAGATAACCAAAAAAGCTTAAAGTTATGAATTTTCACAGAGTATGCAGGCAGTCAAGGACCTTTTTCCAAACTCAAATAGTTAAGAACCAAGATTTGTCAGAGGACTCAGCTAGAACTAAACAGATATCATCCAGTTGTAAGGAACCTTTATCAGCCTTGCTGCTATTCCCCCTTAAAATTCAAATGCAGGTAAAGCTATTACATAGTTTTAAGTGGGATCATGAAGCAAGAAGAGCAGACAGAGGAATGCTATAGAGATTCGTGCTCCAGTTCTTTCCTTCTTCCCTGCTTTAGACATTTAAAAATACAACTGCTTTATGATTAGTCAAATAATCTGAACAGATGCAGTTGGAGACTTAAATCCTAGCACCTGTCTACAAGTTGATCTTTACAGCCTGGCCAGAGAACTACTAAACCAGATCTATTTTTCCTAGACATCTGTCTGCTTGTAAGGCCTTTAGCAAAGAGGACAGCTGCTGATATTCAGAGCTCTGCTGAAGCCACTGATGCTATGCTAAAGCTTCTTTTGGCTTAATGCAGCAAGAAGGGGAATGTACAAATTTAATTCAGTCAAAATCATTAAGAAGGCAGCAATGCTAAGCCAGTTGTTCAGAAGCAGAGGAAGTAAGAGATGGGATGAACACTTTGCAGGTGTCAGAAAGGATCTCCCTAGCTCAGGATGCACTGAATCGGTACAACAGTGCCTGTATCCTTCCTCAGTCAATACAGGGAGAGCTGAAATTAGTAGTTTTGTTAAATAGCAGTCAGATTGGTTTTCTCTAATGACTAAAATGAGGAATATAAATCCCAATGAACTAACAAGTAAATAATTTCCTACGAAATATCAATGCCGTTACCTTGTGAAGGTATTTCCCCTTCTGATTTATTATAGCAGATCTCTTAAACATCACCATTTTAGGGGCAGGATAGTCTGCTGCACAGTGATGACATTTGGTATGACAGTTGGCTAACAAACTGTTATCATATATAATACTATTCCAATTCACTCCCAATTATTATCAAAGTCTGAACTGCAAGTTATTAACAGAAATGAAAACAAAATGCATTTTAACAACTAAAAAAGCAAAAGAAAATATGAGTATTATGACTTTAAAAAAACCCAAACAAACCTTTAAGGAGTAAGTGCAAGAACCTTTAAAATTTATATTCAAATCAATCTACTCTTGATAGATAATATCACAAGGAAAATATACCAGTGACAATACAACCTTTCAGTGCCTACATACGTCTGCTTTAAATGATACCTCAGGTCATCGACGTCAGTGCTGGTCCAAGCCTTTGCCAGCTCCAGCATTCCCCAATAGTTCTACAATCTCCATACCCAGCTAGCTGAAGGTGACAACATATATATGTGTAAAAATGCAAATATACACACATATATGTTTTTATATATACATTTTAAATGAGCCACTGCTCTGTTCCTACTTTGATAGGCATCAAATACAATACTCAATGATTCAGTGGAATCAAAGATGATTTACAAGAGCATGTAGTGACAGGACAAGGGGGAATAGCTGCAAACTGCAAGAGAACAGGTTTGGATTAGACATTAAGAAAAATTCTTTACTGTGAGAGTGGTGAGGCACTAGAAAAGATTGCTCAGAGGTGTGGATGCCCCATCCCAGAAAATGTTCAAGGCCAGGTTGGATGGGGCTCTGAGCAACCTTGTGTAGTGGGTGGCATCTGGGCCCATGGTAGGGCATTGGAACTAGATAATCTTTAAGGCCTTTTCCAACCCAAACCATTCTGTGATTCTATGATATTCAAGCTCCATGCATGAAGTATCTTTTCAGAAAAAGAATGTTCATTATTCTGGTTCACTATTTGTATTGCAGAAACATTGGAAAATCACATCCACACTGAGGACTTCTTATGCCAATACCTATCTTCATTTACTTTGTTGTGTGTTGTGGAAAAGTTGGTATTTCTTCTCACCTCCTCTGAAATGGGCCCTCTCACAGGAGAAAAACCTATCATCATACTCCAGACCAAGAAACTTTATGCGGAGGACTGGCAGTATTAGTCAGCACTAGTGATGAGAACAACTAGGCAGCTTGTCAGAAGTGTGGTGTGACTCAGACTGACTTCCACAAGTCTTACCACACCATTAAATTTCTGTATTGTCCCAGCATATGTAGAGTAACAGATGACTAAACATAACCTTATTTTAGGAAGCAAGTTAACGAAGCGAGCACAGTGCAGTGTGAAGGCTTGTTGCACAAAGGTTTCTGCAGTCACGGTGACATTCTTCCCACTATCCTGAATTAGCAGATTTATTACCTGGCAGCTGTGGGTTGGGAGAAAACCCCCATACTGAAGTCATCTTTCATACAGAGCTAGATTAACGTAAAACATGAAAAATAATTATTACAAGCTCAATGCAGGCAACCAGCTGTGAAGTCTGCAGGAACAAATGTAATTCCTGTAACTGGTTACTAATTGCCTGTAATACCTTCACACATCCTTTTCCCTGTGAATTGTCCAGCAGGCTCTCAGCTGCTCTCATCCTCCAATTAAGGGCGGTACTTTGGAGTACCACATTTTGAGAATTGGTATTGGAATTCACATTGTATTTCACTAATCAATAGGTATTCCAGCCAGAAATTATGTAAAAGCCCATTCTAAGCTCTGCCTTTCACTCACTGTAACTGAAACTGCAAATCCTACACATTCATAGGGCAATCACAGCATCAAGTCTAATTTGTACCTTTTGCAAAGGAAAACTTTTACCTTCTTCAGTGTTCAGAAGTGGGTTTCCTTTCTCACCTATTTAGATGAAAGGAAATTGAGTTCTGCCCATTCAAAAGAAAAGGTTAAAGACTAACATTTGGAAAAAAGTGAAACTATGCAGTGAGATCTCCCACTGCTGCCATCTACTATAGCTCTTACGTTCATCCAGGTTTTTCTACAGCATTGCACCAGAGACTACATTTATAAGGGAAAAGGAAAAAAAACCCTCAAACAAAATGCAGGATCACAACCCTGGACCTACACAACAGAACTTACCTTGCACATGGATCTGCTCTGTAGATATACATGGGAGACCATCCTAGCCAGAAAGGCCCAGGAAAGCTAGTGGATGTTCTCCTCCAGGCTCAAGAATGGTCTATGGCTTCATACAGAAAAACAGAGGTGCCAGGAGGCCTGTATGCATGAATATGGAGTTCTTGACTAAAGATGAAAAAGCAGCATACAAGACATAAAAAAGCAGCATAGACAAGGTGGAAGCAAGAGCAGGAGACCTAGGGAGATGCGCCTTCCAAATATGCACAGATGGGGTTAGGAAAGCCAAAGCCCAAAAGTGAAATCTTGCAAGGGAAGCAAAGGGCAACAAAAAAAGCTTTACCGGAGAGAGAATCAGCAAGAGGAAGACTAGGGAAATAAAAGGCTTCACAGCCGAGTGGGGAAGAGGACCTGCTGACAGGACATACAGAAAAGGCCACCTTTGCTTCTGTTGTTATCAGGAAGAGCATCTCCCAGGAATGCTGGATCTCAGAGCACAGAAAATTGCCTCAAGTTCCAGGCTCAAAGGGCTGTGACCAGTTGCACAAAGCCTAGCTGGACACCTGGCCTTACTGGTGGATTCCAGGCGTCAAGACTCAGGGCAGAACAGTTTAATATCTTTGTTAATGAAGCATGGGGCAGAGCTCACCCTCAGCATGTTTGACCAGGAGGAGATGCTGAAAGCCCAGAGGGATGCACAGCCATTCACAGGGACACCAGTGGGCAGGAGACATGAGACAATACACACATCTCAGGAGTTTAAAGGGCAGCACCAGCTCCTGTTCCTGGGAAAAAAACTCAGGTAACCAGCAGACACAGGGACCAGACAGAAGCAGCCCTGGGGTCTCCATCAACAAGGGAGTCATGAGCCAGCCACACCCAGTCTTGCAGCAAAGACAGAAAACAGCCTCCAGATCACCATCAGATCACAAACACAGTGATGACTGCAGCATAAAAAAATCTAGTGATAAAGACATATTGCAGATAATGGCTGTGTATCAATGGCTGTTATATTAAGATCACCAAAGTACCAAGTTGCCCAAGTAGTGCCCCATTACTGACAGGATCATCACCTGCTTCTGCTGATTTACAACTCATCTGCTTGAACTCACCCTTCACCTGTCCATGTTTCTCAGCCATGGTGTCCTACCTGACAAGGCTGCATTTGCAGAGCCCACAGTCTGTAAAACGGGTAGTAAGTATATTTTAAGTAATGCAGTCAACCTTACTGTGATTTCCAGATGTGTATAATGAAAACTGTACAAATATATTGCTAGGTAATGTGTATTTCAGCAAAGTCTGTAAAAGAGGCAAAATGTTCCGCTGTATAAAATATTTACAAAAGCATACAGCTTCAAAAAACCCAATTTATTTTACTGCCAAAATTATTAAACACTAAAAAGACAACCTTGTAGTTTACACATTAGGATTGTAAGTTTCCATGTAAGAGAACACTTCACTGCAAAACAGGTGAAATAATGTGTTACTAAAACAAAGAACAGTGTCACATAATGAGCTGAAGAATGAGACAAAGTGTGGCAGTCACTTAAGTTCAGGTCTCGTGTGAAGACACACATCTGTAGACTGAGGCAGATATTCCACAGACTTCAGTGAATATTAAGGAATGTACACAACTAGTCTTAGAAGTAGAATTATACAAATACAAAAGGCAATATATTACACACCTATATACAGCACAGTAAGCCACAAACACTGACAAAAAGTATTGGACAATTAAGTTAGAAAATTCTAGAATCCTCCTTAGAGAGAAGTGTGGCTAAAATAGCTATATATTTCTGTACCTTTCAAATTTGTTAGGTAATCAAGGCAATTCAAGACACTCCAACCCATTCAGAAAAGTCACTGCAGCTCTACAACAAGTAGAGGCCATACGCTTTGTGCACAAATGTTATAGATTATCACAACAAAAATAATTCTTCTGTTTCAACAGAATTTTGTTAAGTGTTGCTGTTCAAAGCCATCCTTGGAAACAGTGCCCTCTGATTTAAAACAGTAAGGTCAGTTATAAACGTCAGCACTGAAACAACTTCTCTTATTACAATCTGAGATGATTCACTCCTACATAACATTCTTTCTGCAGGATGTTGCAGCTGTGTATGTTCAGAAGGTATTCATCAGAACTACCCACTCCTGGGCAGACCATAATATGGGGAGTCTTAATAGGTTTTCCTTACACTGTTAGAAGACATCTACTTCTTTAACACAGATTTTCCATTTAACAGTCTAAAATGATCACACAATGCCCAAACCCCCAGAGTTTGACAATTTTAGAAATACCATGAAAAGAGGGATTTATTTAGAAATATGTTTCCTGCCCTACTTTCCTGCCATCCCTATCCTGTCTTTATCTTTTCCATTTTTAAGAAAAGAAAGAAGCACAATTGAAAGTTTTGGTACTCAGGTAATAAATTCTTTAGACCCAATCAGTATCAAGATGTGAGATGTCAGCTCACAAAAACATGCTCACTGTGTAAACTGCTCTAGAAACCAATATGTGTATATTTCTATGAAGACACATATGTATGGAAAAAGCAGCCCATAGTACAAAGAACCTTTCCTTTTATCATTTTCTCAAAATAGTATGAAGCTTTAGTTATTTTAGTCGTACCAATATGAGCCTATGTCTTGGGTTCAAGCCAAATCAGCTGGTTAAAAGGATAAACTACCATTATTTCAATGCCATTTGACTTGTAGCCAACAGTATTGTAAACACTATATTACATATCTACATTGTATGGCATTTTAGATCCTACAAAATCCCAATTATTTAGAGCTAAAGGGATTAAATCTTCCCAGTATAATAAATACCTTTTATACCAACACCCAGCTTTAAAGATTTTTTGTTACCTCCATGGTAGACAATCATGAATTAAATGAAACAAACCAAAACCAGTGGAATTACTTAAGAAGTCAAGTCTCTTAACACTAACTCACAACTAATACCATCACAACAAATATTTATCTATTGCAATTTTATTTATCTATTCTAGTTTAAGTCTCAATTTAAATTACTGCAAAAATTTTCCCAAAGTATTCTTCAGTCCTACACTACAAAAGCAGATCAGGAGGCTGCTGAGAGTTCTGCAGGTTATTTCTCTGCAACATGTAGAACAAATTTCGAGGGAAGGAGCTCTACATCCAGTGTGTGCAGTGCAAGCCAATGCCTACTATTGGCTGTGTAACACCCTTCTGTTGCTGTGGTTATGCCTCCTCCAGCAGCCACATGTATTAGAGAGTCTGGAACAACTGTGCTGTCTAATCTGTATTGCAAAAAAACCTTTAAAAAAGAGGCAAAATTTTCTGCTGTACAAAGTATTTACAAAAACATATAACCTCAAAGAACCAGTTTCTTTCACTGGCCATAGTATTAAAAACTAAACAGGACAAATTTGTAGTTTATACATTCGAAATTAAGTTTTCATGTACAATTATGAAAGCATTTCACTGTAAAAAGGTGAAATATTATGCTGCTAGAATAGAACAGTGTCACAGAACAAACTGAAGAATGAAACATTGTGGCATATTCCCTTAAGCTCAGGCTCTCAGACAAACACCTACAGACTGATGCAGTTATTCTACATAATTTGGTGAATTTTAAGGAATGTACATGTCTAGTCTGCAGTCTTAGTAGTACAGTTATACTATCAACTATGTCTCCTCATCTCTTTTCATTAATCACCCAGCTTATTAATTGCTATAAACCTCAATAACATTAGCTGCTTAAAGGTTATTTGTGCTTCAGTTTAAGTCAAAAAGGAGTATTTAAATTTATTTCCAGGCAAATGGGAAAGTCTACCAGAATTTTAGTGTTTGTTTTCTTACAAGGTTCTTGACAACAATGGATTAAGACTGCAGAAATCTGGACAGTTGGGAGTGACTATTCCTTAGATCGTCGTATTTCTTCAGTCATAACAATAGTCTGTTTATCACCTAATCACTGCTACTGGAGTGGTTGTGTCAGCTACTGCTTCTTCAAATTTCTGCGTAAGAAGTTTTAATGTAGTTTTTTAATTAAAATCCTAACATTATAAAAGTTGGTATCAAACAAACTCACTGAAGGTTAAGGGTCAGGCTGCTGGTTTAGAATTTCCAACTAGAAAAATAATAGATATAAAAGACTAGGAAGTACAGTACTAATTATATTTACATTGTGATTTCCCTTTGTGCTTGCAAGTTACCAAAAGTACACATCCTTTGGTAGCATTCTCTTAGCCTCAAGTACAAAGTTCATGTTAAACACATTCACACTCCTGATTTGCTTGAGTCAGTGCAAAGGGCTCATATTTCCTACATAACATTGATACACAAGCACATCTCTTCCCCATCGATGATAAAAATACTGATGACGGACTTTTTAATGAGTAGCTTCGCAGTTGATATTTAAGAATCCTAAAGACAGAGTCTGTCACATAATTTCTAAGTCTAAAGAGTGACTACTATAGCAATTGATAGTAACTCTCCTCCACAAGTACTGTTGCTGTGACTTTTGACCCAGTCTTGAAGACATATAGGAAAACCAAAATGCATTTATAAATTGGACTCATAAAAAAGTATGAACATTGCAACATGTACTAACCACCATTACAAAACCAACTGTAACATCAAACACTGAAGTGATGCTTCTAGTTTTAACCTTACATGTAAGCACAGCTTTCTCATGGCTAGTGTAAGAGAATGTTTGTTCTTACAATGCTGTTCCAAAACTTCATGACAATAATGCAAGTCTCCACCTAAAAAAAAAAAGTGTTTGCAGTTTTGTCTATGCCAAGTGGGGGTGAAAACTGGGAGAGAGGCTCTATTTGTTCCCACACTATACATCAACAAGAAGCCACACACCTCGGTCAGTGGCCAACCAACCAATCAATGTTTGTTCAACTAGTGAAGGTGTAAACATCTCGGGAAGCTGCAGAAAGAGGAACTTTCCAAGCTATGAGAAGTTGACTCCAAGTAATTACAACTGTTGTCTATTCACTATTACTGTCAAATGTGAGCCAAATAAGAATTTAAGGGCTTGAGGTTTAAGGAAGTAATGCATAGCATATTAAGGAGCTTAATGGACCAGTATCAGAACAAACCCTCAATAATTTATTTTTCATAATGGCCAATTTAATATCAATCTGTTGACAAAGTTATGCTAATACTTGGAGGTCGCTGCTGATTAGGTTGTTTGCCTAAAATTGGAAGATCTGTTCTTTCTGTTCCATATATCAGTTTTTCCTCCTGAAGACTGCAAGCTGAAAACCTGTTTGCCTCTGTACCAGAGACACCACCACGATTATTTGGAACTGTGACACCACTGACCTGTTCAAAGGATTTACTAAAGACAGTGGTGGTCGTTCTGGCCAGACTATGGCTGCCAGGCTTAGGCAGGGACTGACTAGTTGTCAGTGTCAGTCTCTTCAGAGAGACAAGCTCTAGATTCTCACTCAGGGCTCTCTGAGTTTGTTTTCGTGATAAGTGTTCTCTGCAGGTCTCTCCTTCTTTTTCTTTCCCTCCAGCTTTGCTTCCTCCAGACCTTCGTTGGCTCTTCCCTAGGAGGTTCTTGCTGCTCATGTTGCTGCTGTTAGATAGGGCAGGCTGACTTGTACTACAAGTAGCCCTAGAGTAAAACCCTTCATCATTTTCAGATACTTCTATCAGTTCTTCTTGAATTCCTAAGTCAGAGTTACCTGCATGGTAGAAACAGAAATAAAGAATTAGCAGTGGACTTTCTCACATTTATTGATTTTACATATTGCTCAATTTTGATATTTACAAGCATGAAGCCATAAAGCAAGAGAGCAGAGAACAGAAGACAAACACTTACCTATTCCATGACATTTTGGAATTAAGATTCATTAGGATACAGAATTACAGCAAATAATGCCACATTAACTAGATCAAAAGCATGCCCCCAACCTTGTTTTCTTGTGATTTTGGGGGGAAAAAAAAAAGAAAAAGAAATGCAGACTTGTTAATTCATGCAGGAAGTTAGAAGTTTAGAGATTAGAAGGTACCACACAGAACAAAAAAAAAGTGTAAATCTTATTTTGAGCAAGTATCCACTACATGATTTGGCAAAGCTTGTTAATTCCAGAGGTATGTGATCAATGCCCCAGGACACTCATTATGGTACCGGCATGTTTAGCAACCCAAGAATGCTTTAGGACTGAAAGGTCACTTTCTGCATCACAGGTCTGGTGGTATGAGTTGGAAACTGAAGCACAACATGACATCTCCACTGTGAAAGGTTAATTTGGGCAATCTGCGGTACATGGCAAAATACTTTTCACATCCATTTTGATGGATTTTTCATACCATTGATCACTGAATTTTGTAAACTCCATAAATATCTTTAATAGATTCAAATATATGTTGAGTCTCAATGTATTTTCTCCAGATTAAATAGATCTACTTGTAAGTATGTCATTGTCTGTGGCACAGACGAAGCTGTGTGCAATACATGCAATTGTGTTATTACACATGCAAATATATTAACTGCATACTTTAATTCTCAAAACATGCAGCAGTGACCCTTTCAATCAACAGCGGTACCTTAGAGTGCAGCTACAAGTGCTCTGCTAAAACTGCACTCTGCCAGATGAGTTTATTCCATCCTCCATCATTTTTCTTACAGATTTTTGCCTCCTGATTTCTGGCATGCCTTTGCTGTCAGTTCTAGGATCTGTAGCTGTTTCCTGTACTCCCTGTAAATGCTGAACATCATTCTCTGCTAGTGCTCTGCTCTTTTCCCCATTCCCGGTCCTCTCTCCAGCCACACTTGTGACACTAATCTCAGGTATGATAAAGTTGCCCAATTCAGTAGCATCATTACAATTCTCTGGTTGTTCTAGAATTAAAGATGGATAAGAAAAAAAACAAAAGATGTCTGAAACAAAACATGAAACAAAAGCCAATACAGATGACTTAAGCATTATAAATTAAAGCAGATGTACACATATTAACCTCTTGTTAATTAGCAACATTAGCAAGTATGGAATTTTGCTTTATTTCAAAAATTGCAGTCTTAAATCTTCCAATTATTGGCCTGCACCGCATACTGGAAAGGCTCACGCTTGATCTTGCAAAATTGAAATTTTCGAGGGCCATGAAACAGATTATCAGAAATCAAAGAACAGTTCACAATTCACTTTTATGACTATATTCTCTGTATCACCACGCTAAGGTGAAATTTATTTTTACAACAAAATGGCATGTCAACTTCATGTATTATCATACGAGACTAGAAATTCTACACATCCAATGTCATCATATTGCACAGTGGTCAGCCTGAAAACTCACAGTGAAATGACTAAGTCAATGCAAGAACACTTTGATTTCCATTTTCTTTCTTCATTTCAAAAAATTATTTTCAACCAGAAAGAGATTTCTCTGTACCATGGAAAAACAAGTGAAGAAGAGGGAAGACTACATTATATGCTATCCAGTTACATATTCTGTATGTGTTATATGTGTATACTATATGCAAACACTATGGCCACAGACTTGGCAAGACCAAACATGCACTAAAAGCAGAGCTCAGAAAAAAGTTCAACTGAATCCTGGTGTTTTATTCATAACACAGCTCATTCAGACTCAAGTATTAAGTAAGGAACACCCAGACTATCCCACCATTTTGCTACTGCACATGACAGAGCCTGGCAGTACAGACCTTTAACTGACAGTATCAAGTCCAAAATCAGAGGAATTTACAATGATACGATTTTTCAAGCAGCAGTTCAACTGCTCTGTAACTGAAGGGGATCCTCTCTTCCTCCTGTCCCCTCACTGAGAACTCTTCTGTAGGCACAGTGTACTTCTAGGTCAGGAAGGCTCCAACACTGGGCTTGTTGCTAACATTTGTGCTATCTGCATTGCTCACAACAGAGCCAGAATGTTATTCTGGCAGGGATGGACATCAGTGTTCCCTAGTGTAAGAGCTATTCCTGATTTTACCTGAAAATTCCAAGTATCATGAGTCTTTCTAACTAGTCAACGACTAATGAAAGTATCTATCTAACAAGTTGCACTACAGATTGAAATGGCATTAATAACTGCTGCTATTAGCCACTAAATTCCTAACATTTGGCAGAAAATCAAATTAGAACTGTTTATTGCTTCTAACAGCACTTTCTGCAAAAGTCTCCCATTGTCAGTAGCAAAGGTAACAACTGAGCAACACGAACTGCAATAGTAATAATAATAGATAAACGATAGTGATTATAATACCACCATCAAATATAGCCTTTTTTTTTCTAAAAACTCAGGTGCAGAAAGGTTTTTGAGGAGACAAGATCAGTGTTCTGATCGGCCTTACTGCTCCAACTTCACTAGGGTGAGGAACCCATGCCTCTTCTATGGAAAGCTTCAAATTCCTTCCTGCTGTCGCAGAGAGAGGAGAGGAGAGGACAGAACAAAGCTTAATTGTCAGTCTCTTCCCCATCAAGGGCAGAAAAGCACTGATTATCCAATTCCAAAGAAAGAAGACTTGGAGCAGACAGCAGAACTCAGCAAAATAGAGGTAGATATTTTTTGTTAAAGATGTTGTTTAAAAGAAATACCCAGTTATTGCTATTTGCTGGTGTGCATTTCTAAGTGTAACATCCTGCTGTGATATCAGCACTTTACCCATCACTGCTGCATTCCCACAGCTGTGGGAATAACCAAACAGCCATTACCATAATGAACTGAGGAAAAGAAACCCAAAAATTTAAGTTTTACTCATTATGTCTATACCTTTTAGGCAAGTGCTGGTAACTACTTCTAATGAAAGGAAATATACTTTTCTCTGACTTTAACTGAGCTACAGGAGGAAGATATTGAAAAAACTGGATACTGGTTACCTCAACTCCCATTAACATTGTCTGCCATAGCATCTACAGTCTTGGGGCAGGGTAAGACTAGACGATCCATGTCCTTTATAGTAGCATACCCTCCTCATTTTAAAACTCTTAGGAACACCTAAACCAAACCTTCAGCTTCATAGTGCTTGGTTTTGAAGATAATGCTGCTTCAAGCTGGACAGCTGTGAGGGACTAGCCTTTGAGAGAGAGAGAGATTAATACCCAGGGCACAAGGCAATGTAATAAAAGAGAAAACAAATGACACTGTTAAATAGTGTAGAGACAAAACTGAATAATTATGTCAGTTTGAATGTTAATATAAATACACCCATAGAAGCTGAAGAAAAATGTATTTGGAGTCACATTTCTGAAAGCTCTGGGTAGAAATTCTATAGGTATTACAAAATCTTCACTGAACCTATTAGAAAAGCACTCTTATCTATACTCACACTCTTAGCCTATTACCAGAATTACAACCTCAAGAGAAGATGCCATTGCCAATTTTGATCACAGGTCCAATGGCTCTTCCCTCATCTGAAGATGGCAAAAGCAGTGAAATACAACATTTAGACTCATGGAATCCCTTAGTATTTCTGCTTTTGCACTACATTCATCACCATTTTTTGTACTTCTCAGCCCAGACTTGTGTTCTGATTTGTGGAAGCCCTTATATTAAGTTTGCCCAAATGTGCAGGTTTTGTCTGGGACAGAGGTAATTTTCTTCACAGTAGCTGGCATGGGGCTTTGTTTTGGACTTGTGCTGCAAACAGTGCTGTTAAATTGGGAATGTTTTCAATACTGCTGAGCTGTGCTTGCACAGAGCCAATGCCTTTTCTGCTTCTCACACTACCCCACCAGTGAGCAGGCTGGGGTGCACAAAAACCTAGGGAGGGACACAGCTGAGACAGCTGCTCCCAACTGACCCAAGGGATATTCCATACCCTGTGGCATCATGCTCAGTATATAAATCTGGGGGAAGAAGGAGGAAGAGGAGGAATATTCAGAGTGATGGCATTTGTCATCTTAAGTAATGTTTATGTGTGATGGAGCCCTGCTTTCCTGGGGATAGCTGAACACTTGCCTGGCCAGGGGAAGCAGTGAATGAATTCCCTGTTTTGCTTTGCTTGCATGCATGCCTTGTTGCTTTACCTAGTTAACTGTCTTTATCTCAGTGAATTTTCTCATTCGTACTCTTCCAATTCTCTCCCCCATCCCACTGCAGGAACTGAGTGGCTGTGTGAGGCTTACTTGTTCACTGGGGTTAAATGCCAACATCAAAACATAATAATTTATCCCTCTACCCTTAAATCCAGGTTCTGTGGTAAAGTTGTTAGAGTTTCACTTTGCTCCAGATACTAGAAACTACTTTTCAGAAGAAAACAGGAACATCCGTCTCTTAAAAGAAGCAATAATTGTGTGCACCTCCCTTTCACAAAAAGGTTGTGTGTGTGTTGTGTGTTCTTTCAGAACATGGTTAAGGAGATAAAGAATATACTTCATCTAAATTGCACTGAGATTCCTATTCACCAATCAAGAAAATAAAACCTTCCCAAATGCTGCCTGCCTACAAGCAATGAAGATGTGAAATAACAAAATTCCCAATATTATTTCAAAAGCATGTAAAAAGTTGATAATTCCTTGCAAAATGTGTTTCTTACCATGCCTTTTCCATCTATGCCCTCGGATAGACATGCTAGTCACAGCATTTCTTGATATTCTGGATGAAGTAGGTGTAATTTCAACCTGAATGCATCTTGTACCTTCTTTACTAGATTTCATGGCACCCTGAGGCAGTGAAGCTTTTATAGCATTAGCAACCTAGAACAGAAGAGATGCAGTTAACTTTTGAACAGAGATCCAAATTTTAGAAAAATTCTGTTGGGGATTCTTACTTCTTCAAGAACAATGATGTATACAATTCCAATTTAAGAGCAAAATGCACACTAGCTTTTTTGCACAGATTATAAAGAATGCTGACTGCAGTTAGCTCTCAGAACTAAAACTTCCAATTTTTAAAAAAGAAAGTGTCCAGTTTAAAGATTCAGCTATTGCTTCAGAGTTGTTCTGCACTGTTATCTAAGTTCTGAAGACTTAAAAGTGTTCTACTGAAAACAGTTTGTTCACTAGAAAACACAACACAGCAGCTAAGTACATTGAAAATACCTGTGTGTGTGGGCACCTACAAATGGAGCCATTTGCACAAGCAGAGATGCACAGATTTAGGTTCCTGGTATGATGCTGCATCATGTGTGTTTACAGGAAGGATTTCCTAGACTAAAAATTCTACTCAGCAAAACTCTGAAATACAATACCTACCAGCAGAGGTTCTGGATATAGTTCAAGCTGTGCTCTATACAAAACATCATCCATAGCTTTACGAGCCAGATCCCATTCTCCATTATAACTGCAAAAGTAAATATATAAGTGATAAGATGAATGTTCTTGGTCATATAACCTTCACAGATTTGGTGTTCCTTGAGAGCTCAGTTTAGAGGATTTGAACTACTTGTGTTTGTTAACATGAACTATTTATAGAACTTTGAAACAGCACCTATGGAGACAAAGTTTTATTTACACTGGTCCCAATAAGCAGTTTAAAAATTACATTACCTATTGTTCAGCTAGTCATGAAATGTTCTGAAATTCAAACAGATTTTTTTGGTATTACTCCACCTTTTGAGTATTCCTGCATTACTAGTCTCTAATTATTTCAGTTAGTAAAAAAGCTTCACACATTAACATGACTACCAAAGGGTAGATGACATCAGCACTTCAGAGAAAAAAATTAAAACTTCTTTTCCTTAACTAAACTGATGTCAAAACTAAGCATGCAAAAATGTGAGCAGCAGACAACGCTTGGAAAAGCTTTTTTAAATTTTTTTTTTCACATCAGCAGTTACACCTATGAAGTGCTGTTCTAGCCATCTTTCCCCAGTATGACACAGGTAACTTCAGACAAGTAGCTGGAGAACTGTCTCTTCCTGAGGACCTTATTGCTAGACACAGCATAAGCCCACCAGAAATTGAAACACTTCCAAGGTAGCATATCTAAACAAGTGTAGAAATTATACTGACATTTTTTATTTTGTAAGCACATTAAAAAAACCCAAACAAACAAAAAAAAACTTACAAGGCATAATAGATCCCTGTTAGCATTTGCACCATGAACTCAGACGAAACTGGAATCCTACTGTTGACTCCCTTGTACTTTCTCACTTGTTGGCGAGGATATCCACAGACACAAATTCTAAAGAAATAATGCATTTCTCATTAGCAAATAATGTAGAACTACTTTTGTGATTTATATAGTTTCAATACTTCACCAATATTGATTAGTTTTTAAAAGCTCTGAGTTACTTTCTCTGAAAAGGCTAGAATGACATCAGCTTCAAAGGTAACATTCTTATGAAAATAGACTTAGTAACTGCCCAGATGCAAAAAACCTGGATTTACAATTGGAGATCAGCACAAAATATTTTGTGCTGTAATTTTCATATTTACAACCCCTTGTTTGTACATAAAAATAGATACTTTTATTTAGAAAACTCATAAAAATTGAATTAGACTTACTAGAAGAAAGCACATTGATTGTAGATCTTCAAAAAAAGCCCCTAAATTCAACACTGCTCAAACCAATTAAAGCTATTTTACAGAGCCATATAGCAGAATATTTATTCCACCACATCCAAACAGGACACTGAAAGATATTCTGGGCTTCTGAAACATATTCCCTTGAATCCCTAGAATGCTGACAGGGTGAGATTTTCGGTAAGCAGAGACACATGGATGACAAAACCAGTTAGGAATGAAGAACTATGAAAGAAGTCAAACTGTATACTATTCAGTATCCAAATATTCAATACCTTGAAGTAGAAAGACTTACTTGCATCTACTGGTAGCTTGCTTTTGGAGACTTTAAAAATTATTTATTTCAAATACAGTCAAAAGCTAAACAAGCAAAATAAGCAACAGCAGCATCCTTTTCATAATCCTTGGCTTCTAAATATTTTCTACCTTACATTTTAGAGCAGTGTACCTAACAAAGACCTTGTAAAAATTGCCAAGTGCTCCAGAGTCTCTTGCCTCCTCTGAAGAGAAGAAAATCTCATAGGCACCCATTATCATGTTTCATTGTGTGTGGAACCAAGGAACTACGACTAGGGAAAAGGTGCTGTAGTTGACTTCTAAGTCTCCTGAGTTTCCTGGAAAAGGACATCATCCTAATTTTTTCCTTAACCTTAAGTCCACTTCCAAAAATCCAGAGACAGACATGTTGACTACCAGTTCTTGCTCTTTGAAAAAAAGAAATTGATCAAAAAGGAGACACTAATTAAAGCTGAGGTAGGCTTTTTTAGTATTCATTTTGCTTCAGGGTTTTGGGGTTTTTTCCGACCTTGTTATTTTGTTTTTTTGAACCAACAGCTAATTTTGGAAATACCCAATTTATCTGTAAAAATGAATTTATTTCTAGTTTCAATATCCACTATAATTCCAATAAAGTTTCAACTTATAGAGCATCCAAATATATTTAGTAAGCTTGCAATGCAAAATTTACCACACTTTTAAAAGACATTTCTGTTTTTCTTTAGGTAACACAACTACAACTACTGTTATTAAGAACAAACAATTCCCTTTATTTGAATTCTCCACAAGTGGAGAAGCTTAACCTGCGTATCAACTATTGTTTCCCCCTTTTGAGATCTCAAGATAAAGTTATATAAGAGATACCTTAAAAGCAAATAATGCATCTGTGAACACTTATGAAAAGAAGTCAAGTTTAAAAGCAGCCTTTGGGAACACAAAGCTCATTTTTATTAAAAAAACCCCACACAAATCCAATCTGATTGCATTTCAAGTTGAAAATGCCATTTTAAGTGTAAACAGCCTACTGAAATTACCTTGAACAAATTTGACACAATGACTGAAGAGACATTGCAGGCATGTAGCTTAAGGCAGCATTGTAACAGAGCAGCAGGAAGGTCAGCACTTCAAACCTGGGATTTATAAAAAACATCAGTATTACATGATCGATTTTATTTTTTAAAAGGAAACAAGTACATGGAAATCTGCAAGACTTAATTAAACATATTTGGTATTTCATTTCAATAAAATTGACAACAGAGTAATATGCCTTCCAAGTCTTTATGCATTTAAAAACAACCAAATAACCCACATCACAAAACACAGCAAACACCTATGCACCTTCATTCACAACTATACTGAAAATCAGATGAGGTTAAGAGCCATTACTGACTCTCAAGCAAAACCTTATTATACAATTTCACCTGTTCTGTGCTGTTAGCATCTCCCTCTGAGGGTGAGGTCCACTGTACACAACCCTGGACAAACCATGCTGAGACAAAGCTCCTTCGGTGAGAGCTATAGAGCCAATGCTGGAAGGCTAAAGGAAAAAGGGTCATTCAAAACATGTCCACCCCAAATCTTGCTATAATGCAAGTGCAAATAGACAACGCTCAGCATTTCCATATTTGTACATAAATTTTCAACAGGCTTAAGGTTATTTGCTTAGCTGTCTTAGATTTGAGAAGTCATTTTACACCAGATGACGCATACAGTTTTAGAATCAATAAAAGACATAGTTGGTGCAGGGATACTATGGAATTATTATTATTCAGCCTTGAAAAAGCCTCAGAGACCAGTCAGCAGTACTCAGAAGTCTGAGAAACATGTTCCTATCTCATCATGAAAAATGCTAAAACTAATTTTCACTTTTATTCTTCGCCAAGGGCCCCAAAGGTTACCTTTCCCAGTCAGTTACCAGCTTTACATTGGATATGTCACTTACTTCATGATAGACTGAAGGTTTGGACAAAGATGGAATTGTGAAACTCAGCACTTTGCTATGTCCCTCTTTGTCCACTATCTCCTGAAAAAAACCACAAGATAGCAAAGGTTACAGTGTACTGCAGAAACCAGACACCCAAAAATGTCCAATATGATTATAGGGAAAGATAGAGATACTATAACATTTTGAGGCTACAAGCTAGAAATTATCTATTTGCTTTCTATCACAGTGCATTTGGTTTGTTTCTGAAAATTATTCAAATGACTCAGCAAAGGGCCCATGCATTTAGCATACATAATCCACCTTAAAAGCACTAACAGGAAATCTCAGTATGTTTAAACAGCATTATCTTTTTTTTTTAATTATACACTATTTGCTAATTGTGAAGGTTAATGCTCAATAATTCTGTTCTGAAAATTACTTAACCATCAAGTAATGACTCTACAAGTAAGTTTGTTTTGGAAATATTACAACTCTGGAATGACTGCAGCCTCACATGGTTTAACAGCAGCAGACAGCACAGCATTTCCAAAAGCCCAGGTCTGCTAACTCTCTCCATAGGTATGGAATTAAAAGCATGGATGCAAAGCTTTAGAGGAGCTACTTTCTTGAAAGATACCACCATAGCATTACACTGGCAGACTTTTCACTCCTGTAAATTAACAGACTAATGGGTAAGGCAAAACAAGATGTGGTTATATACCACAGAAGAGCACAGAAGTATCTCAAATAACAAACTCTGGAAGATTCAAAGCAGACATGACCAATAACCAACACCACACACCAGATTTTATTTCTCCCGTCTCAAAATTTCAGTAGATTTCATATATACAGAGGAATTGATTAGAGACAAGCTTTGGTGTCTCCTATCACCCATATACCTTGGAAGGCTGAAGGACTGACTTCACATAGTAATAATTAAAACTCATGGTTTAAAGTAGAATATGAAGCACTAAAGGAAGAATGAAAAGCATCAAAAAGGTTTCTTCTGAAAAGCTACACAGCTCATCCACTCTCCACTGATACTTTAATTTTCAATATTGCTTCTGGATCAATGTGGAAAACATTTTCCTCAATATATAGGAGAAGTATAAAGAAACTGGCTACATCCAAACTTTTAAAATCTAAAAATAACAATATTTGTATTCTTCATTCTAATCAGATTTGTAATTAAGTTTCAGGAGTGCATTTCAAGATCTGAAGCGTCTTTAAAAAACCTGATACCTGCAGCCAGGAAAGCAAAAAATTTCAACTGTGTGCACTACTATTGTTATGTGTCTAAGTGGAAGGTAGAACAAACCAGTCCATGATCTCAAGGTTCAGCCACACTAATTCTGTACCCCTCACAATGTAGTGAATTTAAAATTATTCTGAGCAACACTTAATTTTTCATTTTCCTTCAGTAACAAACTGCAGGACTCCTACTGAACATGTTCATTCCCTCAAATTTCCAAGAACCCACTGTACATATTTACATAAGAATTACTATTTGTATTAGGCTACATATTTCTTCTTGGTTTTGAAAACATAAAGTAGCCAATTAAAGAAAAAATAAGCATCTAAGTAGGTCACCTACTACCTTTTCAACCTTGTATACTGAAGAACAATATCATCTTGATTGTTCAAGTTACAAATTTTATATGACATCAACAGAGGAGAAGGCAGCATGAGTAATGTGGCGTTATTTTGGCATAAGCATTCATTGTATCTTGAAGCAGAAGAAGCGGGAAAAAATTTCCCCAAGTCACGCTGATCTGCAGCTTCCTACAGAAGCTTGCGGTAAATCCTTTTGACCTCAAGCAGGTGGAGATGGAGAACTGGGTTACCAATGGAGAAGGGAAACTGTTCATAGGTGGGAGATGTTATTGGACTGGTTTCAAGCTTAACTGCAAATGTAATTTCCTCTAGAAGAAAAACAAGTGATTGTAGCCATATCCATCAACCATTTTAGATTACTTCATCATGCAAACATAGGAGTGAACTGACTTAAGGCATAAGACACACCAAATGTTTTCCAGGAATGTTCTCCTTGTCACATACAACTTAGCACACAGAAAACACAAGAAGACTGTACTCTGCCTAAAGAGGAGTAGAATATAAGGGCTCAGGTCTTTTTAATTGGACTTCTAGGTGAAAAAAAAGTTTTCATTTGGTTGGTAAAGACATTTGTAATTATTTCTAGGAGGATAGTAGCTGCCTTCCAGATTTTCAGAATGGGAAGAGGAGATAAGTTCATCACTGTTTTATTTCCCAAAAAGCCTCCCTAAAACACCCAAAAGATATGAACTACACTGACAAGAATGACAGTGGACATAATAACACTAAGTTTTTTTATAGTAGCTATACAAAGGCTAAAATATGGTGCTCTTATAGGTCCCTTATTAATTCTGTTCTTCAAAGCATTAATTTAGCAATAAACAGAATATTTTCATATAGAATATTCTCAAAATGTCAGTTATTTCAAAATGGAGACCTTTAATTTCCAAAACTAGGTAATCTGTTCAGCAGTCAAGTTCTAAGAATTTGTCGAAGGTGATTTTTTGTGGTTTTAGTCAAAATAACCAAAATACTCCAGGGAATGTGGTCGACCACTTCAAAAGTAGTGCCTCAAAAAGCTCTCAAGCAGAATGTGACTTTAACAACCATACCAGAAATAATTAACAAAAAAATTAAGAACCACAGAAAGAGCAGAAAAAACATTTACCAAACAATAAAAGTTCATGTTGCAGCAGATTTCTGACACGAACACCCATTTGAAGAGTCAAAACCCAAGAATCATTTCATTTCAATTCTGAAACAAAACTGTTAATTATTCCCCAGTAAAATATTCTGTAGTGTCCCCCGGAATCACATGAATATTTTAGGCCTCAATAATTATACACAAATACAAACCAAGTTATAAACTCCAAGGAGAAGAGCCTCTATGCACCCACTGCTCTGCAAATCTCTGCTGGCTGAGACAGCAAGATAGCACCACATCAATTCTGGCAGAAACTGCAGCGTGAACCGCAGCAATTGTTCCTCACCGCTGCGATAGAACTCAAAGAGCTGATGGCAAACTGGCTCCAGAAGCTGAAATATAAGTTACAATTGTGAATCAATAAAACATTACAAGAATCAGGAATTTTGCCTGGATGAATCCTTTAGATAAAACTGTAAACTGATAAAAATTACATTTTACTTGTTAGGGAGTGACTGAAACAATAACTGCCCAACTCACATTACACAGTTTTCATTCCTGCAATATACTTTTGGATAATAAAAGTAGAGCCATCCATCCCATGCAAGGAAAGAATTCCAGTGACTGCTTTCATTCATTTTTTGCTCACTTCCTCAAGCCTCAAAGGCATAAATAGAGGACACTGGTTATCACATACCTCATAAAATGTTCTCAACTATCTCTAATATATAGGAAAAGTACCTGAACAAAAGGTCTTGGTATTGTATATACACAGAAATTGCTAGAAGCTTTTACCCATCTAGCAAGAAGAGCTGTGTAATGCTAAAATTCAAAGTATTACAATAACTTTGTCATTTTCCCACCCTCATTAAAATCTTCTAGAAACTTCCACGTATTTATCTGCTTGAGACAGAAATGAGAAGTCTCAAGAGTAATTTTAGAATCAAATTTGTTAAGCTGGATCCAATACACTGAACTGGAAGTAATACATTGAGCTAGATCAAAATAAAAAAAGACTTAAAAACAATTAAGCGATCAGCTTGCATTGTATGTCTTGATTTAATGTGCATTCTTGTGCTACCACCTACCTCTGCTAGAGGATAAAGCATTGTGTTAATCATCACACATCAATGTATGGAAATGAAGAGATTTCCTAACTCAGGAAACAGTAGAAAATACTGTTGAAAACAGTAAGCACTTTCAAAGCAGATGAACTACTACATTCAGTTCCTCTGCTATTTGTCTAGGTCACAACTTCAGTTTTAGTGGAATAAGTTTTCCGAAAAGTAAGAAACCTAATTCTAGATTTCTCCCTTTATTGCTGCAAAGAAGGCAAAACCACCAGGAGATCATGCTAGAAAAATAAATTGCTTGCTTTCCTAAGCTTTTCTTCCTGAACAGAGAGTTAAGTCAACATTTCTTACCTCCCAAAATTACTTCTGAAACTGAAAGATCTTAGAAGGTTTTGTTATTTTAAGTAGTAATTTGGGACGATCTCATCCATTCAAAACAAAAGAGGAACTTTAGTTTCTGCCAGATATAGCTTCACTTTGGAAAAATCAGCTGTGAAAAATCTGTAGGTAATCTGAATCGAAAGGCAAAAAAGTCCCGCCGAGTAAACTAGTCATCAGTTTTAAGAGTACAGCAAAGATCTTTCTAGAAAATTTCCCCAGCAGAACTGCTTTCCATCTTCAGCTTACGTATTTCTCATCATTTGCGTACATATTTCACATAATTTGCATGCTGCCTGTAATGAAATACCAGTTCTGAATGATGTGCTTGAACTTTAAAAGGCACATAAATAGCTATGACAGGTATCCATGTTTACATCGTTATCTCTGTTGAGACAGCTTTGTATCAGCACATTTAAATCCCTAATCAGTACAAAACCAGATTTTCTTCCTCAAAATGCCACCACATGCTACAACCTAATATCAAAATGCACTAATGATTGTTGCCATTTCAAGATATCATTTTAACTAAGCACTTCTAAAAAGTACGTAGACTGAAAAATTTTTAATGCTGGAATAAAAGAATGTCCAAGCAATTTCATTCCTCTTCCTTTTAAACTGCATCCAAATGCATTACACATTCCAAACACTATTTCCTAATGCAAACGCCTGCATGGCTCCTATCTAAAAGGACAGCAACAGTGTGTTAAGCAGAAAGCAAAAAATCTTCAATTTGTGAAAAAACAAACCTTGCATATTTATTTATTTATTACTGTTGGGCTTTTGAGTCAATTGAAAGTCCTTCAAATCTTCACATTTACTGAAAACTCTCCTTTGACTGAATTACATTTTTCATCTAGCAGTGGCCCAGGAACCTCAAAAGTAATTAACAAAGTCTTCACTAACAAAGCTACCATGAAGTGAATATTGAACAAGCAGTTTATTTATCTCAAAAATGGATTATTAACTTTTTGGAAAAGCAAACCAAAATAATCCATATGAAAAGCAAACGTGAACCAGCAGGAAAATGCAGTTACAGATGCAAATACACATGAACACTTTTCAAATGCTTTTAAAAAAACCCAAAATGTTCCCCAAAGCAAGATAATTCACAATTTTACAGTACTGATAATTATATTAGAAGTACATATATTCAAAGGTGTACAGTTTGTCCATCTTTAATCTCAGCAGTATTTTTAGTGTTCATGCATTAATCCTCCCCCCTTGCATTACATCCATGAGGTAAGAAAGGACAGCACATACCCTACATTGTAAAGCAAGTTGCCATTACACAACACAGCTAACAGATCTCAAATAACAGTTGAAAGATACTACTTGCCTTTTCAACTGCTAGTTTGTAATTATTTTCACAATGTGGAAAGCTCCAAGTAGCCCTTTCCACAGAAGAACAGCTACTCAGAAATGGTCCAAATAAAGGCTTCAGAGCTTTTTCCCAAGGCAGCACAACACTCAGTGTCAGCACTGGCTTTTTGTTTCAATTCAAAGTTTCACTAAGAAGCAAATCTTCAATACTTTGCCCCCAGAATTATCCCAATAACCTTTATAAGCAGAATTTGCAGTAGCACCCTGCTACTAAGGTCCCTGAGAAACCTAGTGATAGCAGTAACAAATCAAAGACCATGTGAAAGTATTGATTTGGCTATCAACAGGGAGACTCATCAGATTAATTTACATGTTGATAAGCATTCTGAAGACCAGACAGGCTTGACTCAGTAGTTGGATGACTCAGAATGCCTTTCTGAGAAGCAAGGAAAAATTTTTCTTTCTTCTTTGTTGGATAGCCTGGGAGTTTCACCATGAGCATTCCCTCTGAAAATGTGTATACTAAAAGCATTTTATTCTCTGACCTTTATTACTGGCATAATCTCAAATTTTGGAAAGGTTCCTTATTGCTGTCTTTATAGAAGAGGAAGTAAAGACTTGGTGTAATTTTAAAATAACACACACAAGGTTTGCTGGATTGTAGAAAGTGAGTCAATGCAGTTAACAACACACAACTAAACCCAGCTCAGTATGTTCTGAATTCACCTGGACACTTTAAGGGCAGCCGTGGCATATGGAACCTATCCTGCTACAAGTACTGAGCAAACCTGCCCCCCTTCACCCAATTTTTCTCATATTTTCCATCACTTCAGCAAGGCTACATCCACTGTGTAAATATATGTATTTATAGTGTATGTATTTCAAGCAACAAAAAAACTAAAACCTAAGCAGCAACAAAAAGATCACAAACCTATCTAACTCTGTTCTCTTGGGTTGTAACAGACAAGCTTCTGACATCTATACATCTACACTCAGAAGTTTACAGAAAGAGTTCTATTAGACTCAAACACCATTTCAATTCCTTAATATATTTCTCAATTCTATATCCAAGTCCTGAAGCCCATGAGTGGGATCTACAAACTTAGCCACAATCAGGAGGTTACAAAACTTATTTTTTTTTCCATGACAGTATGTTATTGCTAAGAACAAATATTTTGAAGGAAACTCTTCATGTACTTCTGTAGTTTATGTAGTTAGAAACAATTAATTAGCATGCAAGATCTTATTTTTATTCTGCTACTGTTATGTCAGACATTTTGGGTGAGAGATCCAATACACTCACTTCACTCTGTGGCTCCTGAATTACTTTATAAAGTGATGAAATCAAAGCAGTCTTGTCTTTCAAGCTGCTAGCATAGCTGGATATGGATGCTTCTGGCAGTGTCTGAAAGAAAAATATTATAAGCAATTTTTATTGTTAAAATAAAACAGATATTTCAACAACAATTTTTCATTGCAAATTACTATTTACCAGAGTTTACTATACACTAAAACTTGTTTCATAAAAAAATTGCTGTTTTCAGGGCATTGCCAGAAGACACACTGCATTCTGTTATTTTGCAGTTTCATACAGAATGTAATGATAGTGGATGGAAAACAGATAAAAAAGCAAGAGGTGCAACCCTCACTGAAATTTCACTTGAAATGTCAGTACCATGAAACTTAACAGTTTTCAAATCCATACTTCAAGGAGTTCTCAAAACTGACTGTACATAGGTAGCGAACATTATTACCAGATACAGTTTACTCAGCAAAAACACAAATTCTAGTTGATGCAAACAGCTTTTCTCTAACACTAAACATATTTTCTGCCAATACTTAAGATGGCAAAAATCTAATCTTTTTAGCAACGCTTTGAAAGCTGTACATTTAAACTTAACACAGCTCTTACAGTACTTACCTGCAGTCCTTCAAAGGAGATTATACTCCCCTATACAGATAGGAAAACTCATTCCCAGTACCTAAGCAGACCAGGAGCAAAACCTATAGTCAAGTCTAGTACTCAAACCAACAAAACCATTCACCTATGATATAAATTTTCACTGCTCTGTATCAGGAAATATGTCATCCCAAAGAGGCAAGGAAAAAAGTCTTTTCAAGCAGACATTTGTATTTATCACATGATCTAAGCAAAACCCAGTGTTACTGTTTTTCATTTTCTACAGGAATGAAACACTCCTGCATAATGCTCCAGCAGCAATTCAACCACCACTGACAAAATATCTGAGAGTATATTACCTTGAACTCTGATAACCACTCCTCCACAACCCCAGTATCCACAGCTAACATCTTCCAACATCTGCTTCCAAACCTTCAGCCTGAAAGAATAAGCAAACAGTTTGTGAAAACTATATAGTCACTGCATTAAGCAGATTATCAAAATTAAGTCCCATTGAATATTTAAAGAATCTTTTCATGCTTTTACTTGTTAACATTTTACATGCTGACATTACTTTGAACTTTTATTCTATCTCACTTATGCAAGCTGATGGAAGCATTAAACACAGGAGTCTTCACATACAGCAGTTTAGTAAATTGCAAGTATGTATTCCGTGGGAAGCTCAGTAAGTCAAAGATTTGCAGAAATGGCATTTTGAAAACATAAAATATTACCTTCTCAATTTCAATTTATTTTTCAGTTTGCAAAACTCGAGACAAAACTGTATGGATTAACTGAAGAGAAACAACTGTTTAGGTTTTTCCTAGTCCACTGCTATTCCCAACTTGGAAAAGGTCACTGAAATGAAGGCGGATGGAAAGCCTTTCAATCCTCCCGAACTGTGGCAGCTGCAAGACAATGAGCCTGCTGCCTCAGCACGGAGCCAGGGGCAGACTCAGCCCAGCATTCTGCCCCACTGCACACAGAGCAGCACTGGAAGGACTAGGACTTGAACACAAGACATGCAGAATGGCTTCTGAAATTAATTTCTGATTTCTCTTTGATTTTAAGAAACTACTTAAAAACAACTGTCCCTTGGAACAGCTTATTCTGAAACAAAAAAGCAACATATCATTAAGAGAGGAAACTACCAGAAGCTAAAAGAGCATGCTGTTAGCTTACCCAAACTGTGAGCACGGATTTCAAACAGTGACAAACTTAAATACTCATCTAAGCAAAAAATTAAAACTGACTTGGGGGAATATTCAGTCATGGAAGATATCCCCTCAAGTTTTGCTTCACTAGTTTAAAATTAGTTTTGAAGTACTGATACCAAAAGTATGGGCTGTCAATGAACGATAAGCAAAAAAAAGATGAGAGGGAATAATTGCCTTGTATAACACAAATATAAATATTTTGTTCTGAAATCCAGACTGTAGGGGAACATAGAGAGAAAATTTTAAGAAATCTGAAGAGAGAACTAGATATAACAGTCACAGATTACTATAACCCTTCAAAGCAAGGTGAAGGGAGAGAGGGGAAAACAATTAAGTAAGGTTTTACTTAAAGAGAAAGTGACCAAGAGCAGGGTTGTGAGGAAATAATTCCTTTTGACATGCATGTCTGAATAGTAACATTGAACAGGCTGCCCAGAAACCTCTTGAATCATTTTCATACACAATAATAGCATAAGCAACCAGAGACTTCATGTCTCCCTTTCGTCACTTGTGCTAAATATTTTAATTACAAACATGGAAAATCTGACCAGTGATGGATGTCAAGGTCAGGGCAGACACAACTGCAATGACTATGATATAGTAGAATACAGGATCCCAAGAAGGATCAAAGCATGGAGGAGGACTAGGAATGTTGCAGAATGGCTCATGGGCTTTTGCAGAACTGTCATCAGCAAGAGGAAGATGAGGGCTCCATGACTGAATCAGGCAGAGGACCTGCTGACAGGACATACAGAAAGGGCCAAGGTGGTCACTGGCACCTTTGCTTCTGTTGTTACCAGCAAGAGCAGCCTCCAGGAACCCTGGATCTCAGAGCACAGAAAATTGCCTTAAGTGCCAGCCTCAAAGGGCTGCGATCAGTGGCACAAAGGCCAGCTGGACACATGGACTTCATCTTGCTCTATTCTAACACAATAATAAAAGTCTCCTTACACTGGAGATACCAATTTTTGCTTTGTTTCAAGATGAATAGTACAACTTGAGTAAGATATCAAGCAAGGTTATCTGACAAAAACAAGACTCATTTAGAAGAGGCTTCCACAAAGTCCTCGAGGTCATTTCCCCCCCCTATTACAGCACAAATAACATCAGGAACTTACTGAGTTTACTGTTTTTACTAGAGGAGGGAAAAAATGTTGCTATGCATTTTGCTGGTGGAGGGCAAGCCAAGACAAATGATGACATACTCTCTGGCAAACTTACTAAGGCCTCCATCTACTTAAATGGCTTTGGTTTTTCCATACCTGTCACTCAAGACTTCAATGCAATAATATCAAATCATAGCTTTGAATGAAATCACAGACAACACATGTACAGGTTTTTCTTTAAAAAAGACATTCTCACAATCAGTGGCTTTCTTGCTTTTTAAAGTTACCCAGCCTTTGTAGAATTCATCCAAAGAATGCACGTGTGCAAATGAAATCTGGATTAAGTACAAGGAGGCTGGACTTGGATGAAGTATGAACTCTTGAGTTCTGCAGAACTGACCTTCTGAAACCACAGTATTAGATATTTGCTAGGGGAATTTACAGAGCTGGAAAAAACAAAACCAGGAGCCAAAAACTGATTAGGTCTCATCCTCTGGGAATTGCTGGAAGATGAGAGAAAGCATATACTGCGCCCTTATCTAATCCCTAAAGTATCTGCTTGGAAGTCTGTATTATTTACTAAGAAAAAAAATTTTAGCCCAAGGGAAACATGGGGCAGAAAGTTAAGCTATCTATGAACCAAAGCCCAAATTTTTAAACTACTCCCAGCATAGGAACAAAGTACACTTGTGAGCATTCCATTAGGATGTATCAGATCTATATGAGATCAAGTTCCTAATACATGCTGATCTTCTATTCTATAGTAGTCTGCATACAGAAGTAGGTAGGGCCAATTAGGATGCAGCTTTTTTTACCCTTTGGAGTGGTACAAGTAGTACTGAAAACCTTTTGGCCAACTCTACATGATACATCAAGTTCACTTAAGGACTAGTCTACACTTAAAATGCACAATGCTGAACCCTGTTCTTTCTCGCTTGTTCCAGAGAAAAAGACACAATTCTTGGTAAGCCTCAGAACAGGCAAGTGTATTCTTGATTAAAGTATATTCTTCTTCTTGCCAAAGAAGAGAATACGGTTTCCTGATGTTAATGCACAACTCATTCTAGTGATATAGGAATCTGTTCATTTACTATACAAATTTGAATATGCTCAAGCTGTTCTGTTCAGACACTTGTAGGTGGAGTAATGGGTAGCACATCATTTGAAGTCTCCTGAGAAAAGAAACAGATGGTACTGTGGACTCCAAAAGCCAGTCTGATGGCTTCCAGAAGCCACAAAGGCTAGGTCTGACTTCTCAGCATTTTTCAAACTTCCACAAAAACCCAAAAATACCATTGTGCTAAGCCTGAAACAGTCATAAGCTCTATTCAAATATATAACTGCAAACAGTGCTCAAAGATTTGATATCAAATATTCTGTGATAATTGCTATTTTCAGTGTAAAACAACATAGCTATGGTGCACCAAGCATCACTGACTCAAGCTCAAGCAAATTCCTAAAATGACACAATTATTCAGCATCTTCTAATAAAAGAAATAACAAGTATTAGTTGAAACTATAGGTGACAAGTTCAAAAGAAAAAAAGGAGTAACCAAAAACAACGTGAAGGAAGTATGCACTGAAGTCCAAGTACATGAACTTCACATAAACGCACAGAAAAAAAAAAGCCATTGGAACATATCCATGGAAGGATCCAACCACAGCCACTAAATATATAGCTACTTCTAGTTCAGAAAGTTGCTCCCCCAGCACAGAATTCCAGTTTCCCCTATCAGTATCTCTCCAGACCTCTGTTACAGCCACTGTTAGACACCAAGGTATGATTCAGTATGGTAACTTCTGCACTCTTCCTCACAAAACAGTAATGAACCTACACAAAGGTAACTGTTCTGAACATGGTTTGTAAAGATTACTGAACCTTAGGAACTGAAACTGCAGTCAATTTTAATTTCATCTTGCCAAGGGCATTATTCAGTTTTGCTTCCCATTTTCCCCTCCCCTCTGTCAGTGACAGAAGCAACTACCTTATCTGGAGCTTATACTTTAAATCACAGTGTGGGTCATCAGTCTGAAAGAGTCAGGCCTCAATGGACTTTTTCACTATACAGACTAAAGAAAGATTTCCTGATCCTGTGCACATATGCTTACTGAACAGTTTACATTTAGGATATGATAAAGTCATAGATATTTGCCCATCAAATGAAGAAGTCCTCCTGAATGATATCCATTACAATTTTTTAAGACATCATAGATCTAATAATATTCAGCCACAGGTGACAGACCTCAATTCAGTTTCAATGACAGCAAATAAGGAAAAAAAACTTATATACAAAATTATAGAAAGAAGCATACATCAACTAGACTCTATAGAAACTATAAAAAACTGTTTAAATGTAGTTGTTTCTTGTGCAAAGTATCTATTACCATAAAATACTGTGTGGAGGCTTCTGGGTTGCAAAGCATCGAATACTTGGCACATCAAGCTATAACTCCGACTTTTATAACCTTTCAATTCTGTCAACAGGGACAAAAACCCCAACAAACCACATACAGTTGAGATCATAGGGCCATTTACAAAGCTGGCACCTTGTCACATGGGCACACACGACCCAAAAGATTCATGATGAAAGCTTTCTAAAAAGTCTCAAGTAGAAAGTAATATCCCTAATAGCACCAGCTTTGAAAGATTTTAATTCTGATCTTTGACTCCTGGCAATTATATTTGCTCAACTTCAGATTAACAAACAACAGTTACAAATCACATTTGTATACAAATTCACCTTGCATTTACCCTTACTACCAAGGAGATAACTCTTCCAAGAGAACCAAATGACTCATGCCAGCCAAACAAGTCACCAGAATAGAGATATGAGATTACATACACCGATATACTCACTTGAATTTATACAAGCCATAGTAGATCAGATTTATATTGTTTAAGCAGCCAGAGCAATACAATGCCAAAATGAAATAAGAGGAAATAACCTTCACAGCTTGAACCTTATTTTGTTTTCCATCCTACTTTACTATTTCCTTCTTGCTGCCTTTTTTAATCCCACTTTACTATTTCCTCCCTGTTGCCTTCTGCACAAAATCAGACTGTAAATACAACTGCCAGACTGGCAACAATAGTCAGTCAAAACTTCAAAACTGACCACCTGTAAGCCAACTTACACCAGTTCCATCCTATTCCCTGGCATGCAGAACACCTACTCTTTCAAGCTATTTCATCTGGAGTTATGTTAGTTTTTCCATCATCTGTAATATATCAATTGTTTCATTCACTACAGGAAAATAGTCAGAGCTATTACTTTCAAAGCAGTTTTTCTTAGCAGCTAAAATATACTTGCTTTCTCTTTTGTTTTACTTCATGAAAACATAACCTTTTACATCTTATTGACTCTTTAAGAAAGAACAGATAAAAACAGCCTAGTCTTGGATAAAATAAAGTACACAGTTGAAAAATATTGTTATAAAGTACGTCCTTACTTATTCTGTATTAATATAGTTAACAATTCAACATACACAAAGAAAAAGCTAGATAATAACTATATACACCATAAGGAAGTAGAATTTAAACTGAAGTAACATTAAAAAGAGTACAACCACAAGCTTAACCAAATAGAACCCAAACAAGAAAAAGAAACACGTAACAAGGAACAGTGTGCTAATACTACAAAAATGACCCAATCCACACACATGTTCCAGTTTTTGTTTCAGTCAGAGAATTCCACAGTGCTAGGACGAAGGTAGCTGCTTCCTGCTACCACCACCAAGATCTGCACCTGACTGTCCATGCAGGCTGTGCCCCCGGCTCCGAGGCTCACTGCAGTGCTGCTCCTACACACAGCCTGCCCTCCGCCCGCACTGGGCACCAAAGAAGGCTGTCCTCCTTTAGGAATGGTATTCTCCAATTTAGTGAATTTCCCACTGAAACGCTCCAAACCACATGCTGCTAACTCACACTCCCCTTTACCCTTTCCTCCCTGCTGCAGGCTAGAGAGGACAACTGGAGCCACAAAAAGCAAAGATCCCAGGCTGAAATAAGAATAATTTACTCGAAACAGCAATGACATAAGAAAATTAATATAACAGCAACAGTATCGATAACAAAGTGTACAAAATAGATGAACAATTCACACACGATTGCTCAGAACCAGTGCTACCAAACCACTGCCTCCACCACTCAACCATTAGTGACCCCTTTCTGCCCCCCAGCAAAGTGAGATGGCACAGAATAACCTCCAGACCTTGGCCATGTCCCCTCCGGCTACTGCAGACATTAACCCTGTCCTGGCCAGAACCAGGACACTTATTTTTATTGGCCAAAAGTTAGTTGCTATGACTTCTGAAAACTTTAAAATAGTACTACTAGCATGGAAATCATTTCAATATAATTCTGTCTACTTTGAAATCATACCCTGTTTTGGCACAGTTGCACATGTCCAGTTAAAGCCTTCCCCTAAAACCTGGGCTCCTTCTCTGCAGGCATTTTTAAGGTTTCATTTACCCACAAATATCCTTTCAAAGCATTTCCACATGTAGCTGAGAAAGTCCAAAACATTGCATCTGAAACAAGCATGAAATTATGCTTTTGGCCTAAATACTGGGATAACCCTGAAACAGGCTTTAAAGAACCTAGTATGCTGCCTAAATAACTATTATGGTGTGTTTAACCAGGGTAGAAGAACAATATAGTGTAATGGTATCAGACATGATCAAATATAACTGCAATGGGAAGGTTTGGTTTTACTTTGACTCCAGAGCCTTTACTTTAAATGGGTGCTATGATACATCCCATCACCCATCTCCACCAAATGCAGCAGTATTAGCATTCTTGGTAACTTTACATTTGCAAAATATTATCTCCAGTGTACCATTCCACCATTTCCTCAAAGATCACAAGAGTAAAGCAGGAACCCTGCTATTACAAATACACCACAGATTTTATAGCAAAAAGAGGTTAATGGTAGTCTATTGACATGTATTTTAGTAGCTTATTTTCACAGGAAAAAAGCTATAAAAAGGCGCATTTTCCAGAAAAGGGGTACACTAATGCTGCAAATAATCTTAGGACTCAGTTTTAGTGGTTGATAGTTGTTCCCTGTTAAGCTACAGAATTAAAATTATCCATCAATACGTGCACATAATGCTGAGTTAAACTGTTTCAGGAAAAATACTTTATCTCTCCATGGCAGTTGTCTCTTTCTCTCTTATCCCTTCTCCCACCCCCCACAACAGCCCTCCTGCATGAGACCACTCACCAGGCAGGACACATTCATTTGATAAAACATGATAAAACAGAGTAACTAAGAACAATTCTGTGGGGTTTTAACATACTTTTTAAGCTACAGAAAAGCATGACTTTGCAATTAAAATTTTTAAAAAGAAGGACCCACGCATTTGCCTCATTCAGAAAAGATACATTCAATACAGGAAATGTTCTATTGCCACATATAACTTAAATGCTGTAGTACAAGACAAAGTATATGCAACTCAAAGTCTCAGACAATTTACTACTCTGCATGCCTACCTTTGCATTGAAATTTTAAAAAAAGTCAAATCCCAAAAGCATAATAGTGCCAAAGGAGAAAAAAAGATGCTCATTGTCTTACATTTTAAGACATTAATTTAGACTGAATTCATGTTAGATGAAAAAGCTTTTCAGGTAAAAAGTTCCCACTTCAATAAAGCATCTAAAGCTCAGAATATTAATTATTCCAAGAGAGAAATAAAAAGTTAATGAAATTCAAATTACACAGGTTCTGGAGAGCCATTGTTCCAAAGCCACAACAACAGAAAGTTTCTAGGGAATTTAAATTGATATCACTTGGGTAGCAGAAACAGTTTAAGATTAGAAATAACAGAGCATACATTCATTTTCTTTTCCTGTTTATTTGCATTCTCATTAAATCACTCAATGTCTTCTGCTCAAGGCCCGATTTCTAAGAGCATTCTTTGAGATCTATTTAACTAGTTCTAGAATAAGTGAGTGGTACTTCAATATTCAGTTACAAATTCAGATCCCTGGTTTAGAGCACAGACTTGATCATTTATGACCAGGCAAATATTTCTGTAGTCTAACAACAAAGTAGTCAAAATTTGTTTCTATAGTAATCTGAAGTCTGTGAACTCCGAACTTGATTTAGGGTATTCTGTTTACAAGCAGCAACTGAGAAGTCACTTGAATGACAGACACTATTATGAAAATATGTGGAAATCGGTCATTGACTACAGTATTTGGGACACAGTGCACTTCAATGAACCACAGCTGAAGGATATCACTACAGCCTGACAACCCCAGGAAGCAACATGTTCTGCTTGTAAAAGCTGTCATATGCATATGGAAGAAGAGTTGCAATGAACCAAGAGCAAAGCGGGCTATATGATGTGGGAGGAAAAAAACAAATATAGTCTAAGCAAATGGCCACTTTTCAAACAGTATGACATTTGAGGGGTGGGGGTTAACTGCACAACACAAAAGCATCATACAACTATCATTTAAAATAAACAGACAGCTAAGGAACTTCTTCAAGGCGAAAAGTGGCATCACTTGGTTCCTGTTTCATCACTCAGTTAACTTCCTGTTCACACTTTGGTCAGTTCCTCTGTTTACTGGACAGGCATGGACTTTCATTTAGGTGTTCCTTCTTCCCTTGACATCAAATGTTCCAATATCCTACAGCTGCTATGGAACTTATACAGGACTTTTATTCTACCACACCAAAAAGCAGCTGTAAATGGTTAAATAGTCCTTGCCACTGTTTCACTGGATTGCTGCAGCTTTGTGAACATAAGCAAACTAGCATTCACTTCTTTGCCAGAACAGGACAAAACCTCTAAGACACTTCTGAATACCACTAAAATGGGAACAAAACAAGGATTTTCATTATTTCCTTAAGGAATGAATGAACATGTGTATTATATGTGCAAAGGAACTCTACAGTTTAGAGATCTTCTCTGATTATGTTAAGTTTCATGTGGAAAATCCCTATCAGTTTTCCCTGTGCAGTTACACTTTGCCAATAACAACAGACTGGGATAAAATATCACTACACAAATAACCATTACACTCCAGTCAGAACCCTTGGTAACCAGTGCAAACTCACACGCTTCAGATAGTCTTAAATTTTAGCCTAAGACAAAAAGAATGAAAATACATATACCAAACAAAAGTGAGTAAGGCAGCAAAAAAAATAAAAGTAGCAGAGACTGCAAATCTACTCTCCAACCCCCAGCATGATGCACAAGTACCGGAAGAATAGTTCTGCTATATTTGCACACATTACTGAAAATTCAACAAAATTTCAACCAATTCCAGCTGAAACAATAGAATCTTGATACTTCAAGCTGTACCATTAAGCACTTTGCAAAACAGATGTTTCTTTTGTTGTGTTTCACTAAGTAACATGAGAAATTTGATTGTCTGAAGTGTCTCATCACAACATGACTTCAGTGAAAATACCCTTCATTTACAGTACTGACATAATGCTGCTGAGAAAACAAGGAGGGGGTGAAGAAATTTTTTTTTTTCCCCTCAGCTTTACAATTAAATGTAAATCACATTCTCTCAAGACAGGAGGAAATTGGTAAATATTATTCCAGCACTCACAAGTTACAGAATGCACCTTTAAGTGGATGTGCAGAATTACTGTCAAAAGCCTCTCACCTGCTCCTCTGGCTGCCTCACTGAGAATTTAGTTCAAAGGAGAGAAAAAAATGCAAGAGCCCATAAGTCTTTCTAGACCTGACATATGGAGTCAATAAAATTAGCAAAGTGAGAGATGTGAGCAGAAAGACTACAGCCTATTGAGCCTAAAAGCTGTAACTGAGTAAAAACAGTAGCACGTCCACAGCACATGACATGAAGCAGGGAGGTATTCTAGCACAACCTAAAGAAAGTCAGTAAGAAATATATTCTTTTAACAGAGTATACAGTAATGGGTTCAGCTAGATGTGCTACTAACCATAAATCATCAGAGAATTCTCACAGTTTCATTGTCAAATCCAGAGTAAATTCACTGTAAGCAACATAAAATTGTTGCTTCAGCACTAAGTACCAAGAGCTAAGGAACTCCCCAATATCACTGCTCTACACACTTTGATCACACCTTCCTCCCTTCATCAGCCTACCACAAAATATATGATGCTGCAGTCTGATTGGCAAACCTATTTCAAATCTGGAAGAGTAACACAATTTCTTCCCATCAGCAAACACTGTGAAGGAGTATTACCAGGGGAAAAAAAAAGTTCATTTTTATATCTGAAGATCCTTTAGTCTGCCTCCTCGCGTAGAGGCGTTAATATAGCATACCAAATATGTCTTATACCATGCTGCTTGAAAATATTTAGTATCCTAACTGACAGAGATGGTGGTTGGTGTTAAAAACCCGTCAAAAGCAATTTTTTTAAATTTTTTAGTTCAACTTAACACTTTTACACATATTCCAGTCATTTCCTTTACTATAGCAAATACTATTAAAGGGTTGAAAGGAGTTAAAAATAGAAAACAGTTGTCTTTACATATGAGAACAGGCTTCAAGTGCTTGGAAACAAATCACAATGACATAGTACAGCCTTGTCCATTAACCAGACAGTCATGGAGACCTTCTATTATCCAGAACTAGCTCCTGTACAATACTCAGACTACTAGACAGCTTAACTGTTGACTATTAGATTTAATTCTCTATCGCATATTTAAAGTGCAAAGCGCGTCTTCCACCCTCCTAAAACCAAAAAGAATTGCAATAAAATATAGCAATAGTAATGAATCATGGTGTTTAGTATGAGCAAAATATTAAAGTTGCATGCTCTATTCATCAAGTTGAAATTAATGTCTTACTGAAGCATAAATATTTATCCAGTGCAAACAGCAGGGCACCTTAGGAGACAGAACAGCTTTAAGCACTGAAGTGTGTTAATTAGTACCCACTGTGGCTTCAGAGCATGCTATGCTATCTTTAAATAAAGGTTAGCTTCCAGATAGAATAGTAACAAAATGGAAAGGTAAGAGATAACATACCCTAAGAAAGCTGTCTTTAATAGCTATTGAAGTGCCCAGAATATACAGTTTTTGTCCCAAAGTTTGGAATGAGAGCTTTTATGCCAATAAGGATGAAATATAAATACTCTGCAACTTCTGCATCAGCAATCGGTATGTTTTTCTAATGTTGTTTTTAACTAAATTTCTTTGCTAAGCTTTGACTGCTACATAGCATTTTATACCACCAGAGGTTAGAGACAGAAGAACATAAACATACATCTGCTTTGAAAAGATAACCCATTTCCAAGTCTTCCTCTTAATCAGATGATTCTTCAGCAATGCTCATCATTTCAAATAAATTAAGAACGGCTTTCATGCACTCCCTCGCTTTTCATGGCATTCTCCACAGAGAAGAGTGATGATAATGAAGTATCTGTCCAAATTCCACATGCTTTATTGATTCTAGTTCTAATAAATAATGCTCCTACTAACAACTGTTTATTGAACCCACCTGTATTACATTTGTGCACCATTTGGAAGTCACACTGAAGCCTTATAAACAGAAAATTAATTAATCATACAAACAACTACACCAAATCCTCCCCTTTCTGGCACTGCAAGAAAAAATAGGGTCACAACCAGACAATTTCAGTACTCCTTTAACAGTAAGTTATGTTATGCTGCTCTCACTTTCTATCTTTCCAGTTGTTACCAAAGCACGCGAGTTCATGTGGGGATGCGACTGAAGAATGGCCATAAATAACAGTTGCCCTCATAGACCCAGCCAACATTCTATTTTTACTCTGCTCCTCTTGAACATGGCCCTGATTAGGGCAAAGGCTTCACAACAGTTTCATCAGGAGTATAAGAAAACACTTCATAGCATTTCTAAATTAATGCTGGACATGAACTGAAAACCAGTACAGTTGTTAGATCTTTCAGATGTTGGTTTTGGTGTCGGGGGGAGGGGGCGGGAAATG
Organism: Xenops minutus; assembly: GCA_035221455.1. Taxonomy (NCBI): domain Eukaryota; kingdom Metazoa; phylum Chordata; class Aves; order Passeriformes; family Furnariidae; genus Xenops; species Xenops minutus. Next base: position 31,122,553 of record JAWWEE010000074.1, read on the forward strand.
GGGGTGTTTATATCCAATCCAGAGGCATATGAGTTTTCATGCTAGCAAAGTTCCAGCACAAATTCTGAGAGAAATCTGATGATTTCCAGTAAAAAAAAAAAAAATTTAAGCAGCATTTCAGCCCTCAGCCTTGTGGAAAACTTAAAATTTCTCCAATGTTTTCAAATAACTTTAAATATTTCAAGTGTCAGCTACTTATAAAGAAAATCTCAAGGGTATGCAGAAGTACTTCTTCTTAAGAGTGTGTGCACTTATACAGTATAGAGTACAGGGAAGAGTCTGGCCATTGCAGAAACTAATAAAACATTTTAATGGCATGCAGAGCTAGAGCAGCCTAGAAGTTTTAAACACAGTCTTGCAGCAATATGCAGTTGCTACATATTAAAAAAAAAATTAAAACTAAAGTACTCCTTGTCTTCAACAACACTGATCCGACATAGATTTCAGTCCTTATTATAACACCACTTTTTTATTGCTTTCCAAGATTATCTCAAGAAGCATTTCAAATAAATTAATCCAATTTAAGTTCCTAAATAAATGGAGCTAATAAAAAATGCTTTAATTCCAACCTATTCTTCACTGCCAAATGTGTATTTAATACACCACCATTTCAATTCTGGCAGCTGAGGGCAGCAAACTGTCAAAAGGGCTATTTTTCCTGGAACAGAAAACACAGATTTAAAGAAAAGATCTCACGTTTACAATTCCAATTAGTCTTCTTTTATATATATATACACTTGCATAATTAAACAGAACAGCATTAACAAATCAAAAGTTGTAATTTTGTTGAGCAGGAAAACGATGAGATTCCAGTAAACCAATAGACTCTTTCAAGTGCATCCTACCAAGTACAAACCAACACACTGAAAGACAGTGTATACAAAATGCAAGTTTTAAGCACACTGTATTTTCATAAACCTGTGGAAGTTTCAGATTACACAGAGTCACTCCGATCAAGCTATTTCAATTCAAAAAATACCCATGGATTGACAGTCTTCAGTTTTAATAAAGCATAAGAGATTTGGATCCTAGTTCTCCTAACTTCAAAGAGAGAGCATACACACGGTGAAGATCACAGTCAGGCTTCTCATTTTCTACACAGCATGATTGGATCTCCTGTTTAAACTTCATGCATGTTGTCCTTGGAAGACTGACTGCTTGGTAACTGCTATCACTGAAAGTAACACATAAGTGCAGCGACTCACAGGTGTGACCTCCATTTTTGCTAACAAAACTACCTGCAAAAATCCTATGGCAGACTTAATATTAAGCTTTGTACCCAATCTTCCACTTGGGAGAGAGGAAGCCTGCCAGGTGACACAGAGAGTGCAAAGGGATGGGCTGGGAATGAAACTTGACCTGGTGATTCACCTAACGGATTTAAGTCTAAGCTCTTCCCACAGAGGCTTTGTATTTTGCTGAGTGCCCAGGTGATCTTTGTTAAGAGCCCAAGCACTACTACATTTTAATATTTTCATCAACATAAACATTTAAGCCTCATGAAGGTTTAATACAAAAGCCTCAAATACTCCACAAGCTCTTAGTCCCAAAGGAAAGCCTAGGAACTGTGACTTTTCTCTACCAAATCATACAGGTTTCTCAAACTATGCATTTTCCATACAATCTGAAAAAAAAAGTGTCATATCAGGCCATGAAACAAATGTTTATTTTTTAATTAAAACAGCCAGACATTAGCCAACATTTGATAACTAATAATTTACGTCTCCAAAATGAACAAGGTGATTATCACATTGCATGCATTAAAGTCAGTGACAGGTTAAGAGACAACCTGGTATTTATCTTAAGGCAGGATTTAATGAAAATTAATTTCCTGACATGAACATGAGAAAAGTTCAAGATATTGGGGTTTTACAGGAATGTGTACTAAGAATGAGACTTTAACTCAATGACTTACTATTAGGTTTGGTCCAGTCATAAAATATACATCAGTGAACAGGCTCTTCTCCCAGCTTAGAGCCAGCCCCATTGTGCTAAGTAAAACACAGATGACACATACCATTTGTAGTGCCCAGCCTTACAATATCCCACGCACATGCTTGTTTGTGATACAAGTCCGTGCAAAATTAGAATCCAAGTGACTTAACTATCCAGCTATGCCTGAGAACATGTCTACCATGGACTCCCTCAAGTGAAAGAAAACCCGCCCATTCAGGAGACTATGGCAGAAGTTCAACATGATTCTGTCCCTGAAAGCCTTGCTCCTTGGAAGAAGCTTTCTGATTAAATTTAACATGTACCTTTAAAACAGCTCAATTTTGAAATGAACTGAATTGTTACTGTTAATAAATCATCCACAGTAGTACTGAACTTCCTCAAAATCATCATCCCTGTGATAAAAAGCCTGTTAGAGGCGCCTTGTCTCACAAACAGATTATCACAGAAGAGAAGCAGCTGAGTTTTGCATTTCAAAACTATTTTCATATTGTTTTCTTACTCTGGAGGAAAAAAATACGTCCAAGAACACTGCCAGAAGGATCTAAAACTCAACTTCAAAGTAAATTACTTTTAACAAAAAGTAATTACTCATGAAAGCAAAGTAGATTGGAAGTTAATTTGACCACATTATGTAACACTACTTACTTTTGTCAACATAAGACAACTTGTTGGAAGGTGGAGAGAATAAAAGCAAAACACTGGATGGAGGTGAGGGGGTGGGAACTGTATGATCTTTAAGGTCCCTTCCAACACAAACATTTTATGATTTTGTGGAAAGCATAAATTTCTGACACTGGAGTATCTAAGTCCATTATTGATGGGAAAAACTGCAGAAAAGCCTTTCAGATGCCATGAAATGCAGTCATCAACGTCATTCCACACTCTGCTCCATAAAACTGCTTTTTGCTTCTTTGCAGCGTCATTTGCTCAAGTTGCCTTCAAAAAAAACAAAAGTCACCAAATCTGAATTTGCAGCTAACAAACCTAAGAGCCATCACTTAATAGAAACTTCCACATTTTGTTCTTCTACAGTCATCTTCTCACTCACCGGCAGTGTATGTTAAAAATTATGTAAGATAATTAGCAAGACTTCATAATCCTCAAGTACACACACTCTTCCCTGCGAACTCGGGAGCTTTCTCGGCGCAGAGCTAGAATTCAACTGGCCGGGAACAAAGGCGCCGGCTGTGGGGATTACGGCGAGGGAGCCAACTCGCGGGGCACGGCGTGTCCCGTCTCCGCTGCCTTCACAGCGCGGGGCGCACGGCGGGCTCAGCACAGCCATGTGCGCCCCGCAAACCGCGCCGGCACCGCCACCTCCCGGGAGCTGCTGCCGCCTCCCGCCCCCCGCCGGCGGCTCCGGGCACACCGAGCGCACGGACCACGGCCAGCACGAAGGCACTGCACAGCACGGCCCGCACTGTGCCCTGCCCCTGCCCCTGCCCCTGCCCGCCGAGGCGTGCGGGCGCGCCGGGAGCGCCAGGCACGGCGCTGCTCGGGGGACGCGCCGGGAGCTGCTCCTTTGTCTCGCCCGCAGCCCCGGCCGCCTCCCCCGGCACAGCCGGCGCTGCCCTCCCCGCCCGACCGGGACCGGGACCGGGACCGGGCCGGGCCGGGGCGGCCCCCGGGGACCCGCGGGAGGGGACGCTGTGCAGGCTGGGGCCGCTGCCCCTCCGCCGCCCCGCGGCCCCGCTCCGGGGGCAGGGACCCCGCCCTGCCCCGGGCACCGGCCCTGCCCCCGGCACCCCCCGCACCCCCTCGCTCCTTCTCCCTCCGGCCCCGCGCCCCTCGGGCCCTGCCGGCTGCCCCGGGGCGGGACCCGGCCCACAGGGGCTCCGCTCGGCCGGCCGCGAGCTGCCCGACGGCCGCAGCCATCCCGCAGGGATGCGACAGCCCCGCGCGGGGGAAGAAAAGTTGTGCCCGCGGGAGCGGCCCGAGCTCGCTCACTCAGTCACCCGCTCACTCACCCACTCACTCACTCAGTCAGTCAGTCACTCGCTCGCTCACCCACCCACTTACCGGCTCACCCGCCCGCTCCCGCTCTCACCTCCCGCCCGGCGCCGCCGCCGCCGCTCCCGCGGCTCAAACTCCGCTCGCGGCGCGAGCCGAGCCCAGCGCCGCGCGAGCCCCGCCCGCCCCGCCGCTGCCTGGCGGCGCCCGCGGCCAATCGGAGCGCGCAGCGCGGTCACGCCAGCCAATGGCACGGCGCAGCGGGCCGCGCGGGCGGTACGCTCGGCCAATGGGCGGGCCGCG
>JAWWEE010000074.1:31126882-31175916 GCA_035221455.1 Xenops minutus
CCCGGGTGGGCACGGGCACGGCTAGGGACACGGCCGGGGACACGGCGGGGCAGCATCGCCTCCCGGCGGGGCAGGGATCCCCTCCCGGCGGGGCGGCCGCGGACCGCGGAGCTGCGGGAGCCGATCCGCAGCCCGGGGCGCGGGGCAGGGCCGGGCCCCGCGGGGAGAGGCGCCCTCTGGCCGGAGTGCCCCGCGAGCGGCCGCGGCGTTGGCGGGGGCGGGCGGGAGGCCGCGGGCCCCGGCGGAGCGTGTGCTCCGCTGTGCCGCCCACACGCGGGCACGGCGCCGCCCGAGACAAAACCACAGCCCCAGGCATTGGGAGGGCTGTGCGTGCCCGGCCCGCAGCTCCGAAGAGCTGCCCCAGCCGCCCCCCCGGGGCCGCCGCCCCAGCACCATCGGACACGTCCTGACCGCGTTTAGACACGGGATTCGTATCACCCCTCCCAAAGTGGAGCGACTGACGGCAAATCTCATTCCACAGCCCCCCAAGGCCTTTTCCCGTACTTTTTTCCTTTTTTATTACTGACTTCATCCTTGGAGTGCTCTGAATAACGATCTTGAAATAAATCTGCATACAGCACAACTAAGTACTTTTGGGTTTTAAAATTCAGTTTACATTTGTTTGTTACAACCAGAGTTTCTTTGCAAGTACGCTTTCAGGATCTAAGTTTTAATCCTCAGAAGCACACACATCTGGTAATCTTCAGGATTAATAAAGATTAAATTAATCAGTAATCTGTATAGAGGTTGTGACTTGGTCAGTGTCAAATACCATGTAATGATAGAGCCCAAATTAACAGCACCAACAATCACTGTCACAAAGCATTGTCCCATGCGATTACTCATTTGAAAGTTACAGCCTTCTATGCTGTGTCAGTCATCATTTCCTCAGTGACTCTACAGGTAGATAATGTGTTCACACACACAAGTTCATTGACTTCCCTGGGGCCTTGAGCCTAAGAAAATACCAGGTTCAATGCATTTCTTCAAGATTTCTTGGCCACCCTGAATATGGGCGTCAGTATCTTTCTGTCTGAGCTGTTGCTTGTGCTGTTGTACTGTTCATTTCCATAGGTGTCTAGTATATCAATTTATTCAGGATAAAATATATGTGCTATTTTCAAGGATCTTTTATAATACAAACTATAATACATAAAAACTGCTTTTGGTATATGACTTACTAAGCCATTTGTCTTTAGAATACTCCCACTGTGTTATGGTCTGAATTCATTCTGTCATCAGTTTCTATGACACTGGATAAAATAGGTCTGTTTGCCTGAAAAGGTAGATACTAGTTGCAACAAAGGTGTAAAAAAAGCATTTTTTCACTAAGATGAACAGAGACAATTAAATGCCATAATCTTAGGAACAACCAAATGTAACTTTTTGAAGAAGACAATAACCTACCTTTGAAAGAATCTACATCTGAATCACCACCATATTACTTAACAGTTTGGTTGGGTTTTTTTAAGCTCTTTATCTGACTTTCTCTGTATTCTCACCATTATTTCTGCAAACATTGCAGGCACACACAGCTTCCATCACTACCTTTCCCACCTGCTGCCTGTATCTATTGCTGATATCCTTCTGGTTTTTGTGACCCAACAGTTGCACAAAACACCAAATAATTTAGTCTGAAGAGAACCAAGTAGAAGAAACAAGTTTGGGGTTTTTTAAACACTCTTCTGTTCCCTGAGCTGGTTTACTGCTCAGTCCTGCAGTTCTGAGAGCAGCACGGACCAAAGAACAACCAACAGAAGCAAAGACACAGCAATGCAGGAGGAGTGTATTAGCCTGCATCCTCAGACCAGTGTCAGTAGGGAGATGGGGTACTGATGTGGCTTGTGGCATACATGACATACTAAGTCACCCTGGTAATTGTAATAAGGTATTGAGATCTTACTGTCATTAGTTATTAATTTTACTGTTATTAATATGTCGTGACTCACAATTAGCAAAAGTAATGTATCATCCACAAACAAACAGCAGGCAAATTCTTTACATACAGTAGGTAACTGTTTTTCAATGTCAGGTCACATTATCAAAAGAAAACTGTTCAGCTAATAGTACTTGCACAGATTTTATTTTTTTTTAACTTCTAAATTACTTCAGTGTTTCAGGGACTCTTATTACATTAGCCTTAAATCTTCTAAAATCAAAAATATATATGCAATAAATTTTCTTTTTAATGTATTTATATTTCTATGGAGAGCTGGGCACATCACTTACTGCACTTTAGTCTTGTGTTTATGGGAGGCTTTTTTGCCATTAGCAATCCATTTTAAACTGCCCTCTCAGAGGAGGGCTACAAAGAATCAGAACTTTTGTTCCACTTCCCTGCTCAGTGCTGTTTCACAAACAGTATTTCCAGGAAGGAGTTCCCTTTGGATTTCATAAAATATTCTCATTGCTAAGAAACATAATTTGGAACCTAAAGCTTCTGCCTGCTTCATAATTTTTGGTCTCTGCCTTTTCATTACAAGTTCATATATTTAGATATATAATGGAGTTGTAAGCTTCTTTAAAAATAGAAATCCTTGATAAATATATACTTAACAACCTTAATCTCTGTCATATGACCATGTTCTTAAAGCTCAATTCAACACACAGATCATTTTCAAACGATAGTACATCTGGACCGTGGGAAAAAAAACCAGTTATTTCCAGTCATCTGATCTCATACCAAATCTGTAGCCTGTGAGAAGGGCACTGTTTAGGGGAAGAGATGGAACTCCAGAAGATAATTTGTTGGTCCTCTGTCCCAGTACCAGCCTAGGCCAGGCTGGCTGTGACTGCAGCCAACTGCACATGCTGCTAGATGCATGGTAGCACCATCACGGAGCAGCCCTTCTGTTTTGGCTAGGATGGAAAAACACTCACTGCAGAATTAAGAGCAGCCTGTAGTCTTGATTACAATTCAGCTAACATTTTCAAAGATGCTTAGAACTCACATTGCTCCCCTACAGAGCCTTTGATTAACTCCACTAATTGGGACTAAAAGGAAGCATCGAGTCATCCTCCAAATCACCAGAGATCCAAGAGCTTTGTATCAAATGCAGAGGGCTCTGGAGACTCTTGGTCTGACATTCTCCATGAAAACAGTTTCAGGAACAAAAGCATGTGTAAAAAGTCAGGGAGAAAAAAGAAAGAAAATAATGCTGACCTAGGAAGACAGATATTTTCAAAAGAAAGAAAATAATGCTGACCTAGGAAGACAGATATTCTGAAAATTCCTTTCCGATAGAAGTAAGATGACAACACTCTCTGCAAAAACACAAATTCTGCAATTTTTATTTTTGGATTTCTGAAACAACTGACAAATATGATATTTTGACAGTGTCAGATGTTCAGGTTTGACCTACGTTTTTCCTCTTTACATTTTAGTTTCAACAATAAATAAAATATTTTGAAAGCTTTCCCTTGAAAATGTAAAAGAAACCAATATCTTCCCACAAAAGTTACATTTTATCAAATCCATGTTTTGATAGAAAACTGCTCTAGCAGAAAGCTCTTCACCAGATCTTTCTGGAAAGTGAAAAATCACTAACATCTGTTTGACTCCAAAACACTGAAGAATTCAGTGTCTCAGATTTCTCATCACAAAACATTTTAAACTGTTCAAAAAGGAAGGACTTTATAAGTATTTTTTTGCTCAATTGATTGAATAAAGTCCTTTTACTGTAACTTCAGATTAAGAAAAACCAAACAACAAAACACCCATTAGCATGGAACTATAAAAAAGTATCCTTTACTTCATCATTTATAATAAGTCTTATCTATTCTAAACAAATATAGGTTTTATCTTATGCTTTTTACTGATCTGGAATTTTCCTGGCAGCTTGGAGTTCTCCTTAGTTTTTCTTGGCAAAGCTTACACACAAGCCTAGTGCTACTATGCCTTTGATTGTCTAATATTGCAAAGAAATATTTATTGCTAAAACACTACAGTAGAATTAAAACCAAAATAGTTAATTTATTCTACTATACAAAGGCTTCCCAAAAGTTTTAAATCATATAACTCAAATTTAAAATTGAGTCTGACTTATTGTTGAAGGCCAGTTCTCTAAACAACATGGTCCATATCAATATTTTGCAGTAAGGGATGATGCTTACAACACATGAAAATGCAAGGTAACAGCTCCTCGTTTTGATTAAATTTTAAGGAAAAACTACTGTAAGAATTTGATAACAGAAAAAGCTTTTTCTGACTGTACCAGTAACACAAGGCAAAGTTAAAAAAAATAGCAAGAAAAACATCATAAACATAAATAACATATAAACCATCCTTACTACACAAGAGATAGGAAGTACATTACTTTTTCTTCCTCACACTGTAAAAGTGGATGTTAACAGCACATACACAGGTTTGTAAGCACAGCAGTTCACAACAATAATTGTTTGAGTGGGAAGACACAAGCATTGCATCAAAGCCTGGGTAGCCCAGAATCCTAGAAACACTCCTTTAAGGTAAGGGAGGGGAAGAGTAGAACAATGTGGAAATTGCTTTTGCAGGACCTACAACAAAACACACAGCATCATGATAGAATTGACAGCACGAAAGGCTGTTTTTGGGAGGGGGAAGTTAGAAGGAGGCAAGGCTCTGCTACAGCAGAGCAGCTTCTGTGGCACACTCCCCCTGCAGTGCTACAATCCTTCCTGCTCAATGAAGTACTAAAAGAAAAGCTGTTACCCACCAGGCCTTTTGTGCAACATTCCTGCATTGGCATTAGCAGCTCAATTAAAGTATCACAGCTATTTTAATTATCACAGCTGAGCTGGGTTTCCTCTCCTAACCACAACTGTTTGTGGTGCCTGGCTGGGGGGGGGTTCCTCCTTGTTGTATATACAAGGAGGAACAGGGAGAGCTGGTGTGGATGCTGTGAAAGTAAAAGGGAGAAAGATGAGGAAAAAATTATGCAAGGAATCTAAGGAATTTTGTGTTTTCATGGTTCTTCATGCTCACTAATTGTTACTCCTACAGAAAATTTCTCTTCTGGCTCACGTGTGCCTGAGCATTTTGACAGTATTCTGAGTGTGTGTATTTATTGTCTTGCTGCGGGACTACAGAAAATGAACAGCTTGGTTTACAAGGGCTGTCAGACCCTCTGACCAGCCCAAGAGATGCATGTTCTTTTCATGAGAAACTTGCAGTCATGGCTTTCTCCCAGTGTCCCACCCTGCCTCCCAAGGGGCCTGGGGGCTCCCCCATGAGAAGCCCTGTCCCTCTGGGACAGCATTCGGGGCCAGGGCAGAGCTGCTCAGCAGCCCAGCGATGCTGGGTGTGTACAAGGCTGCCCAGCTGTGCTCACCACTTCCTCCCTCGGCATGTGTTTAGCTGATGAAGAGGCTGTGGTTGGGCTCTGAGCTAACAGCTGACATTTCACTGCTGCTTACTCTTGGGTCATGCTTGTCAGCTTTTCCTTTGAATCACGAGACCTAGAAGCACACGCACACATTTTTATAGTGGAAGGTCTCCCTTGTGATGTAATCCTGTTAGCCCTAAAAAACAGGACACTAGAGCCAAGCCTACAAAATTTATGTGTCTTCTGCTAGCCCAGAGAAGCAGCTTCATGTCCTGCTTGTACGCCCTGACACCCAGCCTGTGTTAGGAAGGCCTTATCACATGTATTGTGGTTGGCTCCATACAAGACCAGTGGAAGCAGCCCTGAAAAGCAGCATGAGTGTCTGTACAGCAATATCTTTTTGGTCTGACCCAATTCCTCTGCCATGGCTCCATCCTCCTCTCAGCTGTAGCTATTCCAGGGTACAGAACCAGCACTGGCTCAAAGATTCCACATCTCAAACAACTCTCCCAGAGAAAACTAAGGCTTTTGCTACGTTACTAAGTTTCGTAATCCTGAGAGAGGGTAACGTTTATTTTAAAGCAGATAGGGCAACAAATTACAGGGCTAAGCTGCAAGGGAGACAGAAGGTAGGCATTAGGAAGTCATAGAATTATAGAATAGTTTGGGTTGGAAGGGACCTTTATAGGTCATCTTGTCCAGCCCCACTGCAGTGAGCAGGGACACCTTCAACTAGATGAGGTTGCTCAGAGCCCTGTCCAGCCTGACCTTGAACGTTGCTGGGGAGGGGGCATCGACCACCTCCCTGGACAACCTGTTCCTGTCGTTCACCACACTCATCAAACAAAGTTTCTTCCTTATATCTAGTCTTAATCTAACCCTCTTTTAGTGTAAAACCATTATGCTTTGTCCTATTGCTCCAAGCTCTACTAAAAAGTTTGTCCCCATCTTTCTTATAGGCCTGCTCTAACTGTACAGATAGAACTGTGACTGCAGATTACTGGAAGAAAATGTGGAATTATCATCAGTTCAGGTTTTTAAGAACAGTTTAGGTATATTTGACCCTGCTTTAAGACAGATACAGAGAACTGAGTAATGTGTCTTCATCATTAACTTTCTGAGCTTCTGGATTTTCATTGGTTATGCTTATTCTCTCTTCTCAAAGTAATGGGTTACAGACTGAATATTTTAAGACTTAAGTGAAATCAAATTACAGTATTATGAGATGCTTTTACAATAAGTATGGGAACACTGTTAATGGGAACATAAATATTCCTAAATAGGAAGATAACAAAAATCTCACATATTTGAAGCAAAATCCAAAGCAAACTTGAGTTAGGTAGTTATCTTTGTTACCTTTTCTGACAAATTATAGATAAGTTTGTCTCCTGCTTTTATAGTTCATAGCTATATCAGCCCAGTTCTTAGAATATTACTGTAGGGGGCTTTTACAATTTGTTTTCATTGTTAAACCTAAATTTCCTGAGGATAAAAGACATGCTTTTTTCCCAGGTTCTTTGGCAGTGCCCAAATAAGATGATAACTTAAAAACAAGTGCATTCTTTTCACCTCTTTCATTATCGCATTTATTATATGGAGCTTTTCTGGTATTTTTGCTTACTCAGAACAGCCAGACACACGTCTCTTCTTCTTGGTTCAAGAGCATCAGCTGTTTTGTTTTTATTTAATATGTTGTTTTCCTGTCAGCAGAGAGCTTTTCCACTTGGTCAAGGACAAAATTCCAGCCAACTTTTTTTTTTCTGAATGTGAACAATGACAAAAATCTTGCCAATAAGAGTTGCTTTCCTCTTAGTGCGGGAGGTCACAAATTTGTTCTAATTATTTGGTCATTTCCCCTGGAATTCATAATGTTGGTTACAGAGACCTGCTTCACTTTCAAAGACTGGACTAAGGAGGAGAAGCATACTCTTACGTTAATCAGGCCACTAGTGCTCTGATTTCTTGCTATCTGCTTCCCCCAAACCTGCCATTTTAAAGAATGAGAACTTATTATTCATAGGGCTATTATCTAGACAAAAGACAACATTCAAATTATGTACTTATTATTTGATATAGCTGCACCCTGTTGATTTTTAGAAAGTCACATTTCAGCTCAGCAACTTGCTTCACTTGGCTCAGCTTGTGCTCTGTTTTATCTGACAACTTACATATTGTCAGTCTGTCATGAAGAACACAGATATAGCACTGACCAGAATTAAAAAGGGACAACATATACTGGATACATATCACATATTCAATCAAAGCTGTTGGGAGTTCCAAGATGGGGAAAGGTGTCTGATTTTTTTTCTAGTGGCGAACTTCACAATCTTCCTGAGAAACTCAGATCAGCTATTGAACAATAGCTATACTTATTTTCAATATGCTTTGTAGATGTGTATGTTGCAGCCTTGCAGCCCGTGTGCATGTATAACTGCCAGTGACTGACTTGTCTCTTGACTTTTCTGGAGATTTGTTCTCTGTTTGAGAGATTCAAATTATACCTAGTAATAGTACAGGGTTGCGGATTACTCGGTGCTCAATAATCATCACTCACTCAGGCAGCTGTGAACCTGACTGGACACCAAGCAGCCGAGCTGCTGACTGGTGTGGAGAGGTTCATTTTTGGTAAAAATGAAGTAGGAGGATTTGGGTTTTCCTTTGGAGAAATTATTTCTAAAGAGCATTAGGGTGGGGAGGGGGAAGTATAACAGAAAGGATGTGATGATTTCGAGCAAGGGGTGTCATACAAAAGAACCTATGTAGTTGTGGGGAAAAAAGCAGTTGACAAACTGAGCATTGCACATGTATGTCTGTCCATATATATCTATATTTATGTCCACCCTCAGAGCATATAGATACCACTGCCATGTACCAAAAGCCCTGTGTGACCTGAGTGGTGATTGTGTTTTATTAGTCAATATGTTTTTCAAAGCATTATAGAAAGGAAAAGCTCTCCATAAATGCTGAGCACTGAGAGAATTACCTTGTTTTGACATAAACAAAGTCTATTACAGTAAAGCTTGTTTCCTGCCTTGGCAAGAGAGATCTCATCGCCAGTATCCCCAACAGTATTCTCCATTGTCACGATGACATCTACTGGAGGGGATAGGGTTGAACATCTATTTCTCTGTCCAAAGTATTAAGACTTCTAACATCAGCAGGGTTGCTGTAGTTTCACACACTGAGAGCTACTACAGTATTGAAATGTGTTGAAAGCAACATGACAATGTCAGTGTTGCAGATATTTTAAATTGCAGCTCACTCAAGAGACACAAGATTAAAAAGGATTAGAGGAAATAATTCAAACCTCATCTAGTATGTGCAAATAAAAATGGTCCAGACAGATAATTTTAAAAGATTATATGAAAAGAGAAGAAACATGCTAAATATCTCTTGAAAGATTCAATAAACATTAACTGTATAGTAATACGTATTATTGTGGTACTCCAAAGATATGCTAATTTGAAACACAGGTATGTTAAAGGAGATATTAAAAATCAGTTATGCAAAACAGTATGAATTAGAAAGAAAATATATGCAGCACTTTATATGTGAGGGGTTTAGTTTTCTCCACAAGAAAAATACCATATGTTGGCATGAAAAAATAGTGTATATTCTTGCTACATTTTCACTTCATGTTTGCAAATGCAAATAGCTCTTCACAATAACTGAAAAGGAGATTTGAGAATTAATGTTTTCTGAAGCATCACATCTAACTTCTTTTGTTGGAAATTAATTTCTGCAACTTATTTAAATCTGGAGTCACCAACCATTCAAGATACTTTCTCAAAATAAAAATTTGCTTGTTTTCCTTTAAACCCATTCATCACTGCTAGACTATGGCTGCACCTTGGCAGCCTCCTCCCAGCCTGTGGAGGTCCTCTGCCTGGATGAGGGACAGCATATGCCGAGTCACCCTATTGTCCTCTTGTTCACTCTATCCTGGTTCTTTTCAATGGAGAGGAGAAGAGAATAATTGTGGGGCACACGCTGTGTGCTAGCAGGTGGTGTCTGCAGGCTCAGTCTGTGTCTGGGATGGAGGAGGTACGTGGGGATTCTGGTGGTCGCTTCTGGGTAGGTTTATAGAGGAATTTCCCAGGAAAGAAGTGTATGCAGATTTTGCCACGAAACCAAAGCAAACAAAACCAGTCCTGGTCAAATAAACTTGCAGCCTTACACTGTACAAATCCAGACTCACTGGAAAAAAGCTAATTGGAAAAAAAAGGCTTTAATTAACAAAAGAAGATTATTTTTGCCTCCTGGAGTTCCCCTTTCCTTCTCATGCAGGAAGAGAAACAGTAACAGGTGCCTGCAGATGACCGGGTGGTCTAAAATAAATGAATTCTTCAGAAAAATCACAATATACAAAGTCAGGAAGTTTTTTCCACATGAAGGAAATTCACTGTAATAATGCTGAGAGCTGAGGACAGAAGAATAACATGAAAGAATCATTTCAGTTGGCATCAGTCGTGAGAGAAATGCCATGGAGAGGAGAGGAAATGAGACTAGAGTGGGTGTCACAGGGGGCTGTGACAGTAAGGCACTGGATCTTTGACAACAGACAGAGACACTGAAGGCTTCAAACTGCAAAATTAGATCATGATACTGACGGCAGTGTGAGATAATGCAGGACAAACTGGGAAGAAGCAATGTCTGCAGCCAGGGGGGCAACAAGGAAGAGCACCGTGTATGACACGTGCTGAGCAGCTGCTCAGTCTACAAATGGGTAGGAATCCTGATATACACTTTGTCAAACTTCCAGAGCATGCCTATCCTGGATTTCAAGTTGTCTAGAAACCAGAAGAGCATCGGCAAAGTAATTTGGGAGCAGATGATTGTTGCTAAAAGCAGCAATCTACTGCCTAAGGTATTAGGGTTGGCAGGCAGGGAATGTGCTGTCAGTGCTTGGCAGCTTAGGAACCTTCTGAAAGGTACTAGTCACAAGCTGAAAGGAAACCACCACACCTCCAGTAAATAACATATCTCTATTAAAAAGAAAAGAAGATGCTTCAAAAGGATTTTACAAAAGGCTTCTTCAAACAACTCCATTTAGCCAACAATGAAGATGTCACACTTCTAGGATACACTAGTGCCTTTGCTTTGAAGGACATCAGCTACATAACTGGAGTAATAGTTACAAGAACTACTAATACATGCAACTATCTCACAGCCCCATTCACCAAATACTACATTTAGGAGGATTATACATATCAAAGAGGAGGAGACAGAAAAAGGTAAAATCACAGATCTGGAGTAGAAAAAAGACATGAAGGGAAGAACATGGTTCTTTTCTCCCTCCCTCTCTCTCTCTCTCTCTCTTTTTTTTTTTTTAATGGGGGAAAGTTGCTTATTAGCATTGCTGCAAAAAATACCTCCAACCCAAGTCCGAGCAGGTTTCTTCCCACATCCCAAGGCTCTAGCGATCATCTTTTTTGTGTGTGTGATAAAATATCATGATGCTTCTGTTTTCTGCTGGGGCCCTGCCTGCACTTTCCAGTCTATTAGTTATGGCTCCCTTAGTCCTTCACATATAACTCTTCTATAACTACTTCTGTTTTCTTGGCTGTTAATGACAGGCATAAAGAATGACCAGCTTAAATCCTGTTATCTGTTACTTGCATACAGAAGATAAAGAGATCTTTAAACCATGAAACTGTCCACACCTACGACTGTTAAGTTTGCCTTTTTCCTTGCCCAAGAAGGCTGTGCTAAGGGAGAATACACTGCCTGAGTGTTCTCACATCACCCAAGGCTTTAATGCCTAGGACCAGAGTTCCTTTACAGCAGGCAGCTCCAGTGAGCCAATGGATGCCCCTTTCCACTCCTTGCTCACACACATTTGTTCTCGGGTGCATTTCCTCTTCCTTCAGACTCAGCCCTAGGCTTCCTGCATCAGAGTCTCAGGCATTGGACTTCATAAAAACAAATAATTTGATACAGTGGTACAGCAGCAGAGTCAGCTTGAGCCTCCAGAGAGTTGCTGCAAACAAAGAAATCTCTGGACAGTTATACTCATACCATTTATGCACCCATGCCTCACATGCTCTGCATGTGCCTTTTTAGTCCAATGGTCATTTGTGGTCTGGAGTCTTCTAACACCTTATGGGATTCTTTCTTCATCTCCACACAGGCAGGCCATTAACTGTTCTTATCCTGTCGAGTTGCATCTCCTGCTGCTGACTGTAGTCTCTTTATCTTCTGGTTTGTGCTTCTTGTGTGCCTGCTCACCAGTAGAACACGGGAAACTAAAAAAGTCCTAGACTTAGTGAAAATATTACTTAGCAACAACTAAAATATCAGTGTGTAACCAATATTCTCATACTAAATCCAAAACACTGCACTGTACTACTAGGAAACATTAGCTACTAGGAAAAGTAGTAAGAAAGCAAGTTCTATTCCAGCCGAAAGCGTAGACATCAGTGAAAATTCACAGCTTGTGGCTTAAGGCTTCAGCAAACCCAGTTACTCAAGCTAAGTAAGTAAAGCTAAGCAAGCAGCATACTAAATCACACAATATTTTAACTCTGACTCATTCTATTTAAAATGTACTTATTTGATCTCAACAACACTTCTAAACAGCTGGATATATTTAAATTCTCTTCACAACCTCTCTCCTTCAGTTTGTCTCCAGCAGGAACTTCTGAAAAGTGATCTTCCCCTCCTGTGTCTTCTCCAAGGATTTATAAGTCTTTTAACTTCTTTTGATATTCAAGGTCTCAGACTGAAGTTTGTTTCTCCTTGGAGACTGCATGTAATGTCCCTGAATGCTGCTAGTTTCAAGCATTATCTTTTCAATGTAGGCTTGTCTGTTCTTGTGTGGGAACAATTACATGTTCTTTGTTTGCTTTTCCCACAGCCTCAGGCTAAGTAAGATGAAGACGGGACACTCAGAATCCATCCTGTACATAAAGTATTTTCCCTCGGTGATTCAGACATGTATCTTTCATCACATTGTTGCATCTCAGTGCTAATAATTTTATTACATCCCCTCATTTTTTTCAGTTACCTGTCGTAAGCATCCCAAACTACTGTCATTCACACTGCTTGGATCAAAGGTCAGCCTAAACGTGACTCTGCACAAAGAACATCATCAGTAGACCCTGATTGCTGATGTTGTATTATGTTCATGGCAGCCTCAGAAAGTCTGCCTTAGGAATCTCTAGATACTTAATTGTATAACTTTAATAAAGATGAGAACTGTGAACATTCTTACACTATCAGAATTTCTTACTTAAATGTCCATACAGAAACTCATTTTGGCCAAGTTAAAAGGAGACATATTTCTCTCCCCTGAAAGGTCCTGTGTACTTATCTTGTATCTCAACACAGAGAATACAGATGCCTGAGACAGACACAGCTTCAATGGGAAGAACTGGAATGCAACTCCCATGCAGCTGCCCTGACGAGGGAACGGGATCAGCACAATCTAATCTAATGTAGACATAGTCTACATTATATAATGGATAGTCTATTGTACCAAAGGTCAATCAGCTTGCCCCACCATGATTCTGGCACAGTATTGGAACCTGGTGTTGAAGCCACAGGAGATCATTATGCCCTCCCGGCATTTTCTCCATTCCCATGTGGAGTTTCCCTTCTCAGGAAAACAGAAAAAAAAAAAAGGCCTTGCAATCACTAGTGACTACTCTTAAGCTCAAATTTTTGCAGTGCTGGTTCTTTGCTTCACTCTAGATCTCTGTAACTCAAGGTCAATGGGACTAATGTTTGCAGACACTTTGCAAGATCAAACCACAGGAGACAGCAAATTGTAAGATTAAAACTATTTTAAGGGGTCCTTTAATCATTATAGTCATGCTTCTTCTGTCCATGTAGGGCCTGCACCCTACAGCACCTCTCTGCTACACTGCATAGATCCTGCATCGTGGCATATTGTGTTTATTGGGCCCTTGAGACAAAAAAAGCTTAATTTCTCCTTTTACAATTTCATACATTTCCGTTTTGTAGCTACTTCATCCAGCCAGACTCTAATCTGCTTCATAGAATGCTGAAAGGATCACTTACATCACTTACATGGCTGTTTGATAGCACACTTCAGCACTACATAGGACAAGGAAAAACATATCCATCTAAAGGAAAACTCAAGAGAATTTTAGATAGATAGAATGCAATTGTTCCACTGAAATGTAGCCAAAAACCACCATGAGCTGGACTGTCGTTTTACTAAGTGGTTACAGCTCTGCTGACGTCAATGGATTTGCAGCTGTTCACAACAACATGAATTTGGCCTTGGATCTAACAACCTTATTGTTTGCAGGGAGGAGAGAGAAGGGTTGTTTGTTTCAGATAAAACTGAGTCAGTGATTGTGTCATAGCCCCACTCACTGCCCAGTGGAAACCAGTAAATCCCCTATTATATTGCATATGTGTTATTGGGGAGACATTAACATATTACCATAACTGAATAAGGGAGATATTGTAGATCAGTGTGTGTCAGGCACTACCTGACTTTTATGTACTCATAAAGACTTTTATTAATTTCTTTGAATTTCAGATTATTTTCTAAGGGGATAATATGATACACTCCTGAAAACAGCCACACCATTCCTATCATCCCTGCAACATGTACTCATTTGGCACTATCTGGGCTTGGATCCAAACAGATTACTGTGCTTTGTAATCTCCTATCTAGTGTGTCTTTCAGCCCTCTCTTGGTCACTTCCTCTGTGAGCCCCCAGGGGCTCAGCTGTCTGTGCCAGGGATCTGATCCAACATGGACTAGCTGCATAACCTGGGCTCCTCTGGGAGAATTGCTAGGTTGTGACCAAGAGCTGTGAGAAAGTCCAGGCGAAATAAAGGAAGGGAAAATTACAGAGGTAGAATTGTTGAACAGGGATAGTTAAGAGCTCCAAGAGGATCCAGGAGGAAGAGCACTAAAAAGAAAGACATAAAATGTTACAGGTAGGGAAATAGGGAGATGCCACTGTCACTGGAGGACTCAGTGAAAGACAGTAATCCATCAAGCCTCGTGATTGCCCCAAAAAGCAGTTACAATCGACTGCAGAACAGCTTCTTTTAATAATCACTAGTTGTTTCTTTCAAAACCAGCTTCTTCCTACCCACAAAACAAATGTGCAGTCAAATGAATATGACAAATACATCAATGTCATTCTAACATGATTCTTCAAAGCCAGCTACTCCCAATAGCACATGCATTACTAACACCAAGGATCACTGCTCCTCCAGCTATCATTGAGTCCAGGCCACTGCCAGGCGTTCAAGGTCTCCCACATCTGTGCTATGGAAAACCTTCAAAAAAACCCAGCCCTGTGGGGAGAGATGAGTTAGATGGGCTAGGTATTTAATTTTCAAGTAAAGGCCAAAATGACAGGGCTTATCTGTGTAGTGCCTTTGCTTTCCTAACTAACCAGTGTTTTCTGGATTCCCTTCTACAGCCCTTATTATTCATCCTGGGCCCTGTCACTTCTCTGGACAGTGTGTGAAGTTCAGCTTATCATTTAGTCTTGTGCTAGCTCCATACGGCTCATGCATGCTATCCCAGGAATGATGAGAGCAACAGGACCTGTTCTAGCAGTAGGATAGAATAACAGCAAAAGCAAGAAAGTATTACAGCTGAACAGGGGCCCTCTGGCTGCAGGTATGAATTATATGGTCCCTGAATTCATGCATCAGGTCACACAAAATGCTTTTTCTCCTTACAAATAAGGTGTACCACTTGTTTATATTTTGTGAGACCCTCTATCCCACACTTGCAATGAGCATGCTCTGGCTTATACTTACCTCTTCTCAAACCTTTTTCTCTTTGCTTTAATTCTTCCATACTGCTCAGAGTGGGAAAATTAAAAACTAGAGCGAAGGGGTTGAGAAACACATCCAGAATTAAGCATACATATGACTGGCATTTGTGAAAATCCATTCTATAATATTTTCATAATACAAAAAGGTACACAGGAAAAAAAAGCCAATCCACACAAGTTTGTGAGTGCTACTTACTCCTCAAATCCACAGTGAGTTCTCCAGCCACCCTGATCTTCCCACAGGAATCAACCCTCAGAAAGTATCATTTACGTTCAGACATTCAAACAAGTGTTTAACAAGAAGTAAAAGTTTTATGAGTCTTAAATGATCACAGGCTCATAGTTCTTAACATAATCCAGAATAAACTATCACTGAAATGGCATTTTAATCTTTGTGTGATGTTATTCTAACTTTAACATCAACAACTCAACATTAATTCTTAGTGTCATTAAAAAAAACCAGATTGATTCTCAGGCCTTTGGGCAATTATGTGAGTAACATAATACTGTTTATAATTGGATATTTTAGATGGATGTACATGACTTTGTTCCAAAGGAGGTGCCTCAACTGCACGTCTCTTTAAGGATGACTCACACAATGTTTCCTTGAAGGCATGCCATTCCAGGCAGCATTTGGAATGGAAAAATATGATCTGTTTAAAAACATATATATAGAACTATCATCATATGTAAGGTTGGGGCATAAAGGCTGCAAGGTCCTTTAAATGATCCAACATGACTATGAAGGCAGTTCTGCTATTTCCTATTGTACTGCTATTAAAAAAATAAATTTGTACCCTACTAAGAATTGCCATATATGAGGGCAATCCTTCTCCTTTTTTTTTTGGTCTTTGACCAAGAAGCAATTAATTGGCTTATTCAAGCAGAAGTATCTGAGGAATACCCCTTGTTCATCCCGGGAAATCTGTAAAAGGTTTGAACTGGAACTGATGATACCAATTTTTTTCCTTGACAAAGGGACAGAGAAGTGGGTTGGATGAGAATCATTGTAGACAGCTAAAATATTTATTATTCTTCAGAGTGGAGAAGCTAAATTAAGGAAAAAGTCCGGAATTAGTTCCAAACATTACCAAAGACCAGGAGATGGATTCAGCCCACAACAGATTTTAATGACTGTGCAACACCTCTTATGGTAAAATGAACTTATCTTACCTGCTGGCTGGGGTCAGCCAAACAGGGATAAAGGGGATCCTCTGCTTTCTGTGTCTTGTTTACTTTATCTGTTCACAAAAGAAGATGGTTTTCAGCGTATTCATTTGTCACAGTTACCTCCTTTGGCTGGTTCTTGTAATAAGTCATTCACAATAAGCTAAAATGGAAGTGCTGGCATGAAAAAGGACCACTGCCTGACAAAAGGCACGTCCCAGCATGGCTGCCAGGACAAAGCTGCACTTGGTCCTCAGCCTGTCACATCCCAAGCCTGACCACTGAAATACAGAGGAGATATATTACAACAGTGCAATTAAATAGCATGAAGTTCAGCTTGAGAGAATGCAGGAGGTATGCTTTCAAAACTAAATACATTGTGTTGTCTCGTTGGAACAACCTCCCTCATCCAAACCACTGGGGCGCTGAGCTCATGGACAGGCTGCAGTGCTCTGACCACCCTCACCCAGGACACCTGCTGGCTGCCCAGGGCCAGAGCTCCTTGTCACCTCACCTCCTCTGATGACCACTGGACCACCCTGGCCCTGTTCGGATGCGGGGGATGCCACCCTGCACGAGAGGGCACTCACGTGCCAGGCTGGGGTCTCCTCCACAGCCTGCTCCCTCCTGGGGCACCCCCACTCTTCCAGCTGCCTGGCACAAATGTGCTGCTTTCAGATAAGTATTACTGCTTGGGTGAACAAGCAGTTAAAATTACACAGTCCACACAGCAGTTACACAGAGGGAAAAAGAATCACTTAGCCAGTTGGGGCTTTAAGTGTAAATTATTTTGTGGTCCAGGTTTTCAAAGGGGACCTTAATATTTAATGCAAAAAGGGGAAAAAACCCTTCCTTAAATCATAAATAAGCAAATCAAGTATAAATCCATTTTAGTCTCTCTTCCCTTTGCCTTTAAAGATTTCATGCAACAGACACATCTATCAGAACAGAAAATCTGGGATGCCATGGGATGTTGTAATACACAGTTCACAGCATGGTAAGAAAACAAGAGTTTTCCTTTCATCAGCACTGAGGGCACAAGTCTAAAACTTGAGAAAAAAAAAGGGAACAATTTCATTAAGAAAAGAGAAATAAAGCCATGGAAAAAAGCTACTTGGGCTCTAGAAACAAGTAGTGAGGAAGCCTCAATTCAAGACATTAAAACAACTCTCCAAGCAAAGAAATCACAAGGACCTCTAGTAAACTGTACAGGAGGGAGTATCCTGGGAATACTTCAAACATGAGGAAAGTGTTCAGACCAAATTCCCCTTGTGTTCTGGCATGGCTCATTGCAACAAGGCATCCTTGCTCAAGAAGTCTCTGGCATAAGAACATGCTCTTAAAAAGACCAGAAACAGCTAAAAATGTACTGGTCCAAAGAGAATATTGATTTCAGGAAGTCTAAGTTATCCCACTGCTTTTGGGAGTACAAGGAAATAAACCTTTGGTCTTCCTAATGTATACAGTAAGACATTCTTGCTAGTGTGGTGATAAGCCCGTTTTCTCTTTGAAGTTTATGTCGCCTGTGGGCATCAATGCTCTGACTAGTCCTGGTGCTCCTTCTGGCATAACACAGTTTAAATTCCTGTATGTAGCTGTATGGGGATAAAAAACCCCCTACAAAAACAAACAAAAAAACCAAACCAAACCAAACAAAAACAACCCAGCCTTGAGGTTGTTCGGTTGTTTGTTTTTTTAAAAAAAACCCAAACAAACAAAAAAAAAAAAAAAACAAAAACTTTGGGATGAGTTAAGATAAAAATAATCAGAAACATTACAATTTGGAAAGTATTTTGTCATTTTGTTAGAAATATACATGAGAGACTTATGAAGTTCATTTAAAAAAGTTAAACCTGCTGATAATACCTGGTTTAATACTGTCCCAAATATGCATCTATTTTCTTCTTTGATGTACTATTTCCACTAATCCAGTAGTGTTTCATCTGATTGTTTGTCATTGATATTTTTGCTCTTCTCTGTGACAAGTTGGCTCTAATCCACTGAATACAAATTGATGACAAATTCAAGAGACCCGGTTTTAAAGGAGGTGTCTGCTAAATATATAATTAGGGCCTCATCTGCGAGATCTCTCTCATGCCAAATGTACCAACTCCACTTCAATCATCATACACTGAAGGAAGCCTGTTACTAATCCTGCCTCACAGGTTTCTGTTTGATTTCATTGCTTCACCTGAGTTGTTGGCTCTGCTCATGACAGCAGCACTGTTTGCACCCATCAGTCATCCGTGCTGGTGTGAGTAGGGGGCACCTGACCTGCCACAAAAGCTGACTGAAGGCATTTGAGTCTCTAGCTACAGTACTGCCAGAAATAGGGTTGTAGTACTGTTGTAAGAGAATGAAATATTTCAGAGAGGATCACCGTGATTTTGAAAGGAGGTGGCTTGGTGTGGGAAAGAGGGACTTCTGAGCTCTGTGGGAAGAGTGCAGCATTCCCTTGGCAGCCTTCTTTTCAGGGCAAAAGCAACACTGCAAGTTGGCGCAAGATGTTCACTACATCCAGCACAACGCTCCCCTTCTTGCTCACCTTCCTACTAGGACCCACAATTCTCCTCATCCTCCCCATCTTCTCAAAAACACACACATTGGCTACAAAAGGCAGAGGCATTGCAGACAAGATGATGGGAAAGGAAAGAGGGGAGAGGCATTGTGAGCAGTGTTGCTTCATCTGAATGAAGAAGAGGCATGTGGAGATGGGTTACTAGGTTCAGGCTCAAGAGAAAAGACACAATATTGGAATGACAGATGAATCCATAGTGTGGCTGCAGATCCCATACCAAGTCCATATCACTGCGTCATAATTGATGTCCAGGTGTTAGAAAGCTGAATTACTTGTCAGTAGAGTTGCCATGTTAAGTTTAGGGCTTGACATGCTTCAGTGACGTCATACGTAGGGGTAGGTTAACAAAGCCTGGGGAGAAGGATGCCCACTGACAGATGATACAAAGAACGCAGAATTTACAGGGACATTTGGCAGAACTCTGAAGGTAAGGAAAAAACTGATGAAGACAACTCAGTAACTGTGCTGAAATCAGCTCTGACTGGGTAAAAGGTAATTCCAGCAGGGCGGGATTGCAACCACCAACCCAAGAAACCCACCGACCCAAAAGAAGAGAAAGCCTGAGCGTGCGGACTAATTAGTGTGGGAAGCGAGAGATCATTAACCAATAGAAGACAGAATACTAATTAATAAGAGAACTAGGTAACTTGTACCAATGAATTATAATGCTAAAATATTTATTTGCTAAAATAAATTGAAATAAAGTGAAAAGTTTTGGTAGTCATGGCACTGGCTTTGTGTATTTGCCCAGCAAGCCTTTCTGTGCAGAACTGTAAATACATCAAACACCTCAACTCTGTGTATGGATTGGCTTCTTGCACACCAAGTTGAAGAACCTATTTTGGGACAACATAATGTGATATCACATACATTCACATTCAGAATTTCTACATCTTGTCTTATTTTGTGAATTGGGAAAAAACCAGAACACAGGTGAACTGTTACCATTTGTAGACAGTATATAAAATATTATTAATGCCAAAGTAACTGAGACGCATTTGTCCTGTCCAAAGAAGCATGTGCATCCCTGAGAGAAAAGGACACTGTGAATATATTCTAATTTTCAGTGTCAGGCTAGCATAAAGAGCTGAACAAGTTACCCTGTGTCATTTTGAATCCACACGGTGAAGTCAGGCCTTGCTAATCTTCTCTATTTCAGCACGATATCCTTATTACTTCAGCTTTTTGATTGAAAGATCTCTACCACAGTATGGATTAGAGATGATTGGATTAAGCAAACAATGTTCACTAAACATTTCAGGATATCTATCAATCTTGCACCAGTCTGTTTAGCAGCATTAGTTGATGGCTTAAAACATAATTTGATACATTTTCAAACCCACAATGGATATGATATTGCTTGTGCCAGGCCAATGGTTTTCCTGTCATGAGCTTTAGAGGGTAATCCTTTTCTAATTTTAACCTCAGTTTGTGAATTGAGGGATAAAAATATCATTAAACTATTAGTGTTTGTGGAGTGCTTTGAGAATAACAATGCGCTTAGAAGAAACATAGTACATTATGATGCTTTCATTGGTATTAAATTTAACTTTCTATTAATTTAAATTATTTGAATTTAATTTCTCGGATACACAAGTAGCTGACTTATCTTTCCAATCCTTATCTTGAAATCTTGAACAAGAGATTTCTGTCTCTGAGATTACAGTGTTTTCTGACATCCTTCCAAAATTCTGTTTCCTTGGACTTGAAATCTAGAACCTCTATATGCTTGTTTTCTTTTTTTTTTTCATCTTGATACGTTCTTCCTGTATGGCTTGGCTTAGTTACACATGGGAGCACATGCATGCACATGAATCCCAACATAGGAAAGACTTGGAACTGCTGGAACAAGTGCAGAGGAGAGTCACCCCGACCTTGGACACAACAAGCTGAACTCCTTAACTCGGCCAACTAAGCTCCCAGAACAGGGGAGTGCACTCTGGGGCCCAACACAGCTATTTCTGTGGCATCATATGAACACTTTCAAGATGAAATAAAGACTATACAGGTAAATTCTTTATACTGTGCGATCTGAAATTGGGCAGATGTGCATTCCCAGTTTTGTCAGGCTATTATTGTGACAGGAGAAGAGTAGATTTCTGTTTCATACTGTTATATGATAAAATCTGGAAAGTCAGGGGATAGCTGTGTCAGTCTGTTTATTTCAACAAAACAGAGGTCAAATGCATTAAAGTTCTTACAACTTCCATTAGTAGTAACACTTAAGATAGCAGAACCACAGAATATCAGAGTACAAAGTCCATCTTATTAAGGCTTACCATGAGACATGCTATCAGGAACAAAGGGGCTCATTCCTTTTATTAATAAAAGAGCCTCACGTTATTTACGCACGAATCTCTCTCCCTCCAAGTCATGGCATTAAGCTGTTCAACGCTGTTATCTGTGGAATTAAAATTGGAAACTTCACAGCAGGAGCACGAACAGCAAACTCACACTGAGACACGTTTGGCTGTCCCAGCCCTACTCGTAAAACGCGGATAGGAGAATTTAACATTTTGGCCATGGCATTATTTCTGGAAGAGGAGCGCGTGCCGCAGTCAGGATAAAGTGCCTTGCCTCCGGGACACGTTTGTTTCTTTCCCCACCCACGCGCGCCCGGGACCGATCTCCAGGGCGGGACGGGGCCGCTCCAGCGGCAGCGGGAGCGGGAGCACCCACTGGCGCCTTGCGGGCAGCGACAGCGCGCCCCCCGCGCTGGGCAGGGCAGGGCAGGGCAGGGCAGGCGACCCTGCCTGCGTGGGGCGGCCGGGCAGGGCCGAGCGCGGGAACCGGGCGGCGGGGCGGGAGCGCGCGGGGACAGACGCGGGCACGCCCCGCGAGCGAGCGGCCACGCCCGCAGCCCACGCCCATGTAGACCACGCCCATGTAGACCACGCCCATGTAGACCACGCCCATGTAGGCAACGCCCATGTAGGCAACGCCCATGTAGACCACGCCCACAAGGCCACACCCACACAGGTCACACCCACGGATCGTCTTGGTACGCCCACAGGCCACGCCCTCTTGTGGCCACGCCCCCGCATAATTTACGCAAAGAAGGCCACGACCCCTCGGCGCGGGCTCAGCCGTCCCGTCTCTGCGCATGCGCCGCTCCCCTCCTGCCACGTGACGCACCCGAGCCCCTCCCCGCTCTTTGTTTACCCCGCGTGGGCGCCGCGCGCCGGCCGATGACGTAACCGCGCGGCCCCGCCCCTGGTGCGCGTGCGCCGCGGGCAGAGCGGCGCGCCGGGCTCGGCCCTGTCCCCGGCCCTGTCCCCGCAGTCCCCGCACCGCCCGCACCGCCCGCACCCCGAGCTCCCGTTCCCCACCCCGCACCCGGCGGGCGCATGTTGGCGGTCGGGGGCGGCGCGGCGGCGGTGAGCGCGGGCGAGCATGGCCGCGCCCGGGTCGGAGAAGAGCAGCAAGAAGAAGACGGAGAAGAAGCTCGCGGCCCGCGAGGAGGCGAAGCTGCTCGCCAGCTTCATGGGCGTCATGAACACCATGCGCAAGCAGGTACGGGGGCTCATTGCGGCAGCAGACGCCGTGGGTCTGCTTTTCCGTGTCTGATAGCGCCTCGGCCGTGGTAGCGCAGGAGAAGGGCTGCGAGTGATGAAGGCCCGGGGTCTCCAGCTGGAGCAATTACAGAGCCTTTTTCGAACAGAAACGTGAGGGCAGTGAAGAGGTGGTGATGTGGAATTTTTGACCAGGAACTCTCCTCTAAACAAACTGGCTGTGTGCTCCTGTGAATAGTGAAACTGCCGCAAGTGGAGAGGGGTGCCTGGAACCAAGGTTTGGTTTCACAGGTAGCATTTCTTGAGTGCCTCTGGCCATCTTACTGGGCAGTCAGTGGCAGTGTAGGAGCCTGGTGGCCTCATCTGGCCTCAGATTCTGATCTTTTGGGCTGACTTGCTTTGTTGGGCAATAGTTTAAGGATTATTAAACGTGACTTACCTGTTTACTAATAGAGCAAGGCTGGTAACCAAAATTGCAATCATAGAAGTGCATTTCAGTTGAGCTGTTCAAATTGAAAGAAATGTTTGGGTTTAAACTATTTTTTTAATTAAAGACTTTACATTTCTAGTACAAGAGTGGAAAGATCCATGTAATTCCTTGCATATGAAGAAATTTTTTCTCCTATTGGAGGAGCTGGCTTGATTGTGGAATTTTGGTTCATTTAAAAACAGTGATGTGGAGCCAGAATGAAAGCTGCTCTGAAGCCAGAACATGTAGGGGCTTCATTCTTCATATTGTCGTGTCTTGTATCTTCTAGGGTTTAGATGCTCGTCCTCCAGTGTTAGTCTTGCCAGAGACTCAGTCCAGCTTTGAATGCTATTTGGGTCCTGGCCTCACAAGCGATACCAGTGTTGGTTCTGCTTTTCAGCCCTTTTCAGGTTTCTGCACTTCAGCCCTGTTCTTCTCTGACTAAAACAGTCAGTTATGTTGCCTGTTGTCTGTATAAACCATTTCATGCAACTAAGCTCCTGTTTATGAAAAACAAAATTGTTTTCAGTGTCCTCAGGTAGCAGAGTAAAGTCTTGAAGCCTGGGATCTACTTTTTTGGTGTAGGCTTTGTTTCTGATCTAATCATATAGACATATTCCAAGGTGTGTCTGAGTTCAGAACTTGGTTTATCAGTGTTTAGCTCATACCCTGTCTCTCTTTAAAAAGCAAAGTCAGATTCTGCTATGATCTGTAAGTAGATAAAAGAAATACTGCGCTCCCTTAGATGTGAGCGCATCAGGATTGAGTTCTGGGAAATCTGTGTGTAATTCTCATTCAAATTTCAAAATCTGTTATGGCCGGGGAGGTACATTTCTGAATTTTGTCTGGTGATGCCAAAAAACCTTGTTATGAAAGGAACTAAGAGAGTTTGTTCTTTTAGCAGCAAAGGTATTTATTCAAGCAGTGCTGAAAAGCTAGCCAGCTCGTACTGGACAAACGAGCTTCAATTCAATGGTACAAAATGAACCATTTTATGCATTTCACTGCATGATTACAACATAGAGTTTTGCATGGTAATAAGATTACAGTATCTGATTATGCGTATTAATGACTAGGTGGAGACTAGGGGCAGTCTGGGTGGAGCCTTTCAGAATCTTTTGGCATCAGGATTAGGTGATCGTTTCCGGTCTTTGGCCTCACTCTAGGGGTCTTTAACTCCTCATCTTCACGTTGACCTCTTCAGCCTTCATTGTTCATGACCTAGTCACTGAAGCTTACAGAAAGTACTGGCTTAAGGCCATTTTGCTCTATTCAAAAGTCTACATTGTCGTGATTAACAGTGCTAGGTTCTTTGTATATAGTTTTCTAAGATCAGGTCCAGTGGTTTGAACAGAACACATCTCTATGTTCTCTGATAAACTCAAGCAAAGCAGGTCATGAACAGTTTCTACTGATCCTGTTAACCATTTCTGGGGTTTATCCTTGTTTCACTGGAAACTTCCCATCTGATCTCAAATGGTAGCTTTGCATATGCCACTCAATGCTGACTGCTCCAGAAATTCTTGCATATTTTATGATACTTGCTCTTCTTTTAGGAGTTGTTTGTAAGAGGAGGTTAATTATTACTGAGGGGGCATGGAGAGATGTGATTGTGTAGGATAAAATTAGGAAGTCAACAGGACCCAGAGGAAAATATACTAGTTTGAACCTGATTGGTTGTGCTAAAGTTTAAGAGGATTTACAGGCAGCTCTTTCTTGTATTTTGATAAGTCAAGAGCCATACTGTGGTTACAAAACCTGAATATGAGTTAAAAGTTTCCCATGATGGAGATGTCAATGTGCATGTGAAGCACTAGGTATTGATTTGCAGTAGTTCAATGCTATAGGAATATGGGCTGATGGGAAAGGAGAGCTAAATTTAAGGAGGCTGCTTTTCCTATCAGCTGGGATCAGGAGGCAGCCTCCCTGTGTGTGCGTGTTTAGAGTAAATTATGGCCATACCTGCACTCGCTACAGGTGAGATGTTGGGGCCAAGTAAGTTTAGTGCATGGAGGACTTGTTGCTGATCTCTGACACATGATGACCCATGTCTGTGTGGGTTTACAGAGCTATTGAACAGCATGTGCATAAAGCCTTTGTTGCAACTTTGCAGCTGAGTGGAGGTCAGCTGAGAGTGAAGTCATTAGGAATGAAGCTGGGATAGAGCTGCAAGGTGTTGCTGAACCTGTTGTTTGGAAGGTGAAGTGCCCTGTATAAGCTCATGTTAGGGTGTGTCTTTTGGTTAACACCAGTCACCTGTTAAATTATGTAGGGGACCCAGTGACAGTAGTGGGTCCTTCTGGAAAGAAGTGCAGAAATCCTTAGAAGAACATTAGTTGAAATGGAACAGTCATACCCATAAACATCCCAGGGGAAGAAATTGATATGATGGTCAAACTTTGGTTGACAAATGCACTCAAATGCCCTAGAATATCTGAGGTGCTTCTAGAACTGAGCTGAGGTATTAAATGTATCTTACAAATGCAGTCTGGAGCTCGAGCAAAAGTTGCAAGTCTTTACAAAGCTTGGCCAAAGGATTTTATGGTATCTTGTGCTGTTAGTTTCTGATGCTTGTTTTGAACCAGAAGTGCTAGGAATTTCAGCTTTAAAGGGTTTCCTCTGAAACTTTTCTAGAATGGTCTCTTTTGTTGTTTCAGTCCTATGTGGTTAAAGCTACAGATGTACAAAAGAAGTTGTATGTCCCCCCCACCTAACTTCCATTTAAATAATATTTTTGAAATGTATTGTTTATATTTTGTCCAACATGTGCTTCTGAATGTCCTTAAAAAAACAGGCATATTTGAAGGGACTGTATATTTGGGTTATCAACCTTGTAACCTGGGTCCTAGATAATATTTATCTCTATGTGGAAAACATTGTTACAGTTCTAAGCAAGTATATATTTCCCACAGAAAAAACCTTTTTTTTTTTTTTTTTTTAGGTTAGCATTGAGATGGCTGTAGGTAGGTGTTTCTGAGAGTAGAATCATGAACTTATGGTAGTAGTCAAAAATAAATTCCTATTTTTTGAGGAAGTAGTGCAGCTCAGTTTTTCTTTCTTAGTAGAGAGTGTATTATAATTAACTGTAGTATGGTATGCATTTATTTCAGTCAGTATGTTCTTAGAAAGGATACCATTTCAGAATATATTCAAATTATGTGTTTTTACCCCAATCACTTACTCTCACGTCTCCTAACAACTCATAAATTCTTCACTTTCCTTTCTCCTTCTAGTGCATGATAGTGTACATACAGGGGAGAACCTAGCTGCCTATGTATGGATAGCAAAAGGAGAAAGAAATTTTTTTTTTTTGTGTGGAAGCTTGTTGCTCATCAGGTATGACCAGTAAAACCCTTTCACAGAAGTGGTATTTTTCAGATACATTTCCTTTAAAATGTTCCATTGAAGCTTTTGACTTGTTCATCACTTTCACTCCAGTTGGGCAGTATGATGGCAGCCTTCAGTTATGAGGTTCCTGTGAATGTTTTTGAAAATCAGCAGTGGAGTAGAGAGCCACACAAATATAAATGCATAATGCAATATAAATGCAGCCCCTGCTAGATGCTGTAGAACCTATGTTATTGGAAGCTGATGTAAATGCCACGGGAAAAATATTAATCAGAGTTTATATATCATTGGTAGCCTTAAGGTACAAATTTGTGGGTAAACTGACCTTTATGAGTTCTCCAGGTTTACCGAACTTTGAATTTCAGAAAATCTTGATCACATAATGCTCTTGAGTTGTGAGTTACAAAATCCAATGAATTTCCTTAAGCTGTTCTTAAAAAAATATTGCTCAAATATTTTTAAAAATGCTGATTTTTGGACTTTTTGTCTGTTTTTTCCCTCTGATTTAGAAAACTCTCTGTGATGTCATTCTTATGGTTCAAGAAAGAAAGATCCCAGCTCACCGTGTTGTGCTTGCTTCAGCCAGTCATTTTTTTAACTTGATGTTTACTAGTAAGTCTTTTGAAATTGCTTGATTTTAAACTTTCATGGTGATGCTGTGCTAGATTTGTGGCTGACAAGTTTTTATGTTATGAAAGTGATTAAGTTGAGGAATAAATATAAGTGAAGATTTCTGATTTTGTTTCCTTCCATTCATCTCTGTTTACCCCTTCTCTCATTTTCCCTTTAACACTCTTTTGATCAAGTCAAGTGTTACTTCATATGTAAGCTATCTTGATAACTGGGGCTCACACTCTCTATCAGAGTTGATCCCCTTCCCTTAACCTGAAAATAGGGAGGTTTTGCTCCTGTGACAGAATTTGTCTGCCCCATTGTTTCCCACCATTAGGAACTTCTGCATATAAAAGTATTTCAGAGGTTAGGGACATGGTTTAATGGTGGGACTCGATGATCTTAGAGGTCTTTTCCAACTTTAGTTCATTCTTTGATTTTGTAATTCTTGCATTTTTGTTCTCTTTAAAAATTCTGTTACATAAGGCATCAGTATCTTATCTTTTGTATACTTTACCTATTAATTGTAAAATTACTGTGAAATCAAAATTGAGTAGAAGTAAAATAACTGTGCCTTTCAGTGGTCTGCTGGTGGGCAAACTTAGTGCAGTGTCTGTGTGTGGGAGCTCGGAGCTGTCTCCATTGTTATCAGCTTGAATATGGAAATGCCTTTTGATAGTGCAACATGTGCTTTCTGGTTTTGATAATGCTAACTTGGCAGTCTGTGCTGCAGTCAACAATATCAATGACCTTTTCTATTTAATACACTTATCATAATTTACACAATACAGGCATGTACAGTCACTAGTGATCTTGTTTGTTCCACTGCCTCTTTTCTTTCCTGACTTGCATTAGTAGTCCTGGGAAAACGGCAGTTAAGTGGGTTCATTTTTTGGCAGATTCCCACTTTGTATAATCACTTCATTTTCTACTGTTTCAAAACATACAATAACTAGAGTGACTTAATTGATTAAAAGTTTGTCTTTTAATTTATTTGCAGCAAATATGATTGAATCAAAGTCCTTTGAAGTTGAGCTAAAAGATGCAGAGCCTGACATTATTGAACAGCTCGTGGAGTTTGCTTATACTGCAAGGTAGTTTTGTTATTCAAGCTCATGCTTTTTCTAGGAAGCCTGACAATTGTAAATTATAAAATCTTAAAATAATGCTTTTGTGATTCATCAGTTTTGTTACCATTACAGTTACTTTTAAAGCCTGGTGTGACTAGACCTTCTATGCTTCTCCCTTTTTGATTTTATTTAATCTGTAGGAAGCTGCGCCAAAGAGAAGGGTATTTGTCTCCAGAAAGCAATTCAAAGGACTTCATGCTTTTAACTTCAGTGTTGGAGTTGATACGGAAATGATATTTCCCACTGTTCTGAAATTCAGGTCCTTATTGTTGTCAGCAGGGTCTCTCTTTATGGCCATGGTAACTGTGGCACAGGACCGTTTCCAGGAGTTACACCTTCATCTCAAAACAGGCAGGGTAACTGTTCTGTGAACAGCATTTCCCTCCTGTCTCAGGTTGTCCATGTGTTTGCCTGTTTTTGTGGTTTGGTTTTTTTCCCCCCTAAATAGAGCTCCTACAGATGGTGAGGATTGTAAACAGTACTTAATCAGCATTAACTAGGCCTATGGATGGCAGGCCTTTCATCTTTGTACTAATGGGATTAACTCTCACTAGAGAGGCTTTCTCCTTTTTTTTTTTTTTTTTTTGAGAGGAATTTTGTATATTCCATCAGTGGTGAGAGGCAATCAGTGTCAGCACCCCACCCCAGCCACATGGTTGCCTGCCCTCATGCCCAAGCCTTAGTCTGTGGGTTCTGTACCCTCTCTTGAAGCACTGCCAGACTGATTCTCCTGATGCACTCCAGGCAAATCAGAGTTTGCTGATGCTGATGTCCATTTGAGAGTAGGAGACTGTCATAAAAAAGGGTTGGGTTTGTTTTTTGTATGTGTGAAAAATGGCTAATCACACAAGTCAAAGCAATAGTATAGGACGGCAGAGGACCTGTGTTAAAAGCTTATTCTTCAGATTCCAGGACTTGTTACTCTTTTCCCTGCCTCAGTAAAGCATAGGAAATAAAAGCAGTTTCAAAAGATCGCAAAGGGAGATTGTGTTTTCAGTCTGTGAGTGAAAGATTCTTAGGTAAATAGCAGGAAAATAATTTTGCCGTTTCTGTGAATTGGTGTAAGCTGTGGAGTTTTTTTACTGCAGCAAATGGGGTAATTTCAGTGATGCTAATTTTACACGTTCTCTTTTTCAGAATCTCAGTTAACAGCAATAATGTCCAGTCTTTACTAGATGCAGCAAACCAGTATCAAATTGAGCCTGTGAAAAAAATGTGTGTGGACTTTTTGAAAGAACAAGTTGATGCTTCCAATTGTCTTGGTAAGTGAAATAGACTTACTGTTTATTTTTTAACTTTGCTGTTCCTGAAAAATCAATGGTATTGTCTAAAATACAGTAAGGTTCGGATAAATCCTGGCATAGAAAAATAATTTTCCTCTGAATCTGAACTGTTGCCCTTTGCCACAGGGCCCACTGACTGTGCAAGATTTCATTCTTGCTTGGCAGGACACAGGGGCTTCTTCTTTGTAAGAGAACCACAGCTGGAAGGGTGAAGCTTTCAGTTGTTACTCTACTTGCAGACAGAATTGAACAGATTTGTAACTTTTACAAAACTAGTGTATCGTCTACAAGTATGAACAGAACAAGTTTAGGTTACTTTTGATTTTATTCACTTTTCATTTTGACTGAAATCCATGAATGTCATTGGGGCAGGTTTGATTTCATATGTCCTGTATCTGTAATGTGAACTCTGTTACAGAAAAGGTAAATATGTAGAACTAAATACTTTTTCATACTTAAGATTTGGTGCACTTCATTTGATCAGAGATTAAAGAGTAACTTCGTTTTTTAAGAATTTCTTACATTTGTTAGGTAATTCTCCTAGTAATAACTCAATCATGTTACGAATGTTTATAAAAACAATAGAAATGTGTTGCAAAGTATCTGAATTACAGTGATTCAGCTGACACTTCTATGCAGTACAGCTGTGGCTTCGAAACAACTACTGGAAGAAAGGCATTATCTACTAAGGAAAATGCCACTTAGGCTTGCTTTGAGGCTTGTTTCCTCCCCTTGACTTTTGTTAGCTGGAAAATTAGTTATGCTAACACTTGATTACTTTGTTGCTAATTTATAGCAAAAAGGGAGATAAAGATTAAATCAATTTTCCTTAAGGCATTGTTTGTAAGTTGAAACATGTACTGTGCAGATTCATAGACAAGTACACAGTTCATTAAAAGAAGTGTATTTGAAAGAAACCATGGCTTAATTTGTATCTCTTGAAATTTTTTCAAGAGGTCATACATTTGGATTTTATCTTTCTAGTTTGCATTTTACTGCTTAGATTGGGTCAGACTAGTTGTAGCCCATGGGTTAGTGAGTTGCTCCTACTCCACTTGCCATCTCCTGCTTAAAAGGAGAAGGCCTGTAGCATGATGAGCAGAAGTTCCTGCTGAAAAGCTCTTTGCTTATGTGGTTTCTAATGGAAAGGTTGGAAATGGTGCTTCTCAGTAACAGTTACTATTTATACTTTGTGCCAGCCATCTGCCCTTCCAGCAACATGGACTTGACATTTTTGTCTTCAGCTGACTGTCTTACCTGTATAGAAAAGTCCCAGTTCATCATGACTCTTGAAGGAAATTTGGTGTCGCTGGTGACTGATTCTGTAGGAGCGGGTCAGGAGAGGTTGTAAAACTAGAATCCAGTTTCTCAAGCTATTCTAGTTAGACTTTATTATTGTAGCATGGTTCAGTCTTGGTTAAGGTGCTGTTGTCTGCTTCGTAATGAGGAAACATGAGGAAGTAGTGCTGCAGACGTAGTTAATACAGCCAGTGTTGCAGGTCTGACTCTCCAATTAGTTTGGTAGGGATAGGGATCAGCAGCTTCTCCTTGTTTGTCGAGTTGCAGATGAGTTATGGTAGCATGTGTTTAAAAAACAAAAAAGGCATAGTAGTAAATATTAAACTGGGATTGCAAGTGTCACTGAAATGACAGTAATTGTATTCTATTTTAATATATTAAAGGTAATTGCAGTTCAAGTTTGGAAAGGTTTTTTTCTTAATTTTCCTTCATAGGCATAAGTGTGCTAGCAGAATGCCTAGACTGCCCAGAACTGAAGGCCACTGCGGATGACTTCATCCATCAGCATTTCACTGAAGTTTACAAGACAGATGAGTTTCTTCAGCTGGATGTTAAGCGTGTGACACATCTTCTGAACCAAGATACATTGACAGTGAGGGCAGAAGACCAGGTGAGATCCCTGTTTCATACCAGCTCGAAGCATTGAGCTTCACTATCTTTTTTTAATCAAGAACTGGTTTCAAGTGTTCAAATATCTCACTTCTGATGTTCCTAGAGGATACTATGCACATAGTGCTTCTAAATTCTGGAATAAAACATGCATCCTAGCTTGGTCAAAATCAAACATTAATAAATATTCAAATTTCAAGTGTGATTTATGTATGTGTTGTTTCAGCAAACTAGGAAGAAAGAAGGGAGTAAGCAGAACAGTTTCCTTTATTGAGATAGCTTAGGGTTTCAGATTCTATAGTATGTAAATTAAATTTGGTGTATTATAGCAGTTGCTTCTAGGTTGGGATTTACATGCTTTTGGTAGAAGTGGACTACTTTAAAGTGTGAACAAACTGCACCTTAATGGCTGCATGTTTCTGAGTATGGCCTCAGCCCATTCCAGGGAGGAGTTACTTATAATGGAAACATGCATAGACAAGTTAAGCCTGAGGAACTGAGGGATTTGGAAGCAAGATGAACAAAACACTGAAAGCTAGATGCATTGGCACTGATGGATTGATGGAAGGCCCTTATTTAAGGAGCAGGCATAAAAAAGTTTAGGTTGCTGAAAGGAGCTTGGAGTTCCACTCAAAAGTTGTGACCTGTGGTAGAAATTACATTCGCATCTGTCCCATTTGGAATGCTTGGTTCAGCTTACAGCACAGCCCTGAATGCTTGTTTGTCAGCTTTTTCTTCCTACTGCAGGAAAACAGGAAGCATATAGGTGTCTGCACTGCAGCCCAAAGAGGCAGTTGTTGGGTGGTTGTAGCAGCTGGGTGGTACCTGTAGTTGCAGTGTACTTGTTGTAGCTTCTCAGTCAAATCTGTTGGAGACAGACTGAAATCTTACCTTTCTAGCTATGCTGTTCTGGTGCTTGAACTAGGTAAATTAACTTTGTTTGGGTTGCATAATGAATTGACTCATACCTTTGAAGTGCAAGAGAGATCTTGTAGCCAAGATGGTATGTGTGTCCACATGTTTTGGTGACTGTAAAGTTTCCATTGACCTTGACCCCCAATAAGCAGACCAATCAATTTGGAGCATTAAGATTTTGTTACTTGTCTTACAGTGTGGTGATGTGTTTTATGAAAATAAGAATTACTAAGAGTGGGGAATAGTATCAGATGATTGAATATGGTAGTTGGCTGGTTACAAGTGTGAATATGAGTTAGGTCACAGTTCAACATTCTTGCTGAGTGCTGGATAAAAATCGGGTCACAGAGCTGTAAGTGTTTGGCTTTCAGTCAAAATGACATTTTGGAACTTACATTCTTGAAGTTCTGTTGGTAAGGTCGAATGGCATGCTTTAACCAGGCAGCATTGGTAGAAATGTTTTCTATCATCATTAAAATTCCTTTAGGAAACTAGCCATGTGCAGTATGAAATTAGAGAGGTTTTCCAGCGGTACTATAGGAATCTTATTTTTCAGGAGTACTGTTAGAAAGTTGATACTGTACTGTAACTTCTGTTTTGGTATAAAGCATATATACATTTAGGACAAAAAGAAAGGTAGCTATAATTACTGCCTGTCCTATACAATGTTCCTAACCCAGTCATTCTACTGAATTTCCTCAGCTGATGGGATTGAGCCGTAAATATTTTTTTCTCTACTCTCCCTCACTCCCTTGTAATTTTACAGAATTGTAGCTGAGGTAGTTTAGTAGTCCTTCAAAATAATTCTGCCATTAAATATCTTTCCATGTTATATCAGTCACACACCACTGATATTGTGACCAGTTTCAGCTACAGGCAAAGGTATTGGTTGTGCTTGTAATGAAGTTAGCCTGCCACTTCAGAATCAGTGCTGTTAGATAAGCTTGCTGTGTCTGAGAGCAGCATGGAAGTATCATAGTTCATTTTTAATACTGAATTTTTGTTCATTTTTTCCTGACTCACAAGACAGTCATAAATAGAGCAGATTTCTTGGTTACCTTCCCTGTTCTGTCTTCCCTGCCCCCTAAGAAAACCCATTATCTTTTTATGTAAAGAGGAGAAAGAGAGGAGGCTCTCTGATGAATTTACAGTCATCTGCAGCTAAAAATTTCATTTAAATGGTCCCCTAAGACATAACAATAGCAGTATATTTGGATCCCCAATATATGATTTGGTAACTGAAGCAGTTTGTCAGCTTAGCTTCTACTTGATATAGTCTCCTATTTCAGCATTTCTGGGGAAGTATTACCAATGTTATGGCATAGAACGTGAAGAGTACTAGACTTAACCTGGTACAGGAGTTACCCACATAAATGGGAATTGCAGATTCATGCTTTCCATTTAGAAGGAAAAAGTTAAATA
Organism: Xenops minutus; assembly: GCA_035221455.1. Taxonomy (NCBI): domain Eukaryota; kingdom Metazoa; phylum Chordata; class Aves; order Passeriformes; family Furnariidae; genus Xenops; species Xenops minutus. The sequence goes on from JAWWEE010000074.1 coordinate 31,160,306, forward strand.
GCAGAAGTAGTAGGGTTTTCTAAATGCGTAGATGAGTTTTATTCTGTGGTTGTGCATTTGTTTTACTTAATGTCTGAACATTGTCTTTTTCTGGGTTTCATTGACTGCTTGGTTGGGGGGTGGGTGTTGGGGTTTTTTTGGAAGATGGCAGTGAACCCCACATAATAAAATGTTAGTATAGGTTAACCTCCAGCAGGCATAAGAGTCAGTTTGGTACATTACGGTTCAGTTATTTATCTTACTGTTTGATGATGTACCTTATCCTTTTCTTTCCTTCTCTCTTGTTTAAGGTTTATGATGCAGCAGTCAGATGGCTGAAGTATGATGAGCCAAATCGCCAGCCATACATGGTTGATATTCTTGCTAAAGTCCGATTTCCTCTGATATCAAAGAACTTCCTAAGTAAAACAGTTCAGGCTGAACCACTTATTCAGGATAACCCAGAATGCCTTAAAATGGTGATCAGTAAGTTGACCTCTAGCTGAAATCTTTATAATGTTCTATATAATTAAAAAAAGTGCTGTGGAATTTTTGAAGGCTGATTTCTTTAAATTGCTCTGACAACGTTTTCCCATTAAATCCATCTGACTGTGTTCCCTTTAGAATGTTGCATGTAGCTGAAATTGGATTAGCAGATTATTATGTAAATGAAGCCTAGTTTATGTAACAGTGTGACTTTCATTTGTTTTCTCCTAGCAAATGACATGAACTCCATGAGAAGTAATGGAATGGAGATTCTGTCAATGACTCATTAGGGTAATTGAAAGTTAGTCTGCCTTTGGGAAGACTAGTAATTTCAATATCATTCATGCTCAAATGTGAATTAATAGAAGAAACACTTTGTGTCAAGATTTTGAATATTATAAAGCTTCCTTAAGCAACTTAGAATGTTAAGTGTATTGTTGCGCTATTTCTATCGCTAATAAATACTGATCTACAATGATTGATCCTACATTTGCATTCTCAATGTGCAGAAAAGATAAGGAACAAGTTTCCCTTTTGATTTTAGATAGCATTTCTGAAATTTTATCATTTAAGAAAGAAAATCCTAGATGTTGATAAATATTTTGGAAATACATTTTTAATTTCAGTAGCAGTTAACTAGTTGGCTTCATTTTAGTGTAGATCTAAAAAACAGTACACAACTGCTTTCCTTCAGATTCAATGAGCAAGATTCAAATTACCCTATATGTTGGTAAGTATTTGCTGACCTTTGACATCTTAGTCATACTTCTTGTGTGACAGGAAGTTGGGTGCACTGTTTAAGAAAAAAGGATTTTTGTCAGGGATTAGTGGCTTGTAATGTTGGCAATATTTTTGCATTCTCTGGAATGTTTCTTCGGAAAATGCTTATTCTCTTCTACCAGTTATAACTAATATTTTGCATTGTTAGCTAAGAACAAAAGTGAGGGGTTTTCATGAGTGTGCAATCCACTAGACATGCCTTCTTATCAGTCAGAAACTGTGGCATGAGGAGGTGTCATTGTTGACTCCTCGTTGTATTCAAGTCCCTTCTTTAAATGTTAGCATTGTCCTCTTTAGGCTCCCAGTTCTGCTGTTTCTCTTTTTTAGTTTTTGCTTCCTTTTGCCTGTTTCAATGCACAAACTTAACTGCTTGTTAATGTTGAATAAATTAGCTGATCAATCAGTTGGTGTATAACATGAGTCTATTCATATCCTTTTCACATGGAGCAGCCAGTTTGAAACAGGAGGTAAATCTGGATGTGTGTCTCATCCTTATGTGCTGCTGTGCATTATTCTTCCCTTTTAAAGCTGTATAGGTGTAATGTAGAAACTTGGTTTCCCTCTTTTCCCTCCCTTATATCTCTCCCCTATTCCTGCCTCTGAAACATCTTTTCCTTGTATGAGCTACACCAGATTTGCAACAGTTGCTGTCTTCCTTCCAGGTGGGATGCGATACCACCTCCTTTCCCCAGAAGACCGTGAAGAGTTAGTGGAAGGCACACGGCCAAGAAGAAAAAAACACGATTATCGCATTGCTTTGTTTGGAGGCTCACAGCCCCAGTCCTGCAGATATTTTAATCCCAAGGTAATCGTTACCTCAGAATGCATTAAGATTCACTGTTTGTAATCCCGCCTGTTTTATTTGCTGATGATATTAAGTAGGGAATAATGATCTATGAAATGGTATTAGGAAGGATGTATTCCCTGCCTCTTGGGTATACAGCTGGAAAGATATGGTTAATTAAGTATTTTTTAAGTCTGTGTACCAAGATGTAATACTTCATTTTGAATAGAATGATTGTATCTGTTTCTTGGCAATATTAGATACAGAGGTCTAATCAATCCATGAATTGAGAATTGATTGGTATGTGTATTCCACAGTTGCAAATAAATAAAAGGTCACCAAAACATCAGGCAATTGGTTAGGAATATATGAAAGTCTGTATGCATGTGCATGTACATATGTGTTTGGAGAGTAACTCAAAGCAATTCTTTTTAGCATTGTTATTGGCTAATACATTAGTGTAGAACTCAGCTTTATACTGCAAGGGTTGCTTTTTTTGGTACATTTATTAGAAATATGCAACCACTTCTAAATACCAATGGTTCAGGATTTTTTTTGTTCTTAAGAGCATATAAGGAGAAGAGTGGAGAGTGAAGTATTATGTAAGTGGAAAAGAGTGAGTTTTTGCAACAAAAAACTTGCAGATGGCCAGTTTAGAGCAAGCAACTTCTGCCTAAAATTTGTTACTACATTTCCTGAATAAAATCAAGCCACAGGAATGGTGTATATCTCAGCTATGCAGACTGAATGGTCTAGAAACATCAACTGCATACAGAAGGATTACCCATACTCTGTTTTACCAGGCAAGCACATGCCGTAATACAGAAAAAAGTTGTTGCATAAACATCAGGGCTCTCTTAAGTTATGAGTTCACATGCATGTAATATTTTGTTGCAGAAATTCTGGTTCTAACTCAGCATATTAAATGCTTGTTATGATTTCAAACAGTTCTGTGTGTTATCTGTGTGAACTTTATAGTCAGTGTGAGCCCTGTCAAATCTTATTCAAAAGGAATGAACTTTGGGGATGTTTTGAACTTTTCTGTCACATTCCTTTGTAAGATAAAATTGAAGCCACCTTCTTTAAGTACTGCTCAAGTCTGAGGAGAAGAAAAAAAACAAACTACTGCCTTTGCTGACTTAGATTGAGAGACATATGATATGTATTTCCATTGGGAATTCAAAGTTCCCAACTGATGACTACTTTTTTTCTTCGTACACATACCCAAGATAAGCAGTAACTCCAACTGGAGGTGAGGGGTGCAGAGCAGATAATTCTTTCCTTTCCAGGGTCTGAGTTGGGGAAGCCTTTGATCAGGGCATGCATAACTTTTCAGACAGTTATGTGGTTTTGGCAAGGAAATCTGTTTTGTGGACAAAAAGTATTATGAAAGTCTACCTAAAGCATAGGATAAAATGGCTTTTTCTTTCATAGACTATTTGTCCAGACATAACACTAAAAAAATAACTGAGTTTGGAAGAAATGTTGCAGAACTGTCTCCTGATCAAGACTTACGGCCTTGCATGTGGATTAATGGGTGCAGGGAGAATGGGGCAGGGAAGGAACATTTAAAAAGTGGGTAATTGGAGATCTTTATTCTAACAAGCATGTTTTCTTAGTGCTTATCCTTTCTTAGCTAGCCTGTCCTGTCTCGTTCAATAGCTTTTACTTCATTTCCAATTCTAAGCTATATAAAGGTCCTTTTCTGGATGTTTTGCTTGAGTATCTGAGTTTGATCTTTAAAACTGTGACAGTAGCTTCTTAAATGCATCAAACCAAGGATCCAGAAGCCCTGCTGAATTAGCATTTAACTTGCTTTAATCAGTCTCATCAAAAGATGATGGAAGGGTCACAGAGCAGAGAATTCAGCTTGTGTATGTACTTTTGCAAGGTTAGGACCTTGGGAAAGAATTGAAATTTTGTGTGTTGTCTGTTCATTGAATAGTGACATAGTCCTTCACTTTTGATTTTAATTAAATTAAAATCTTATATGTCACCTAAAGAAACAGTTCAAAACCAAGGTTACGTTTTTCCTGAACTATTTTCTTGGTTGTAAGTAATATATATTTCCATAATGCTAACATGATAAAACTTGTGCAAAAATTTTAATTTTTACTGATGCCTTTGCACACAAGATTAGTCTCTAATGTGATCTTCATTTCCTTGCTGTCAGAAGGGTTCTTTAATTAAGACTGGATTGGATACTGTGTGTTACTTGTTGAGACTTTCAGCAGTATTATCTTAAGTCTGTATTTGTTGTCTGTGTCGCACTGTAACTGGTATTTCTATTGATGCATGTACTTCATCAAGAAAGCAAAATGATGCAATTGGACAGATGCAGATAGGCATAGCACTTGTGGAGAAATCTGGCACTAATTTGAGTAGAAATGTTTGTTTTCAGACTACTACTACCAGAAATCCTAGATGTTCTGTTAACAGTTGTGAGAAGCATTTCCTGTTGAATTTTTAATATTTAAAAATACATATTCTTACCCTACCCCCCTCCTAGGTTGGGAATAAAATACTTGTTGTTTTGTTCTATGAATTCTTGATAAAATTTTATGCATGACTTTATGAGATTTTGTATCAGCAATGTGCTTATTCCTTTGGAATTGCTGTTTCTAGCAACCAGAAATGGTTGAAAGTTTTAACTTTTTAGCAGTGCAAAATTCAACAATGTCAAGTAAAAAGTAACAGATACCTGGCAATGCTATTTCTGGACGATTAAGGGAACCAAGATACCTTTTATGAGGAGATAGAGGTGTAGTCAGTAAGCTATTAGTGAGGAGGTTGTCCATATGGGCATGTCTGCTGTTTCCTGTGACAAACTTGGAAGAGGAAACTGAAAATGAGGGAAAAGTCTTAAACAAAAGAATGTACTTTTTTACATGGCCCATAATTACATATGCCATTCTTATCATAGGGTTTTGTGGCTCTTAGGAGTTCAGATAGTTTTAATAAGTGGTTAAATAAATTTATGAAAGAGAAAAAGGTACAGCTTTTGCCTCTGGTGGTCCTGCATTACGATTTGTTGAAAACAGAGATCAGCATGGAAAGTGTCACTGTATTCCTATCTTGGTCTGTCTTTTTCTACTCAAGCCCCCAGAAATGAGGCTTGCACTGCCCAGGGCTGAGTGGATCTTGACTGTGGTGTAAAGCAACCCTTCTGCATGATTCCTAAATGTGTTAAATGCAAAAATTGAATCAATTCTATGTGGTACAGACTAACGCTGAAGAGCATTGCAAGAGGATGACCTAAATTGCCTCCTGCTGAAAGAGGAGGATACTGCTGAGTATGCTCAAGTTATGGCTTTTCATTTGATAAAGCTATGGATGAAATGGATACATGAAGAGAAGCCATAAAAGTGGGTCAGATCACAGCCCTTTGTAGTAGTAAAGGAAAACAACAGAATTTTTTATAAAATTGCCTGAAGTTTGAGCTAGAAAGTATGTTGATCTTGCACAATGCACTGAGACATTTTCTTAAGATTTATGCAGCTATTTATTTTGCCATGCTGTAGTATGGCTTTCCTTTCTAGGATGCCCCAGGACCTGTTTCTCACCATAAAGGGCCACATGCACCTGCCAGCTCTTCTTGATATGGGGGATGCTACAAGAAAAGATTGTAAGATGTTTTGGACTATAACATGCTCTGCCTCTCTTTCTTTGAACCCCCATGTAGGAGTTGCTGTTCTTCCTCATTGACCAAGGTGTTTGAAGTATGTCCTTGCTAAGAAAATGTAATGATGTAACGTCTTGTGTGAACCATTGCAGTGAAGGTCATTCAGCAGGTTGAGGTAGACCATCTTGAGGTGGCACAGATAAGAGTTAAGGTCCCATGCATTCCTGTTCAGTATAGGATACAAACTATGCTCATGGAATATCTGAGATGCTATTACTCAAGAAGTGTTCCTTATGCTGTGTGCTATCCTGGTCTGCCATCAGTTGCTGAGTTTGGTGTTCTTAAGGCTTTGGGCATTACTGCCTATATTTGATACTCACTGATTTTGCCAATCTATGCAAAATCAGTTTCTAGGCAACATGACTGCCAGTATTTGTGATGGAGCATTACCCTATTTCTCATGCGATCAACTGTGGATAGCTATAGATCATTTGTGTTTTGTAAATTCTGTAAATAAGCTTTTAGTTGTCATGGTAATAAAGTATGTATCAGAGCTTTTTTACTGAGTTGCCTGTCAATTTGGATATTCTCCTTTTTCCATTGTCTTTGGTACATTCTGTATTTTATTATTTTTTAGAAATAATCTGTTTCTATATGTAAGATGTCTTTTTCCATTGCTATAAAAGAAAATGCAATCCTACTTTATTGATCATATGCATTGTTTCTAACATAATGGCTGCAGGAGGTCAATTCTGTTGAAAAAAACACCACGACTGTTTTTCAGGGAAGTTTTACTTGGTGCACACAGGAAATGAGGAAATAGAAATTCATATTGTCATGGTTCATTGCAGCTAACTATGTCTGTGTCTAAGAGAATTTTTCAAGAGTACACCTGAGGAGTATTCTTCAATAAACAGTGTTCATGTTTGTTTTGAAAAGGAACTTAAAACTGACCATATCTAAGTCTCTGTGAAAAGCTCTCTGTTTGAAAAACACTCGCTGTGCAGGTAAGTGTTATAATCTATTAGACATTACTTGTTCTTTGTAATGCAGGATTACAGCTGGACAGACATCCGATGTCCCTTTGAAAAGCGCAGGGATGCAGCTTGTGTCTTCTGGGACAACGTAGTTTATATTTTGGGTGGTTCCCAGCTCTTCCCTATAAAGCGAATGGACTGCTACAATGTGGTGAAGGATAGCTGGTATTCCAAGCTAGGACCTCCAACACCTCGAGATAGCCTTGCAGCCTGTGCTGCTGAGGGCAAAATTTATACATCTGGTGGTTCAGAAGTGGGTAAGACACTAAAAATCTTTAAAACAAACAAAAAAGCACAAAGAAAGATAGCTGGAAATTTTTCTGGTTTTTGCATGACTGTTGACAAGAAACTGCACGTTGCCATATTAGCCATATTTAGGATTTTATCACCCCTTGCTCAATCCAACAACCTGTTTCTATTGTGTTTTGAAAATGGTTTCACTGACTGAAATTAGTAATAGTTACATTAACTAGAGCATAAAGTACACTACAGCTTTTAAGAGTAAACTAGGGACAAGGCCAGGTTGGATGGGGCTTTGAGCACCCTGGTGTAGTGGAAGGTGTCCTGCCCATGGCAGAAGGGCTGGAAATAGATGATCTTTAAGGTGCCTTCCAAATAAAACCATTCTGTGTTTCTATGACATATATTTTGGGAGTGCCACTCTTCTCTTAACTTTTGTAAATCTATGAAACTGTGGTTTAAAATTTTCTGCAATGTGTGGCCAGAATAGCTGCAGTTTGACAACAGCCTCCTTGTATACAGCATAGGCTGGGCCTAATGAGGGTTTTTAAAAAAGGGAAAGAAAAAAAGTAGAAGAAAAATCTTTTAAAAGTACTACTTCTGGTGGTGAAATCACACCTGGTCTCATAAAGGAATCTGTCCAATTTTCCTGTCAAATGACAGAAGTTATCTTCTGTTATTTTGTTATTCTGTTGGTTTGCTTCAGCAAATGGAAAAATAATACTTTCTTTAGATGTTATTACTCAAAATAATAAAGAAAAAAAGAGACCATTGGGATTTTTTCTCTCTCCAAAAAACCCTAGAGGCTGACTTATGGTGTTATAGAAACATTTTATTTTGTCTACATCTGGTACATCATCAAAAAGTTGTAGTGTAGGCGTGCTATCTTCATAAAAATAGAGCTTTAAAAAAAGCTGTGTTTTGGGAAAAATAAATGAAAAAATCCTAGAAGAAGGATACTTTCTAGTAGATCCTTTTGAGTTTGCCTTGGTGCAGAGGGAAGTGAACAGAGCAAAAAAGGTCATAATCAGTGCTTAACATTGATAAGTCACTCAACGGGAGGTTGTAACATGTAGGTCATGTAATCTGACCCCAAATATTTTAAGAGGTCTAAGGTAGCAGCAGAATAGGCAGTTCCCAGCCGCCACCTTGTGTGGTAAATGTGAAATAGCACCTTTCCCGTTGCATTGGGAAACTTTGAAGATTTATGAGATTTTATACTGTTCCTAGTTTCCTATATTTCAGTTCATGGGGAAGAACAACAGAAACTTTTGATTGTATAGTTTATTTCCTAATGCATGTTAACTAGTTAATACAACTGTAATGGAAATTTTAATTTAGCAATTTTCTTTGAAAACTGCACTCACATTACTGCATAGTTTCACTTTGCTTTCCATAAATAATATTCAAGACAGAACAGTAACAGCAAAAAAATAATGGAGTTTATTTTGCCTATACTTTTTTGTTTGAAATTCAATGAACACTGAGTGTTTGAAAAAGTCTTGTCTTTCGTGAATCTAGTATTTTCTAACTTGGAGCAGGCAATTACATGAAAGCGTTAATCTGATAAAATGCTGCAGTGTGTTTTGCTACAAAGAAATGTAAAAAACTGCGTGTTTTTTGCATCGATTAAAGAGGTTGCATTACTGTGCCAGTCCATTACGGAAAACAGCTCATTTCCCCGTTCTTGAATTGATGGGAGTCCTGTTTTATTTGCAATAACTAGCAGAGTTTAGAAGCTGAATATACTGGATTCTTCCACTCTTGTTTTGGTGCAGGGGAAATACTTAACATTATACAGAAGATGGAAGCTTTTACCTGTTTTGGGTTTTTTTTGTTTGTTGTTTTTTTAAAAAAAGGCATTAAAGACAGGGGTCTGCCTTATTTTCCATGGATGGGAATCTCTACAAAGCAATAAAGATGTCTATTTACATCAAATTAAAAAGTACATCCTACTCTATACAGTTTTTAGTGATACTGAGAATTACGGAGTAGGAGTAAATAAATGCAGGGTTTATGGGAGTCTTTCTGTATTTTGGGACTGGAAATATAGCATTGTTTTGAGGTTCAGACCCCTAGTTGGCAGTGAGTGCTGCTAGAATGACATGCTTAATTTTTGGAAGTAGAAATGCAAGGAAAAGGAGGCACAAGAAGAGGCACCTTTAACTGTTGTAGGTGAATATATCTATTGAAACAAAGAGAAAGAGGACCCTGGTTCTTTTCTGAGAAAGTTGTATGCAGCCTTCTCTGCCTTGCCTGTGGTTCCATTTCCCCAGCACAAGTCTTTCAGCTCCCATCTATCTTCATTAGAAAAATTGCTTTTGATTTCAAGTTTTCTTGGCCCCTGAGGGAAGAGTACAGAGACCCTGCACTTCCAGAAAAAGAATATCTGCCGGTTCTCAGGAAGGAAGTAAAGTGGGGAGGGGTAGCTGTTCTCTGGTTGCTAACAATTCCGGAGTATGTTATGACATAATTGAGCTATCAAATTCCAAAGGCAATGAGTATTCTGGGAATTGGGCAAGTCACATTGCTTAGAGGAAAAAGACTCATGAACTTGTAGTTAGTTTTACATCTGAAAGTTCAATGTATTTCCAAGTAGTAAGAGTAGCATGAGCTGATGATAATGGGATCGGTATTTTATATGTATATCTGTTCAGCATTTATTCCCCTCAAAAAAAAATATTTTTTGTTATTGTTTTTAAACAAAAACAGCAATTTTATAAAATTACTTACTAGAGCAAAAGAGTAAAAAAAAGTTACAAGTATGTGCTTTTGAATAGTCCTAAATTTCAAGTTGGTTAGTTCTACTTTTGGAGGTGGGAAAGCAGCTTTCCCTTTTCAACTAATGAACAAAGCATCAATTTGATAATTGCTGTTAGACTCTTCCCTTGAAAGGCAGGCATATAAATTAATGCCACTTTGGTGGGTTTCTATTTTTTTAAGGAAATTCTGCACTGTATTTATTTGAATGCTATGACACGAGAACAGAGAGCTGGCACACGAAGCCCAGCATGCTGACTCAGCGATGCAGCCATGGAATGGTTGAGGCAAATGGTCTCATTTATGTGTGTGGAGGAAGCTTGGGAAACAATGTTTCTGGAAGAGTCCTAAATTCCTGTGAAGTTTATGATCCAGCCACTGAAACGTAAGCATTGCATTAATTCAAGGTATTTTTACTCACTTGGGTCTTTGCTAGCTCTAAATGACTGAAGTATAGATGACTACAGGAAAAACTGTATGTGGTAAGGAATTTTCCTGAGTCAGTAGTGAGAAATCTGTAATTCGTAGTTTTACTTGAAAGGCAGTTTTTCTTAGGCAGCTTTCTTCCATATTTCATTTTTTAAATGATAGATTTCATTTACATAATTTTTACTTATTTCCTACAAACTAGATGTTGACTCTTCCTCTTTTGTTTGGCTTTCTTTTTCCCCAGGTGGACTGAGCTGTGTCCAATGATTGAAGCCAGGAAGAATCATGGGCTGGTGTTTGTAAAGGACAAAATATTTGCTGTGGGTGGACAAAATGGTTTAGGTACTTTAATTCTATTAATTCTCTAGCTGTTCACACAGCAATGAATTCTACTCTGGTCTCTTTTGCTAAGAATTCTGCTCTCTTCAGCTGAAAAACTGAGCAGCATCATCAAACGTGTGCTATTGCTGTCACATCAGTGTTGCCTTCCTCCTTTCACCTCCCCACTTCACTGTATCTTATTTTTCAAATTCTTGTACCAATGACTATATACTGTCAAGTTCAGATACACACCCCTACTATAGCCCAGTTCTGAAATAGTTAATATGGCTCAACCAGGCATCTAAGAAAAGAGATTGTTTTGGTTTTTTAGTTATTCATTATGTATTTCGAGATATTTTAGCATTCTTTTGAGAGACAGGTAAAGATGTAGCCACTATTTTAGGAACTTCAATCTAAAGACTTATAGATTGTCAAGTATTGTAAAGTGGTGAAAATGTGAGACCTCTTTTAACTGTCCAGCTTTAAAATAAGACCTACTGTCACAGGCAGGTCATTTATGATCTCTATGTTTCCTTGTCTTTAAAACTAGACAAATAATACTTCATTTACCAGAATAATTGGTTTCTAAAGTGCTTTTCTAAATGGAAAATTCTCATTTATGAGGTTTAAATCACTGTTTATGGTAAGTGGAATACTTGATTTCAGATGAATACTGGTTTAGAATATAGCTGAATGCTCCTGTTAAAAGTATTAATAATTGTTCTTACTGGAATAGAATGAGGAAGACTTCTATCAGGGGTGAAAGACTCATATCTCTTAACATGATAGAAAGGTTTGTTATCTCTGAGATCTAATAATTCAGGACTGGAAGTAAAAACTGACTCAGAGTCGTTAAATAGGGATAACAGGATATTTGTAGCTATTGTAAGGTGTAATTACTAACATATTTCCTGAAGAAGCAAATCTTAGTCACAAAATCTACTCTTCTCTAATAACTTTGGGTTTCTTTGTCTCTTTTCAAAGGGACTCAGGCTTTTACACTTCAGTGATTTTACTATTATGAAGAAAGATATCCTCTATCAGTAAATGGCCAATTTTGGTAAAGGTACCCATGAGCCCTCTAGAATAAAATGCCTTCACTATAGGGAAGTTTCAAGTAGATTCCTGAATTTTAGTCACAAGCCACAAATCCATCAGAAATTCAGCATGAAGTAGTAAGATGGTGGAATCTGTAGAAAGCGTTTAACGTGAATTTGTTACAACACGTCTTACTTTCAATCTTCTTTTTACTTCTCTCTGTATTTATGCTAATGGTGAACTTCTAGTTTAGAAACTTAGGGTGTTTTTCAAGGTTGGTGTTTTGGGGTTTTTTGTGTTTTGGGGTTTTTTTGTTTTGTTGTGTATGTTTTTTTGTTTGGTTGTTTTTTTGTGGTAGGGTTTTTAAAATCTTTAAAATAAAGATTTCAGTTTCATGAAACACTTGCATGTTCTAGTTCAGTCCAGACAGTATAATGTAATAAGCAATTGTCTATTTCATTGTTTTGTAGGTGGCCTTGATAATGTAGAATATTACGATATCAAGATGAATGAATGGAAGATGGTGTCTCCAATGCCATGGAAAGGTGTAACAGTGAAGTGTGCTGCTGTGGGATCTATAGTCTATGTCCTGGCTGGTTTTCAGGGTGTTGCTCGCTTAGGGCACATTCTCGAATATAACACTGAAACTGACAAGTGGATAGCCAACTCCAAAGTCCGTGCTTTCCCAGTGACGAGTTGTTTAATCTGTGTTGTAGACACTTGTGGGGCAAATGAAGAAACTTTAGAAATCTGAAGACCTGTAGGAAATGCTGAGACATTCTTCAAGGACTTGGGGAAAAATGGCTGTTGGTGCTTTGCTTCCATATTTTACTGGATCTTGTTAAACTTAACAGGAAAAAATGAGATGCAGTCTTTCAATTTGTATATACAGCATATTGTGTAATGTGGATTTTGTCATGCCCATTTTCTTGTCTGTTTTAAGAGATGGGGATGTGTTTTGAGAATCCACTTACCTAGGTGAGATCACATGGCATCTTCCTTTAAAAGGAGTCTAGGTGTGGTCTTGCCAAGTAGACCAAATCCAAGTATTTAGAACTCCTCTAAAGCATTTGGTTTTCTGGTTAAATAACACTTTTCCAAGATCAGTTGCAGAGATACTTCATTTAATAAAGGTGAGTAGATTCAGCTTGGGTTATGAGAAAGATGAGCCAAAATTTTTTCTCATTCATACCTACCTGCAGAAACCTTACTAGGATGCAATGAAGATATTTTCTCAGGAAAGACCAAGGACTGCTGTCTAATAAAGATTCCCAATGTTTCTACAGCTCTCTAGATCATGATAGCTGCCCTCTTCCAGTGAGTTTCTTCCATCATTTGCATGACAGCTTTTCAATTTTTTAAAGTTAGAGAGGCCATATATAGAGATTAGAGAAACACTTTGATGGCTTCTTTGGCATTTTGGGGAGCTTTCACAGAAAGACTTTTTTTTGTGTGTTTTTTTTTTTTTTTTTCCTTACACTGAGGTAGGGGTTGGTGGGTGAAGTTGACAAGAATTGTGCACTATAATTAACAAGTTGGAAACTTGGAATGAATTTTCAATCTATCTTCCCAGGCATCAGACTGTACATACTGCGGATGCCAAACCATTAGCAAAGATGGGAACAGGAATGGGAAAAGCAAAGTCAATACAACAGATATATTGATTTTTCTTCTTGAAAGTGACTGTTTTTAAAATGGCATGAACCAAGTCATTAAAGATACTTTACAGAAGTCTTCAGAAGTTGCGCATGGTTATTCATCTCTGGTTTAGAAGCAGAAAGTTCTGTAAATGCTTCCAGCCACCATGATGGTAAACTTTGTTATCCAGCGTAGAAGTCCAGCTTGTCAAGCTCTTGGTGTCGTCAACACTGTGTGCCTCTTCCTAGTACTGGAAAACTATACAAATGATGTCTGTATGTCTGTCTTGCTCCCATGCAAGTTTATGAATACCTTCATTGTAATTTTGTCACCTCTCTTCTAATTTGCTAATTTTTTCAGGTCTGTTTCTATAAGACTATTGAGTTAACTTCAAAAGTTGGTGCTTGCCTACCTGTACCTTGTACCTCACTGGTGCTGTGGATGTTTAGTTTGCTTTAATTCCAGAGGTCCTCCAAATTCTCCTAATTAATCTGAATCCTGGTTTTCAAAGTCTTTTCAAAGTGCTTCTTCGTAGACTTCCTTCTGGTTTTTTCCCCTCACCCTGACAGCTGCCTGTACAGACCAGGAGTAGGTGCGCCTATGGGCTTGATAGCGGCTCCTGCAGCTCCATTCTTTGTTCAGCAGTAAGTGAAGGCTGTGCGACTTTTTTCCTGTTTCCTTTCCCTCATCATAGGCAGGAAACAAATGTGTCCCTGTGTTTTCGCTCGTTCAGTCTGAACTTTTAGAACCCTGGAGGGAACTGTGTCCTTTTTAGGCTGGACTGGCTGTGTTATCTGGCTTGTGTCCGCTTTTAAACTTACGAAGGCGCGTTGTTTTTTCTAAGGGTTGAATGGCCCTTGTCGCGGGGTGGCCACACTCGTCCTTCGGCAGCAGGTCGGGGAGGAGTGCTCTGGGTCCCCGCACCGCCCTCCGGGTACCCCGGCTACCCCGGGGATGGGGCGGCTCCTGCGCTGTCCTGCTCTCCGGGTTCCCCGGGGATGGGGCGGCTGCTGCCCTACCCTGCCCTGCCTTGCCTTGCCCCGCTGCCCTCTGGCAGTCTCCGGGTCGGCACTGGCGGAGTGGGGCTCTGGCGAAGAGGCTGCAGGATGTGCTGCGGGAAACTTTCCTGCCGGGAGCAGCCAGTAGATTTCCAGCAGGTGCGTGTTGTAGCTGGAGGAAGGTGTTTCCGTTCTCACCGGCCCTGGGAGTTCGGGAGCCTTGGGAAGGCGAGGGCAGCCGAGGGCTGCAGCGATGGCACAGCAGGAACACGGCTGCAGTCGCTGGTCTTTATTCCTGCTGAGGAAGGGTCGGGGTTGGCCGGTTCATTTTGGTTGTTCACACCTCTTAAGTTCTATAAGTCCCTTGTGTGTCTCGAACAGACAATTTCTTCGTAAATATGGAGGGCGATTTTAAGTATGAATGTTTTCTTGGAGGTTTTTGACTGCTGCTGTCCTTGCAGGCTTTTCAGATGTCTCGCCAGAAGAGAGAAATCTTGTCTGATGTATTACGATCACAAGGCAAAGAATATCATTGGGAATTACGTGAGTATTTAAAAAATGCTGATTAGTGTGGACATTCTACGAGATAGGACTTTCCTGTTCTTCAGGTCACAACTCTTGACTTATTTAACTACCAACTTCAGTGAATTATCAGAATGCCAAAATATCCCTCAATTCCTGTATGCCAGATAGAATGCCGGAACCACTGCTGGTGTGTATGCTCTGCTCTAACATCCTCTTTGTGCCTGAGATCCTCGGCTCAAACTGTCCGATCTGATCTTACTGTTTATGTAAAGTCAAAGAAGCTGATTTAAGGACAATCCTAAGAGAATTTAGAGGAATTCTCTGTTAATAACAAAAGTCTCAACTCCTCACCTTGAAGTTTCAGGAAAGCAAAAATCCTGTCTTTTTGGCTTAATGAAGTTTTGGTAGTTTTTAATTCTAGATACCTTTTTTCAGTTCAGTTGTCAGGTCACTTTTTTTGTTTTTAAGTCTTCAGTAACAAAAACATGCTTTTCTTTTCCCCCTTTTTAGATAAATGCTGTTAGTGATACAATGGAAAAATCTGCTGCTTCATTTGAAAGCTTTAAATGCACCTACTAAAGCAGCTTTGGTAAGTGTTAAGGAAAGCCAAAAATGTTTCTGTTCCTAATGTCACCTTTTAAATGAATTAATTTAATTTCAGTTACACATATTTCTGAGACATTGCTAATTGTGATGTGCCACCTGGGCATATCTTCTGGAATTCTGAGATCAGTGAATTGCAGACAGGTGTTATAAGCCCTTCTAGTTAACTGAGGAAAAGAGTGAATTGGGATCATTCCGTGTTAGCAGGGCAGCAGCTGGATTCCAGCTTTGGAATTCTCTCCTTGCAAGACGCATGAAAGTAACCAGAGCTTAACACAGGAAATAACTGGTAGATTTGGGACTTCTGGGTTTTCAGGCTTTGGCAGTGCTGCTGCTGCGAACTCTTCCAGCAGCACTCCACTCACAGCCTT
>JAWWEE010000074.1:31187305-31218441 GCA_035221455.1 Xenops minutus
TGACCTTTTAAGTTTATTCAGAAGTAACATGTTTTGAAATGAAATCAAATGCTTTTATTTTGTTAATTTTTGTTTCCCCTCTTGAGTCTCCTATGCAGGAATAAACCCACAGGTATAAACATTTGAATGTTGTGGTTTTTTGTTATTTCTTTGTTATTTTGGAAGGACTTTTTACATCTCAGAAATGAACTGTTGAAACTAAAATGTAATGTTCCATTATATTTCATTATATACTGTCCTGTGAAATTCTGGGCAAACTGTATTAAAATAGCTGTACTGAAAGAATGCTTCAGTCAGATATTCACAGCCTACTGTGCTGTGGATGCTAGAAAGAAACAGATGTTCTGCAAGAATGCTTGTTGTTGGACAGCCTTGTCTTTTGCCTCTTCAGAGGGTTTGTGCAGCCTTGGACTGTTGTGTTTGGAGAGAGAGGAAGGGCTCTTGTGTGGTCTGTACTGTGCCAGTTCATCTCTCCCCCAGAAGCCACTTCCCTGTGCCAGTTGATGCAGTTCAGCTGTTCTTAGTAGTTGTGCCTGAGGTCACCCTGCCTGTATGAATGTCACACGGTTGAGGGACGGCAGCCCTGAAGATGGAGCTTTTGTGTTGCTATTTTGTCACCTCTTGGATGAAACTTTGCAAGCAATTGCAATACTGCCTTTCTGTGAACTGATGGAATTTTGTTGTCAGGTTCTCAAAACTTGATGAGTGCATATGTTAGTAGTGCTTTTTCTGCAGTCATGATATTAAGGTATCCATTTTGTTGCCAAGATGCTCTAAAGCAGGAGTCAAGAATCTTTCAGAGGATGTCCTAGACTCAGGGAAAGAGAACATTTGCTCTTGACCAGGCCGTCCCCTTAGTGGTCTAAAATTGCTGAACCTCACCTTTAAGAGGAAAGGAAAGGTTTTCTCCAGGACACGTAACCAAGTCAATGGTTTCTGTAACACTTGAAGATTACATTTCCGTTCTTACTATGGATCCCACAGTCCTTCAGAAACCTTGATTAAAGTCATGGATCTGACCACAGGTCTGTCAGATACTGAATTGCTAAAACAGTGGGAGCAACTGGAACATCTAGGATGATAAACCACAAGTAGATGCTCTTCAGGCTCCATGCAAATCCATGTTCCTCAGTCCATGTGCTCATGGACTTGCAGGTGTTACATATATCAGCAGGCTGTTGCTGCTTAGCTGCCCTAGGAGCTTTCCAGGCTTAAAACTGCAAGGGCCTTTTTTAAGTCTAAATGCTTTTGTTTAAAAAAATAAAATTGTAAGGCAGTAAAAAACCCTGAGTATTCTACTGTACATAACCAAAGAACATTGGCTCAGTGTTCTCAAACATAATTCTAACCTACAGAGACCTAAAGGAAGAAGGGGATTTTTAAGTGTTAGGTCACCTTGATATTAAGAGACATAAAGATTAAGTGAGGTATTCCTAATTCAGATGACAAAAGAGAAAGAAAAAAGATTAATCAAATGCATTTTTTAGATCATCTCACCCTTAAAAGTAAATTAAAAAATGCGCACTATTACAGAGATACTAAAATCTGGTGTTTTCACAAATGGGCTTCTGAGCATCTGAAAAGACGGCAGAGAGCAGCGTGATACGACTTACCTAGCAAAAGAAGCTATATATTCAGCTGCAGAAGTAGAGATAGGGATAGGATAGCATAGAAGAAATTAGTATTGCTCTAGGGGGCTCACTAAGCTGCAGAAAATAGGCAACAATTTTTTAGACCAAAGCAATATATCCTGATACTTGCTTTGAGTTTTTCGTTGGATTTTTTTTTTTCCCCCCTGTTCATCCTGTTCTGTTTTTGGCATACTTGATTTCAAAGTTGGTTGCAAGTTACAAAGGAGGCTAAATAATATCTTCCTTTTTGCTACAGTCCTTTCCTTTTTCTTAAATTCTCTTTTTTGCAACTGTTTTTTTGTTTGGTATATGGCTGCTCTCCAGAAAGTCATAGTATTGTGGTCTGGCATATTAAAAGCACATATAGGGTGGCAGCAAACTCACAGATGTCACTTAATGTCACTTACTGTACCTCAATTTAGAACAGGAAACATGAGGTGACTGTCCAAGCAAAGATGTGTAATATGTCCTGATTAGCAGAAAAATCTTGGTCAGTGAAATAGGCTAGAACATTTAATCTCCACGTGATATTTTCAAGTACTTCCCTTGCTTTTAAATAACAGGATTTATGAGTCACTGAAATTCTTGAAGTGTGGTACAAACAACTAATTTGAAGAATGATTTGAAGTTTTTGTTTTCAAGAGGTCATGGATTAATCCCCAGACAGTAGCACTTGAGACTTGCCATATTCAGGAGGAAAACCCTCCACTGCTCAAATTTTCTCTACCCTTTTTCCTCTGCTAGTGATACTAGCAGCACTAGCAGATCTCGAAATGTGATTTAGCCTCTGAGAAGGCAAAAAAAAAGTGAACCTCAGAGAGCATTACATTATGTCTTAAAAATTAAGCATCACAGTAGTCATGTGCTCTGTAGTTTCACAGTGTGCAGCAGCCCATGGCATGGTAGCCTTACAATGAATGAAGGAAAATGGACTGCAAATAACCAACTGACTAGATTTAAGCCTCAGAGGATAAGCTAAGGGCATCAAAACCAATAAATTAACAGAAGGCTAAGGAGAGCTTTCACAAATATGCCTGGAAGGGAAAGGAGTATGAAAAGCCTATTAATACAGGAGCACTGAAGGGAGATTGATAACTCTGAAATGGTGGAAATCTATTTAAAAAAATATTTGAAATGAGGGATGGTTGAAAAATCAATGAGGATGTAATGCAGTAACTGATAAAAAGCAAGTAAGAAAATATTTGTGAAATGTGAGCTTACTGCAGCACAGTGGGAGTCCAGGCAATTTGCTGTACTGGTCAGTAAGGGAATCAGCTAATGGACTTGCCAGAGTTCTGGTAAGTGATATCACTTACTCAGGTAAGTAATAGAACACGAGGGATATGCTCAGAGACTGAGGAAATAACATAGCAAGCAAAGGTTCTTATTTTGTTAACGATTACAAATAATTTGAGGTTATAAAGACAGATCATCTGGCTTTTATTAAGACATTTGATACAGCATTTAGGAGGTGCAGATGTTTATGTTACAGTTATTATGGTTAGCAATTAATCACAAACATCTACAAGTAAGTGAATGTTTTTTGTTTCTAGTCTACCTCCTGTGTCCTAATGCAGAGGACAGAGGGAAACTGCAATTTGATATTTACCTGAGCAATAGTGGAGGAAGAAAGACACAGGTTGTACTTAGGCAATTTAAGTAGATTTCTAATTATATTTGACCTAATATAAGCCAGCAGATGAAGGAAAAATCTGAAGTACTAATATTTAAAGAGACGAAGCAAACTAGAGTTGAAAGGTGCTGCCGGGGAGATACGAAGCCATCATGGTTCAGATCACTACAATGTAGTTTGGGCTGTAGGAATCTCCTATGCCTGCAGTAATGCTGCACTTAGCTCTGAGCACACAATTCCCAGAGACCTGCAAGATGAGTAGAAGGAGATTCAGAAAGCAAGCAAAGACATTGGAAATGTGAATTTAGGAGAGAACTTAAGAGCAGAATAATTACTGCTTGGTGAAAGCAGAGGCTGCGACAAGGAATGACTGTCTTAATGAGAGGGTACCCTCTTAGGAAGGAGGAAACAGGATTTTCTAAGGTGTTCTAGTGACCAGAATATTGCACTACTTCACAGGCGTCTTAGACAGGAAGTTTCCCACCTGGGAAGGGCCTTTTCTACCCCTGTTAAGATCTGGCCAAGCCAAAACCAAAACACTAGAAACCTGTCAGGACTAACAGTACATGTCCTCAGGGATGCAGCAGCCAGCAGAAGCAGACCTGATCCCTTCCCTTTGAACCAAAATACACCAACACTTTTGAAGAGTGGCAGGAGCGCAATGCTGAGCATTTAGGGCAGGCAGCTTGATGTTCCTGCCACCTCTTCTAGGAATGATATAGGGGGCTGGCCATAAAGAGGGACCCTCTCTCCATTGAGCTTAAAGAGGCAGATTAGCTCCCTAATACTGGGAGTGAATATGCCTTTTAGTCTTGAAACACACATTTGCCTTGCAACTCTCACTTGCAATTTTCCTGTTAAGAATAGTAAGAAAAAAACAGAAAGTTGTTCTTAGGAGCTCGGCCCTTGGCAATATGCTTATTTAATCTGCAGTGCTGTTGCCAATGTTCAGTTTCGTGTGCAGAATAAAGCTAGGCACCTTCTTACAGCATGGTATCACACAACAGGCTCTTTGGTGGGACTTACCCTCCTGCAAAAGAACAAAAACAGGTCTTAAAATGGAGGGAAGAAGAGCAAGAACAACAACAGGATTTAAATGTTAGCAGGCTGATCAACATTTTTGTTCAGGTACACTAATTGCTTTGTCTTTCCTCCAGAGCCAGTAGGGTTTGTTCTTACCATGTCACATGGGAGACGTAAGAAACAAGTTTTATACCTTTCCTCTCCCAGTAAGCAGATCTGTTAATGTTGGTAATTGCATATTAGTCATCCGAAAAGCAATCTGGTGGTTTTAAAGTACCTGCAGCAGTTATATCCTGTTGCACCTGAATTTATGTTTTGTTATGGGAGTGGATTCTTAGCAAACTAAATGCTTTTTAGTCAACATCAAGTAAGGCTTCTGCAAGTCTTCCATGGAGCCTTATCTTTGCAAATCACATGAAATATGCATGTTGCATGTGCCCTACAAAGTAATTAGATTAGTTCTAATTATTCAAAATAAATCCACCCTTCTGTGTGAATCAAACAGCAACATTTGCATGTGTGCATGTAAAACCACGTCACATCACTTTTAAAATGAGACTAATAAGGTACAGTTTTGATCTCTGATAGCTTCACTTTTCTGTCTGCCCAGTTCTGTTGTTGTTTTTCTCAGTCTTACAAGCATCTGTACAGCTCTGGCTCGTAACGCGCTCTGGTATTAAAGCACTCTGTAGGCACATGAGATTTTGTTGTTGTAATTTACTTCTACAAGTATGGGCTTCTCTTGAAATATCTGTAATGATGAAATAGAACTAAAATACAATAAAGCTGAAATAGCAGTTCATAACCATGGGTTTCATTACAAAAAAAAAAAAAAAAAAAAAAGGCTGGTATCATTTACTGTTTCTGTATGATAAATGGACAAAAAGAGGTGGAGAAGAACCCTCTGCATTCAGTATTCATATACTCTTTAAGATAGAAGAGAGCCTTCAGCATTCTCCCATAGACTGTATGCTTGCTCAGGAGCTCCCACGGGGCTGGGGACCAACAGGCCCTTGCAAAGTGAAACACTGCTTGAACTTCACCCTAGGAGCTGGCAGAGCATAAAACAGAGACCCAGCCTGTAGGCAGATCTGCCTGCCGTGAGATAAGGTTGCCTCAAATCTTACTGCAGATCCTCCTGCCTGGAGTCTGCTTCAGACATCTCTGTCTACCCTACCTTCCTGGAGACTGATGTCTTTACTCCCTGCCCTACGTGCCTCCCACTCCCCCCAAACACCCTGGTCCCCTGCTTGTGCATACAGGCAGTCATGACTCCTTTGGCCTCCCTGTGCAGGTTTTGCAGATGATAATGGCCAACAGAAATCCCTCCTCTCCATTAGCCTGTGTCTCTACTTGAAGCCAGCATGGGAATTCACATGATATTGGGACACAGTACTCATGATTTGGCACCTCCAAGCGAGCCTGAGCACGCAAACATCACAAGTTGGTGCTGATACAGCTCCAGCATGACCTGTCTTTCCAGCTGATGCTGTTTAAACGTTCTGTCCCATCAGTGCCCTTTACTCACATATTCAAACTCCAAATCACATGACATTTCTAGCAAAATGAATCCCACTTAACCTTTCATCATCTGCTACAAGCACTGGTCAGCTCCTCCTGCCTGTTTCTCCCAGGCAGCTGCCTCTGCCTGTACTTCTCAGGACCACACCTAGAAACTCAGAGGTACTAAAGCTCCCCCTGCCCCCAACATGAAAGTGCTTCTGGTTCTCTAGACACTTGTCTGAAACATGTCACGAAGTTTCTTTTCTCCTAAGGAACACTGACACAGTGAGGTACCTTCCTGTTTGGTTGGTCCTGGAGTGCCCCACCCCTTCAGCAGGGAGGATGCTACAGGGGTGATCTCTGTCCTGAGCTGTGCACTGGGGGGCAGAGGCAGCACCAGCAGTTTGTCACCCATCAGGTGTACAGCCCCGATGGCAGGTTGTACAACTGAGGAAACACCTCTGGGTCTCCCCACAATAATGACTGTAGTTCGTTTGCTATCGGGTGCTTAATTCTCTGTCTGCTAACAACCAGATAAACTTTCTCTTATTTTTCCCTTCTGAACATTGCTGTACAAAGGATGAGGAAAAGAGGAGGAAAAAACAGCACAAAGTACTTGTAAATTTGCTCAAATCCATGGTACTGCCAGAAGAAAAGAATCTGGACACACAAACTTTTGGTTATATGGTTGAAGCACAAGTCCATCCTTCTTTTCATAGCAAAACTACAGCAAAATGACTATCAAAGAGCATAAACAATGTAAGTTAGTTCTTGCAAAAGGAAGTATATCTCAGTGCTAATAATAGGTCTGTACTGAGGTAATCAAGGTTATATTGGACACTTGATGACATACAAGGCTGTCCTGTCTGTGCTGAAGAAAACAGGGGTCTCTCTCTGACCTTTTCTTATGTATTTATCTACTTTGGTTTGGAAAAAACATTGGATAACATTAAAGAGATTAGTAGATTATCTTAATATTAAAGACAGTACTGGAGAATAAACAGAGAAATGCACACAAGACCCTCCGTGATCACAGCTGAAATAAATGGGTTCTGGCAGCAAACTTAGACTTAAGTGGTCACTGGACAGGCTTTATCCTTATAATGATCTACTTTGAGAAGGTTTATTCTTCCAACAATAACAGAAACAGTCATGAATAGAGATAGTCCTATAAAGTGACAAAAGAGTACATGAGAACAATATATAGTGGGTTTTGTTGTTTTAAAACTGTTGGAGTGTGTGTGGCTGTAATTTATAGCTATGCATCCAAAATCATTTACTTAGGAGTCTGTATGTATTGCAGTATGTCTACAGGAAGAGGAAATAAATTGCATTTTACAGTATTCCCACCTCTGAGGCTGGGCCTGCGAGGATTCTGGGCCTTGGAGGTCAGCCAAAGGACACAAAAGCTGCAAAGCCCCAGTGCACACTGTGCATCTTCCATGCCTTGCTCAGCTCTCACAGACCCTCAGTGTGGACCCAGCTCCAGAAAAGATGGCCCAGGGCTGTGATGCTGGATGTTAGCCACCTAAAAATTTCCCTATGAAAGCAGGACTCCCAAATACCAATTTAAGTTTCTGATGTAGTGCACAGGAGTCAGAAAACTGCTGAGGTCCAATTAGTAATGTTTTCTGGTTTATATTCAAATCACTCAATTTTAGCAGGTTTCCTAAAAAAAAAAAAACCCTAATGGCTTTGATTATACTGTCTGGTCATCTGCCTGTGATTCCTTCTGCACCAGTCACTTTTTTTAATCCCATGGCAAGTTTTCAGATGCTTAAATCTCAAAGATAATAGTCTCATAGTTGCAGTAAGAATTGACAGCTGGATGGGGACTTAGACTAATATTAGTGTTTTAACGGATAGAAAACCAGGCAAAACTCAACCAGGATGATTGCTGCAAGCAACGGCTGGCTGATCAGCACGTGTGTAGATCTGGTATCTAGAGCAGTTTACCAGACATTTGTCTCATTGGGGTATTAAAGAGGACAAAGGGAACCAAACTACAGGAAACTAAGTTTCATATGCACATTCTGTGGTTCAAACCCAACTCGTTTCCACTGTCAAAGCAAGGTTCTTCCATGTTCAAACATGGAACCCAGCAACAAGGGGCACTTCAATTATAAGAGAAAAAATTGAGGCCCATAACTACACCTGGAATTGCCAGTTGCTGCCAGTTTCATACTTAATAGAAATCAATGAAATTATCCATGATCCAAGAGCTTTGCTGATGGAGTCCAAGACTCCTCTCTCAGGATTCCTAGGATCCTGCCATTATAGGACCTTCCAACCTTTCATATCATATGAGGAAAAGAGGATCATTGCAGAAGAGCTTCTACAATGAAACAGAAACCATGAATGATCTTTCACTTAAAACTAGAAATAACCATCTGACTGAAATAAAACAATTTTTATTACAGTTTTTGCCTTCTGACCAATTTCTAGCCATAATTGTTCATTAACCCTTTGTCCTAACATATGATACACTATAATAATTTGCTTGCTCTGCCATTTGGCAGAGAATGCCATTTCTGCCAAAATACATGAAATTTTTCAAGACATTCCACATATCCTGATTATTCTGAAGAAACTGCTAACTATAGATATCAGTTGAGGAAATTTGCAAGTTCATTCATCTTCTAACCTTAAATCTAACAAAACTTACTCCATAAGTCTTGAGATACAGGAGAGTCTGAATGTGACTGAACGAATTCAGACAATTTGAGATGTTTTTCCATCACACAGAGCAGAAGAAGCCCAAACAGCCACTGGCTCCCTCTGTTCGAACTGGAGAGAGTTGTCTGTGCATCAGTATATGCAGCTTCCTTTATTTTGCAGGACAACCACATCCCCCAAAAAGGATCCAAAACATTCAAGGCAACCCAGGTCTGAGTAAGAATATTCAGACTCACCAGTAAATTGAAGCTCGGGCAGACTCCAGAGCATGGCTCTGATGGGCTTTCCACAGGAAACCCCACTGAAGCCGTAACCACTTGTTCTCTAACTTGACACAACTTCTGCCTGCTCATATTCCATCATCTCCAGATGGGACTTCTTAGTTATCATACAGAGCTTGATAAAACTTTTGAAAACAGTCAGGCAGAACTTTCTCCATTCAACTGTAAAACAAGAGAGAGCAAAAAGCAGGAAAACCCCAGACTGAGCCTTCAGCCCTGCTGCATTGCTCCTCAATACCTGTGCTGCCAGGGCACAGAGCCTGTTTCTCACTTGTTTCAGCTGTGGCCCATTACAGCCTGAGAGGGTGAAAGACAGGATGCAGGTGTTGAGAAGTCCCTTACAATGATAATGAGAAAAGAATGACACTAAAAGTTTGCTTGGGTCCCCAGCAGAGAGCAGGTTGCATCTCTACATGCCTTCTCCTCTTTCTGGGCATGTAGGTTGATCTGAAGTTTGTGTCTTGGATCATCAAAATGTTACCCCAATCACAGGAAAAAAAGGTGTAACTATGCTACTTATTCTCTGCTGCCACACTCTTCTGCCTCCTAAGTGTTGTCACCTGTACTGGCCAAATTGGAAGCCACCAGAAATCATCTGCTGGCCCTGTGGCTACTGCAAGAACTTCAGTTAATACAAGAGCAATCTTTGCTTATGATTGACGAATTAATAGGCAAGTACTAAGTAGGGCTGTGTTTATCCAGGGCACCAAAGCTGGCATAGTAGAAGGCTGGCTGAGCCGAGGCCATACTGTAGAACCACAAGAGCACATGAAAACACTCCTGCAATGCTGGTGCTTGGCTGCCTGGTTGATCATTATATGGTCATGAAATGCTTAGCACAAAGCAGCAATAGCTGATTATACCTGCTAAATACTGCTGTGGTACTAACACTAAGTGATTCTTAGAAAGTCTGTTTTGCCAGCTCTTAATTGCAGTGAAGCTTGGGAAGATAAAAACATCAAAGGAATACTTTTAGCTAACCAGTTACGTTTTGTCTTTATTACTGCGATCTTTTAAAATTTCTCACCCTATTCAATTTGAAAACCTGCTGTAGCCTGTTAGAATTTAAATTAATACATGCTTATTTGGAGACTTTAAAGGTAAATTAAAGGTTCCATATACTGGTACAAAATTGCTTCCTTTCAGTGGTTTGTAGGTACATAAGATATAAATACCCTTCTGGTCTTCCACATTGTCCATTATAATCACCCAAGCTAGTAATTTTTTAACTGAATTTAAAAGCTCTCCTTAAAGATTGTGATGTATCTTGAAAATATATCTGCCTGTTCTCAGCACTACCTCTTTAAATTATTATTAGCAAAAAAATTGTGTTCATCAACTCTTTCTTCACACAACCTTCTGCAAAAGCATAAGAGAACTGACTTAAACACCAAGGGAGCTGGGATTCAGAAAGGAACTTAACCTGAAGTCACTACTGGGAAACAGACTCTTACACCCTTTGAAATGGCCATAAACTGAGGCGTAGCAAAACAACCTGTCCAACTAGAATGCAATCAGTAGGGATAGAGTCTCTTTTAAATTGCTTGGTTTGTCTTAGTCTATATTTGCTCTTATTTAAATAATGAATAGTTCTCATTTATATTCTAACCAGAGGTAACTCTTAAGAGCCAAAGCCTTTCTTGTGTATCACAGATGCTTGTTTTAAGGAGAAGCCATCTCAAAGCTCTGGATGACTTAGCTGGTCCCCACCTAAAAGGAAATCACTTTTCTTCTCTTGTAAATAATTTGAAACTTTGTTTTCAATTTAAAAATAGTATGTTACAAATACGTTGTGAGAGAGAGTTCTGCGTAATCTGAAAAGACATGAAAAGTATTCAAATACTATAGGAATAAAGACTATAAAACACATAGGTTAATGAAAGACAGTTTGCATGTTCCTCTCCTTTCAGTACAGAGTTGTGATGAAGCAGCAGGTTCTGTAACATGAGCGAAGATTTCAAGGAGATTGCATTTTCTGGAGCCTTGAACTTCTGTCTGCACAAACACACCATACTAAAGCTTGCAAACAAATGTCACCTGAAGTCCAAAGCATGTCACTGTGGACACAGTGTAAAGTCCTCCCTGTGCCTTTCAGCACACTCAAATACGTCCTTAAGCCTTGTTACATTTGACTTCAAAAATTTTGTAATGCAGTTTGTTCCTTACTCTGTTATTTAAAGTTGCTGTGGTTCTAAGAGCCTTGAAGACCTGGCAGGCAATTCTTAATTAAATACTTTCTGATTTTCATACAGTTTTCTTTTACCACTGAATCTAGCTAGCCAGAAACATTTTAGCTGCTTAAACAAGCAAGCAGTTGTCAGTGCCATGTCTATCCCAGGGAGAGACTGTATTAGTTCCTGGAAAGACCGTGCTGGGTTATCCAGAGGGAAGGAGAACTGGATTATGATGTTTTGGTGGGCTGCTCCACTGAAACAAAATATCGTCTTCAATCACTTTCATAATCTTCTCATTTCATATAAATTAAAGAAATAAAGTTGCCTTCAAATGTTTTCAATCGCTGCCAGCACATGTCTTTAACAGGGTATTGGAGGTGCTGGGGGGATAAATGGGGTCAGAAATACACTGCCATTTCTCAGTGCAGTAGGCAGAGTGCTGATGGTAGTTATTGATAACTGCATGTACAACTGCATGGTATTTTACATATTGCTATACTTGCAGTGCTCGTTTCGATTGAGGTATTACTAACTCTCCCTTCTCTTGATTTTCCTCCCTTAGTTATAAAAAGCAAACTAAATTATTTATCCCAAGAGCAGAGTGGCAAAGAAGTCTCATTCAAAGGAGTCATATTCATGTATCTTTTTTGTAGGTGCACATGCTGTTTGGAACACCCCACGTTATTGTGCTATCCCTCTCTCTGCACAGCTGAGATGGAGAACATGATGAAGACCCTGTCTTGCACACTCTGCAAAGCAGCCTCAGAGAGTAGTGATGTTTTTAACAATTGTTCTGCAAATTCTTTCTCCCTTCTTTCCTCAGTCACCTGGCCCTGAGAATTTACTACGAAGCTTTCTACCATGTTCCAGTTAGATGAGGAGCTATGCATCATAACTCACTTGTGTGCTAAGTGTTGTGACAAGCAAAAATTAAAGCAAACAAACTGATCTCACTTTTCTGACAGTTCATCTGTGGTTTTATGAGAAAATTTTGAGATGCCTTATCAGGTAAAGACACCTACCAGAATCCAGAGCTGAATTTCTTCTGAGGAATTGGTGAAAGCCTTATCCATGCAAAATACTGATCCAAAAAGTGGCTGCTGCTGACAGTGTTCCAGACCGGTGACATGGTGCCTCAGCAATGCTCTCTACTCACAGAACCATGGAATCAATTAGCTTGGAAAAGACTTTTGAGATCAGCAAGACCAGTGTTTAACCCAGCACTGCCAAGGCCACTTCTCACCTCACTGCCAAGCAGCAACACCACCGCAGCGAAAGGCATCAACAGGCATTTTCACTGTGGAGCTCATTTTCACTGCTCCAGCTGAGTTTTGTACTCAGAAGATTATTTCTGCCTAAAAATGTAAACATTTTTATGTTCAAAGTAAAAGTAAGTAAAAGAAATGTGTATGGGGTGAAATCCAGTAATTCAGCTCTCAAAACAGGTAAACAGCTTCATCGTTTGCTCCCAGTTTCAGACTTTTGAATTTCATCCGAGGTAACAAACAGCATGACAAGGGAAACAAGTTCTGACTTCCCATTTTGTTCTAAATAAAACAAATGCAGCTGTTTTGGCTATATACTACATTTCCTTACTTTTGTCAATGTCTTGATTAAACTTCTTGACTTGAATAAAGTTCAAGTACATGGACATTTATTAGTACTTAGTCTGCCCTCAGCACCCATCTGTAGTTTTTATTTGTTATCAGAATATCTACAGAAATTCTACTGTTAAGAAAATCGCTCACTGAAGAATTATTTGCAGCTTGAGTTTCACTGGCCTCCATGTCTTAGCAAATACTGACTTTTCTTATGCTTTTATTTTTCATTCTACAACACACCATCTGATAACCAGTTTTGTATTCAAAATTTTTTTTCTATCGTATAATAATAGGAGAACTCGGTACTCTGAAATCTAGCAAACAATTGGTAACTAAAAGATCAAATTATATCTATTTTCATTTTATAATTTTATAAATTTTTTATAATTTATTTATTTTTTCTTTAATCCAAACACCACTCACCACAACTGCAGCATGAAAAATCAATGTTAATTTATAGACGTCTGAATGTACAATTTGTTTTTCTCTTCTTCAGTTTACACTTCTCATTTCTTTACTTTTTCTTCAGGACTACTCAATTTTTTATACTTTGATGTCAGACACAGTATGGGACTAAATTCAGACTGTTCATACTGGATATAATATCCCTTATTGAGAAGAGTGGCAACTATCACACAACGGATCTAAATTTTTGTAATAACTGTTGAACTTCTTTCCATGCGCAGCAGAATCTTTTGCAGTCTGACACACTTGCAGTGAAACCTCTTCTGTTAGGCATGAAAGAGCTTTCTTTTCCTCCCAGACTACTGGCTATAGTAGTGCTCCAAGCAACCAGCTGCAATTAAGCAGCGTAGCTGAGGGAAGATTTGTTAAGCTGTTTTGCTCTTTTAGGGGGGACCATTTAAATTATAGATCTAAGAAGCAAGTATTTCTATTACATGGTGTGCACGCATTTTCTGTAATGATTTTTGTCATCTTATATAGTATTTCCCATGCTGAGCTCATAGGTCTGGTGATCAGTGTGTTACACATGCTAGACAGATTTTACCCTCAGTATTTCACTTAGCCCTGGGATTGCAAGTAGGCTGCTGTATTAAATCAATGTTTTGGTTCTCACACAGTAAAGCCATGTTGGATTTTCCAGTATTGGCAAAGAAAGCTGAAATAAGATAACCATATTCCAACGCAGACTTAAAATAGAATCAGTGCAAATTTACTGTCCTATCACATAAATAAAGGATATTGGTGTTTAGGATGAACTCAGAAGACTAACTCCTATGTATTTAATGTATTTCCCTGCCCACATGTGATCAGAACTGTTAAAGATTATTATGTAATGCATCTGGGAACATGGCATTAAAAATATACTTTTGTTCCAGTGAAACAGCAGTTCCTGCAAGCAGAAGCCTCTCCAGATGTGAGCCAGGGCAGTAACCCATGCTGATTTGGGGGCTGCATTACCACCCTCGGTGTCATTCCTAGCCCTGCCAGTGCTGTATTGCAACATCATGGCCTGATCCTGCCACCTGTTACTCTGCAGCAGCCGAAGATGAGTCGCTGTGGTGATGGATGTGTGGGAATGTGCAAGTTACAACACAGCCAGACTGTTCCTCCAGTGCCTCACTGGCTAACACATGGCCCCAGAAAGCCACGATCAATCTGTGCAAGTGGCAGCAGGCAAACCTGGAAAAACCCAAACCAAACCTCATATGACCTTTTTCTTTCTATTTCCCTCCAAGCCTCCAAATGAGTCTTCCTCAATGCTGTCAGCCACAGAAGGTGGATCCAGGTGGATTTAAATCCTAGGGAGACAGCAACACTAGGAGCAAAACAGCTCCACTAGCCCAGAGTCTGCCTTCCTTTTATGCCATAAACATTGCTATCTAAATGGGGCTTCTAGAAAGAAAGCTGGTTGCTATGTAATATAATAACCTTTTTTTCTCCTGTCAATATCGCCTGTATATTCACTACTGGGCATGGCCTCTATGGAAGAGGTTACTCTCTGACTTACTGCCATGAGTCAGTAGAAATACAGTGCAAAAATGCAGCATTTTGCCCACTTTTTTTGATGTTAACACATTAAAAAGTATGTTATGCTAAAGTTCAGCTGCCATCATTTTCATTAATTTTGACTTCTATATAAGGGAAATGCTGAGCTTATTTCTTGAGCAGTTAAGGCAGTTTCACTGGACCATAAAACAACTGAGCTTCTCTGGTGAACTCTTATCCCAAGCCCATAAGAAGTGAAACATAGCATATACAAGGAAATAAAGTAAAATTGAGTACATTCAGTTTACCTTGTTTCTTAGAAAAGTTTTAAAGGAGCTTGTCCTCTGAGACCACTTTTCCATTGGTGTCCTCTCACCAAGGGGACTACCCAGCAGATGTTCAGATGTTCTTCTTAAGTATATTCTCTTTGATAGGTCATCTTTTTGTGTGGGGTTTGCTGGTTTGTTTGTTTCTGGATTACTTTTTTGGAAGAGTTTTTTCTCTATTTCCTAGCCAAGATATCAGTTAATGCCTTTAGAGAAAACAGAGCTTCTCAGCGAAAATTTGATGGATCTCTTGAGCTGAATGATACAAAAATCTATCTTTAACACTTCTCTGGGCAACAGGGAGGCCTAAATCGATTTCATTATAATATGATGTAAAATATGGGTCTCATGCTGCCATAATCACACACTTTCACAGCAAATATCCGCTGTCCTGATTGGAAAGAGGTCTGTGCCTTGATGAATCATGATGACTCTACAACACATCATTAACAATTCATTAAGTCAATATGAGAAAAGTAGTACAGTAAAACCAATATCCAATTTGTAATTTAACTGTGGCAGCTGCAAAACTGAAAGTGGGTCAGCTGAGGTGCACAGAGAGCAAGCCAGAAGCTTACAGAGACTTTGGAAGACCATGGGCTATTGCAGCAGAACACTGGAACTATCAGGATAGCTACACCTCCTCCTTCACTGGTTAAAAAAACCCTAACAAACCTACCTAGAGATTTTAATAAACTTGCTTTGTTTACACACCTTTAAAAAAAGATGTGTGGTGCAGTCTGGAGGGTGGGTATCCATTACTGTGCTTTGCCTTCCACAGCTGGTCACCTGCAGAAATTAGCACTTCCATAGGCAGGGAAGACAAGTCTATCTGTGGGTGATGAGTGGACTGGGGCACTCTGTGGGTCTGTATCTCAAGGCTGAGCTCTTGTGAGGATCTGCTGATGTCAAAGTGCTGCAGATAATTTCTTAGCTTCTCCTACCTTCCCCACAAGCCGCTTTCATGAGGCACTTTGGGGCACTGTCACACACATGGCTATGACTGAGCAGGGAGTTTAGTGCTTGTAGGGAGGGACCAATGAGGGACATCCTTAAAAAAGCAGAGAGCTAGCATGCTTACTTGAGCCTTCCCTTTAGAGGAAATCAGACCAAAAATTACTTGTATCACAAAAAAATCTAGACCTCTTCTGGTGCATTTCTTCTTATCCACTCGGTTGTTACCTAGAAGAAGAGACCGAACTGAAACTCACTACAACCTCCTTTCAAGTAGTGGTAGAGAGGTACAAGGTCACCCCCAGCACTCCTTTTCTCCAGGCTAAACAACCACAGCTTCCTCAGACACCCCTCATGCTGCCGTCACTCTGTGTTCTTATGCTGTTGTCAAATGCCAAGTTTGGAAAAGATATTTAGATTGCAAACAATTTAAAATTGGATATTGGGGAAAATTTCTCCACAGAAAAATGCTTGTTCTAGTAAAGCACTAGAAGAGGCTGCCCAGGGAAGTGGTAGAGTCACCATTCCTGGAGAAATTTAAAAGACATGTAGATGTGGCACTTGGGGACATGGTTTAGTAGTGGACTTGGCAGTGCTGGGTTACCAGTTGGACTCAATGATTTTACAGGTCTTTTTCAACCTAAACAATTCCATGATTCTATGACCAATCTCAACTGAGGGATTCAGAGAAATGTATGACTGCAAGAAAATACCTTCCCATAAAAAATAGTAAAATGCACAGCTTTAGCTACTACAAAACCAAAAAAATATAGACACTGGGATTACTAAAAGCCTCTCTGATCAGTTGCAAGGGTTAATTCATTTTTCAGTGATAAACTGAGATGGATGGGACCAGAAACTGCTCAGGAGCTTTTTCCTTCTTGGTACCAGAACTGCAGACTGCTAAGGCAGCTTTGTTTACATGTTCAGTTCAGTCAGCTGACAGCCACTGTCCCATGTGAAGTGAGACACAGATGATTTCTTCCCAGAAAGAGAATCTGCCCAGCCTTAAGCAGAGTTCCCTTGGGAGATCACTGGTAATGGCAGACAGCATTTACTTAAATGTACCTGGTTGCAAAACAAGATTGTCTTGTTTTCCTTTGCTGTTTTGGCTAAAAGCCAAGTTCATTCTTCAAATCCCTTCTTTTTTCTTCTTCTTTTCCTTTTTGTTTTTCTTTCCATTTTTTTTTAAAGTTCCCGTGAGCAGTGATTAACAATTCCTGTATTCATGTTGCATTGATGGTGGTGTGATAGCAGTGTGAGCATGCCAGATCTGTCAGTCTGGACATGCAGGTACACATGATCTGTTCACACCCTGTCATCTGACAGGCCTTCAGGTACCACAGATGTGTATCTCCTCAATGAGATTTAATAACTGAGGTGCTAAAGCTGTGAAATACCAAGCACTTCCTGCCCACGCACTTCTTTGTAGATGAAGCCCTAAATCTCCCTGAATGTGTGTTTCTATACTAGGAGAATGTTAAGTGCATATTTTAAACCTTTTCTCCTTTATGGCTGCATGATTCAATTCAGTTGTTTAAATTGCAAAGATGGTATTCAGAGACCAAAAATAATAATGTAAAAACTATAAGGTTAATTTAAGATCTGGTGATGATCCACTGGTTTCAAGCAACCCATCAGTGTTTCAGATAGACTCATTTTCTGACCCAGTCATCTCTGGCTGGGACGTTTGGAGAAGTCAGCTCAGTTTTCAGGTGGTCTCTTCAGTCTTTACGTATCATACTTTTCCTTGGTTTTTTTTATTCTTCTTTTCACTTCTTTTACACATCTGCTCCTTCTAGCTCTTTATTTCCTGCTTATATGGCTTTCTGCTCTCCTCTTTTCTTGTGAATGTTGTTGGCTGCAGCCACAGTGCAAGCAGACCCAAATATTTTCTATGTCAGCCCTGCAGGAATGCGTAGTCTAAGGCCCAAGGAGAACGTGAAGGACTGGAGCATCACAGTAAAGCCACCTTTTTGTTATTTCCCCAGCCCTGCTGGTTTTGGATTCCTCTAACCACAGGCCTTGATCTTCAATGCCTCTGAAGTCTATTTACAACATGTTTAATAATTTCCACCAGCTGGTCCTTATTGAGACTGTCACTCAAAATTTATGTAACAATTTCATGTATCAAATAACATGGCAAAAAACTCCATTCTAACCAACTTTATTGTTTTTAGGCTGATAAATTTTTGTTTTTAATTAACAGGCATTTGTTGTCAGCAGTTTTCCTCTGGTGGTTCTCATTCTCTCTTGGGAATGAACATTCAAGCCTCCTTTCTCCCCAGCAGACTTTGGATCAGGCCCCGGTGCTCAACCACAGTGTTTGAAGGTTGGTTTTCACTTCTAGGATCAACAACCTGGAAACAAAAGAGTGCAATTAAAGTTAATGTCCCACGTGGTTTAAAAAATAATTGTGAATGGCTTCAAAACCTGACATTTCAACTGGAAATGTAGTTGATTGAATAACAACAAAAATGCAACAATCACATGAGAAGCTGCAGTCATATGATTTTTTTGCATAGTCAGTCACAGATTTGACTTTGATTTATTCTCCTTCTCCTTTCTGCCAGATAATGAGGGCTTAGTTTAAACAAGCCTGGTATCCCTGAGGCTATTGCCTTCACCTTCTCCTTGGCTGGCAGTAGGAGGGAGGGTTAGCTCCAGCCAGGAGGGTGCTGAAGGGTGGAGTCTGCCTATGCAAGATGCACAGGATGGACATCAGAGGCTGCATTACTGGGAAAAATGCTGGCTGCGGTGCTCAGGGTAGTGACAGTAACTTACACAGCTAATAGAAAACACTAGAAAAATGGAAGAAACTAACAACAAACAAATAAACAAAAAATAATAAGTAGTTAGAGTTCTAAAATCTCCTTCCATTGGGCAATCTCTTCATACTGTTACAATGCCTTGGACTTATGGATTTCCACCTGCCCTGCCCAAAATAAAAATGGTTGCTCAACTTTTTTGTTTTCTGGCTAGCCAGTGTCTCACTCACGAGTGCTATACTTTGGGACCACTGAAATTCTCTCTGAATTCCACTACTGAATTCTCTCTTGAGGACTGTAATTTGCTTTTATGCCATGTCCTCTCACCAAATCTTCTTCTTTGCTGCAAACAACAGCAAGAAACTACACAAGCCTGCCAGGGCAGCTGCTGCTGCACTGCCTGCAGAAGAACACCTGGGCTGGTGAAACCCATTGAACCTGATTTTGAACCACTAGATGCAGTGTTTGCCTGTATTACACTGCTTCTCTTGAGCCATTGGTTACACTCATTTCTAGGTTGGGCAGCAAAGTCTATTTTTTCTTTATCTCTACACTTTATGAATTTTATACAACCAAGTACTTGTCTGTGTGTGGGTCATGGCAACTAGTGAGCCAGATATTGACTGGCCATCACCACAAAGGGTTTATGATTGCACCTCTAACCATGGCTGGATGAAACATGCATGTACCCACTAAATGTTTAAATAATGTTTTACTTAACAATCAGCTCTGATCAGGAGCCAAGTCAAGGGATGTGTTTGAATTGGCCGTTCTCCATTTAGTTTACAATTGTTGCCCAGCATATGGGGAGAGCCACATGGTTAAGCAGCAATGGGTTCATCAAATGCAGTGAGCTGCTGCAGTAACACTTGCAAATCACGCTGGGGCAAGAGTTAATTTGGATTTCTGGAAATAAATGTTCCTAATTTAAAAACAAATTAAGTGCAAAAATTGATCAGAGTGCAAAACTAGTATAAAAATGCCTGTGAGGTAAATGGTGTGGCTCTAAACAGGTCTCTCAGAAATCCCAGGGAATGCTGAAAGCAAAGGGAGTGAGTCATAAGCACATGAGCTGAAAGAAGCTGAAGACAAAATCATGCATCTCTGCTTAATTCCATCACATGATGAGTCCCGGGGCCCTTCATTTAATCGGAGAGCAGAGCAGTGGAGAGACTTCATTCTCACTTGGCAGCGGGGACTGGAGGAGTTACCGCGCACAGGCACCGGCCACGCTGCTGCTCTGCACGTGCTGAGCCCACCCAGCGTCTCCGGCACCATGAGCGGTGTCCGCCACCAGCTCGGATTCCTGCTCCTGGCCGAAGCTGTGCTGTGTGCTGCTGCCACACGTGAGTGCTTCCTTCACCCCGGCATCTTCCCTCCCCACCTCTGCGTGCTCGACGTCCCACGCCAGTGCAGCCCGATCGGCTGAGCCGGCACACGCAGAGGCTGCTGGAGCCGTGCCTGGGCACCAGTAGGGCAGAGGTAGCTCCACCTCAGGAGCTGGGCCTGGCTCTGGCTAGAAATGGTGCCTGAGCTGGAGAAATATGCTGAGAACTGTTCAGTTATGTATTTCCTGCGCTCTACAGGTACACAGGGATGATGGGGGCTAAGCCTTGGCTCTTGTCAACAAATTTCTACCAATATTTTTCCAGCTCAAGCATGGCTAAAAAGGCAGAGGCAGAGTGGATTTTTCACAGTTTGCTCCAATCAGCTGTGGCTGGGAGAGGCCAGGTCAGAGACAGTGCTCCCCACTGAGACTCCTAGACCTGTGGATCCCCAACCTCAGGGAGCCCAGTGAAGGGATTAGATATGCAAGCCACCGTAGGCAGGGATGGGCAGGCTGATCTTCTGCTTCTTTCTGTGCTCTCAATTTGACTCAAGTCAAGGATGACTCCCAGAGCTCAAGGCTGGGAATGTAGAAATGGGATTTTCAACTGAAATTCCAGAATCTACAGCATGGAAATTGAAGACCTTAAAAGCTGAGCATCCATCTAACCGTGTACCTGCCTCCAATGTGAAACAGCACTGGATATAAACCTGGGCAAGTCAGGACACTTTCCCAGTTCTGATGCTTTATGGGAGCAGAACTGCCTCGGTCAGATGCAGAGTCATTGTATTTAACAGTTTTTATTAGACTTTCTTCCATCCGTTCATGCAATTGCGTTTTGATTGCAACCCATGTATATTTTTGGGACACTCTACATCCTGCCAACAAGAAATTTCACACCTTAACTGTGCCTTATGTGAAGAAGTATCTTTCATGCGCTTAGAACCTGCTGGTTACATTTGATTCTCCTCAACTTTTGTACTTTCAACCTCATCCCCTGTGCTGTTCATGATTCTGTTTTTATATTCTCCTCTGTCACCTCTTCTCTAGGCTTCAAGACACAGTGTATTTAGCTGTTCCTCACATGGAAACCATTTTATCCCTTTGTAGCATCCTCACCACCTTTCTCTGTATTTTTTCAGTTCTCTTTTACTCTGCTTGAGCCGCAGAGAACAGAGCATGCAGTACCGAAGACATGAAAGTGTGCAATGCTCTAATGACATTCTCATCTTTGTTATCTATCTAACCTTTTCCTAGTTTTTCAACAACCAATGAGCATTGCATTCAAAACTCTAAAGCTGCAAGATCTCATCCCTGAGTATAGAGCTAGTTTAGAGCCCCTCATTCTCAAAGTAAGGATACATTTAACTATGCTGAATTTCATGCAGTTTTATTTTTGAGATTAATGGAGTCTCATAACAGTCCTCTCCTCTATAACTTTAATGCACTGTTTTCAGCAGATTAAAGAAGTTTACTCTTGGTTTGTTTTCCCGTTTATGAACATTTTAAGTTATTTCAACAATTGAGAAAACTGAGTACTTATTCATAACTTTTGTTTCATATATCCTAACCAATCATTCATTCATGTGAAATCCTTTATTCTTATCCCACAGTAACTAAATTGCTTTATATGCCTTCAGCAAGGGATCTCATCAAATTCTGTCTGGAACTCAAGCAGACTCTAGCAAGCAGGTCAGCCTTGTTCTCATGCTCTCTGTCTCCCTCAGCAAAACTCAGAATATGTTTGTGAGCAATGTACTGCTTTTACAGCATATCATATTAAGGCACTGTATCTGCTAATTCTCTTCCTCCCTGCTATTTCTACCAACTTCTCCAATTTGAGCCCCAAACTTTTTGTAATCCTCTAAATCTTCCCTGGAAGTGTTTTTAGAGACTGTCATCACACTTGCCAATCTTTTTTTCTCAGTCACTGAAGCAGTGCTAGGCAAAATGTTATATGCTATGGTTAATAGCTCATTTATTTCACTCTTGAATAACTTGCCTACTTGGGCCATCCTATCTAGACAAATTCATCATTTTGTTGATTTGCTCTGTAATTGTTTTTTTTGGTGCCAACACTTCATTTTGAGGGAGATTCTCTATCATTGTAAAGAAAAATTCTAGCACAGAAACCTCCTATATTCTTCCTCCATGAATGAAAATGTAAACCAATGTATTTGACTTTTATAATATCCCTTTATCTTCCCTGAATGCTTCTTTTGTATCTACAACATCTTTTGGCCCTAGACATCCTGGCAAGCTTTCCAACTTCCTTTATATTTGGAAGAAAAAAAAAAAATTAATTTGCAGGTTTTTTATGTTTTTGCAAGTTGTTCCTCAAAATTATTTTTGTCCTGCTTTGACTATGTTTCTAAACATAACTTTAGAAAGTTTACCTTACTGTCTGATGCCACAGCATCAGCCTTTCTCCTTCTAATACACTTTTATCCTCTTTAGCTGGGTCATCTTTTTACTGCTGCTGTCCTAGCATTGGCTTTCATTTTCTCTTACGTGGCTAATACACTATCACAGAAAATACTGAACTTCTCAATTTTGCTACATTTTTCACCAAAGTGAAAGCCAGAATGAGAAAGAGGAAAGTCAATTGGAGGATAAGATCTTTTCTCCTACGATCACCTCACCAAAACTACTATAGTGATCAGTTCCTTGAAGTGTAACATTACTCTGTCTTTTCAAACTGAATTGCTCTTATTTTAACCAACATCTGTTCTTTAGTGGTTTTCATTGTTAAAGAAGAAATACATTAAAGCTTTTTGTTCCTTTAAATTCAGCAACTGAAAATCTTCAGTTCCATGTGTCAGAGAAACCATTGTAGAAGTCTTTCCTCATCTGAAAAACCATCTTTGTCTTGTCCTGAAGCTTGTGAAATGTTTTATATTCGATTGAAATAAACAAAGCACATCAGGGAGGCAAAGAAGTGCCTAAGGAGCTCGTGATTTAGAAGCAGTGATCACAGTTATTACCAAAACTGGCCTAAAAAATTAATTCTGAATTCAAGAATTATTACTGAAAATTCAAAATGAAAAGCATTTATAAAATTAAAAGTGACCCAGCTCTTTTTCATGATTTGAACATTTAGGGAAAAAACCAAACCAAAACAAAAAACCAAAAAGCAATGATTTAAATGTTTTGATCTCAGAAAATCAAAACATTCTAATTAATTAAATATTTTTTAGATAAAATCAAAGAGAATAGAAAAAAAATTATAAAAAAATACATAACCATTTACTTCAAATAATATGACACATTAATGACCTAAAACGCAATTGAACTTGATAAGCCTTTGTGAAGTACTTTTATAGTTGCTAATCTGTTTTTTTTCCTGAGCAAAGTTTCTGAAGGACAACATTACCAAACTCTTCTTCTGACCAAGACTGAAAACAATGCAGCATGTGATACAGGTCATTAAGTAAATACCAGTCATGATGTTACGCTTTGCTCACATCCAAATATATTAAATCTGCAGGAAAGACTTGATTCAAGTGATTTAGAGTGAGACTGCAGGGAGTTCCTGTAGGGCAAAAGACTGTGGGAGATTATGTTTCTGAGTGTAAAATCTGGTCTTCTCCTCAAACCTTTCAGTCCTCAACACTGGGGAGAGAGCTACCAGCTCAGAGCTGTGATGGGACTGGCCAAGGGGTGTCCTGCCTGTCCAGCAGGAATCTCACTGGGCAATAAAACATCAAGAGGAGGCAGCCCCTGCCTCTTCTTCAACGCTGTTTCTCTGGCTCTCCCTTGCAGTAAAATTAGGAGTCATACACCACTAAAGACCATGCTTAACTGGCTCCACCTGCTTTGTGCCTCTTCCAAAGCTTGGAGAAAGTCCAATACAGCCAGTTAAGTTAAAGAACACAGGGCCATTCTCGCCCTTCTTACAGGTCTCTGTATCTTCCTTGAAGTCATCCAGAACTTTGTTGCACTTGGGTATAAATCCCAGAGGCACTCTGCATTGGCTACCTTTACAATAAAGCCATGGAAAGCAGAAATCCTCACTTCCTTGATGTTGTGACAGGATGGCACAGCCAACAGTTACCTTACCTGATTAACATGACAGAGTTCTTTAAAGCCTCCAGGCTTTAATGGAACTCTGCCCATGAGCCTACTTCCAAACATATTTTTATGGCATGCTATAGTGGCTGACATGTTCCTACAGGTTACTTGGATATTTATTTTGCTTTTCACTACGTGTCCTTTGTGACATAAAGAGGGATCCTAGAAGCCTGGGAAAAGTTAGAGCCCATCATTTGTAGTAATATGAGAAGAAAGAGGTTATTGAAGTTATTTAATATCTGAGCCACTTTTAAGCAATAAGCATGAAGTTAATATGTTATTGTTGTTATATTATAAACACATTGAATTTACTATTCAGCTCTAAATTTCCTTTTCTGGAAATACCAACTTCTGTTATAATTGGTTCCACCCCTCCCACCCAAACCACCAGCCAACTCACCAAAGGAGCTTCAATGGGTCAAAATTAATTCCTGGCATAACTTCCACTACAGCACAACTCAGACACAGAGTGAATTTATCCTGTTATCCTTTTACTCATAGATTTATTAGCAGGCAAGCTGTCAGAAATCAAGCAACCTCTGTACAGGCAGCCTAACTGTTGCATGGTTATGTCAATTCATATAAACAATTGCTTTGGTATGGTGAAAATGTTGTAAAC
This sequence comes from Xenops minutus, assembly GCA_035221455.1. NCBI lineage: Eukaryota > Metazoa > Chordata > Aves > Passeriformes > Furnariidae > Xenops > Xenops minutus. The sequence continues at coordinate 31,211,843 of JAWWEE010000074.1, forward strand.
CTTTTTATTCTTTCTCTGGAAAGTCTGCAATACTGCAAGTAGGAAAACAATGTCAATCTGACAGTGGTGGAATTGTCTTTATGTTGATTATAGTTGATGTAAGTGTTTATAGCTGAGAGGATAAAATCGTTAATTTTCTACTGGTGAAAAGTTTTCTACCAGTACAAGAATATAATCATAATCAAAAAGCCGTTCAGCACGAGAGCAATGTCTTTATGGGGTGGTAGGGAAAATGGCATTACATCGCATGTTTGTTTTTCTCTCTAGGGTTTCAAGACGTGCTGAGCCATGGAAGTACTGCTGTCACACCCTCCAGGAACCTACAAGGCTGGTCTAGTGATCAAAATAAATGGAACGAAAAGCTTTACCCTTTCTGGGAAGAAGGAGATCCCAGATGGAAGGACTGCTGGAAAGGTGATTGCACATATGCATTTCAAAGATTCTTAAAAAATTGTCCAGGAAATTTACCTCATTGCAGAATGCAGGTGCTATAGTGCATTTTCACAGGGGAAATGTCCACTGCTGTGCAGAGAATACCAAATTAGAGACAATTGGCCATGATACCTTTCCCAGCAGGTTGTCCAAGGAAGCAGAAAAACGAGCTATTACGTAAAATGTTTCCCCATGACTACTAGTCTCAGACATTAATGCTTCTTGAGAAGTATTGATAGCCATGGCTCTAGGACAGCCCATTATTTGAAACAAGCCTTAGAGGACAGGTAGTTTCAACTACTACCTCAGTAGGGCATGTAGGCTTCAGTTTAACAGCTTTGGCAAAGACCCTGTTTATTATCACATGGTCTGAGCTGAGGTCCAATGACTGTATCCGTCAGGAGAAATAAAAATTTTCTCCTTTGGAATATATTGACCCCCATGGGTAGAAAACTATTCTTAGCTCTATGAAGAAAATTTATGGCAGACCAGTAAGTGATGATGGGAATATGATGAGTTCCTCTGATTGTCCTAAGTTGGGGTTTTGATAAAAGTGCAGGTGACTTAGGAGCATGAAACCCCTTAGAAGCAGAGTAATCAATGAAGCATTTCTAATGTAAATAGTGCATAGTTGATGGTAGCTTCTGCTCTGATGCATCCTTTACTGCAGTGAAGCCAATTTTCTTTTCTACAGGTGGAAGAGTGACAGCCAAATTGGACACTGATAGCCCAGCATTGGTAGGATCCAATGTGACCTTTGTTGTGACTCTCCAGTTCCCTAAGTGCCAGAAAGAAGATAATGATGGCAACATAATATATGAGAGAAACTGTACCCGAGGTAGGTAATGGCAATTTCCCTGCACTATATACACAATTGCCTGGTGCTGGTGTGAATATGCCATGGAGCTTTGAAAGCATCACAAGTGCACCCTATGAACAACAGCTGAGTTGCTTTTAGCACATAACTAAGGCACCTAGCCTGTGCCACACCAGTTTCTCTCCTAAGAAGATCACTGTGGTATTTTCAGTGTTCTGCCCCACTATATATAATGACCAGGTAATTTAAGACTGACCATCACTATAAAATTGCCTTCCCAAAACAGTTATGTTAATTTGGCTTCCTAATAGAACTGTTACTGCTTCTCAGCTCAGGCACAGCATTGCACAGACACACTGCTTTGTTCCAAACTTATAAAGCTGTAATTGGGATTTTTTTTTTCAGTTAGAAATTGTAGAATTCAGTAACAGAATGTATTTTGAAAAACCCTCTAGAAAGAGTAAATCTCACACTTCCACATTTTAAGAATTAAAAACCAAAAAATTTTAAAAATAAAGCAATATTTTTCTCAGATAATCACTTTTTTTATCTTATTTACTGTTACATGGAGAAAAAAACCCTATCACAATTCCAGTGTTTGAAGCAACTGAATCTAGAATAAACCATGCTGTTTCATCTTCTGAATCCATAAGCATTCAACAGATTTTTTTACTGATCAAAGTAATTTTCATATCAGCAAATTTTTTTGCCAGCCTAAGTTGTAGTTTTTAACTGCCTAATGCTTTGTTAACAGCTGATATCCATTCTCCACTTAATATCATCTGTGCTATTTAGGGGAAGAAAATTTCTATTTGATATTCAGAAAAGAACTGAAATTCATGTCTATGTTATTAAAAGGTATCATAGAAAACTTTTCTGACAAAACAAAGACACTTCCCCACAGTGCTTCCGTGGTCAGTATCTCTACTTAAAATTTTAGATTCTGTTTGCCAAATTAGCAAACAGCTAATAGGTAGCCCCATTAACTTCAGCAAAACAGTAGGCCACTGTGCACGCAATAGCAAATTGTTGGGCAAGCAATCTTATATTGTGTCTGGCCCATGAGAGAGTAATTTTTTTAAAAAACTTCTAAGTAAAACAACACCAAACTGGAACAATTTGGTGTTTATACTAAAAACCAAAAAAAGCACAGTTTCAGAAAAAAAATGAATGTCTGTCTAAAAATACTCCACCCTTTTGTTTAAGTATAGTAACTCCTATAACCTGGAGTGCCTGCCTCCTGTTACCTGACTTTCTGCACATTTCTCAGTTGATTAGAACATGTCCTATTTCTACCCTTAGATCCTTCAGCTTCCCTGGATCAGCTGTATGTGTACAACTGGACTGAATGGACCGACAGCTGTGGCTGGGAAAACTGCACAGGCAACCACAGCCGTAATGTATTCCCTGATGGGAGACCTTTCCCTCATCATTCTGGCTGGAGGAGAAGGAACTTTGTCTATGTGTTTCATACATTTGGTTAGTACCACAACACATGCCTTGGTTTGAGTGATGCTGCAAGGCTTATATTCACTTTGTACACTAACTCATTCGTCAAGTATGTTTCAATAAAAGTCCTTTAAAAAAGATTCCACCCTCTGGAGTGAAGATGCTGAATTCATTCCCCACTTTCCAGAGAGGCCTTTAGCTCTTTGGTCTGGAAAGCATGCATTACCAGAAGATTGTCTTTAAATCTACATTCACAGTATTACCACTGAAGAAAATTAATTTCCTTTCAGTAGTACTCAAAACCCTTTTCTAGGAAAATAGGGGTCTGAGCAGGTCAGTCAGATGATTTATTGACTGTTCACTGCCACTTCAGATTCTTAAACTTATGAGAGAATGTAGCTCTGTATATCATCAGTTTAACAGTGCAGCACTTCTTGCCTCCGGGGAGGTGAGAAATACCACTAACTGTGAGATTCTGGTCTGGTCACAGATGCTGATTTTCACTGTTTCCAGCTCCTGAGTATGCAATGGTTGGGCTATTCCTGCCATTGGCTACGTACTAAATCTTAGTATCCTAAGTTTGCTTGGCTAATTCAGTATTATTGTCAGAAATGTCAGAGCACAAGTAATAATAATGTTCCGAGTTTTATGTAGAGATGATAATATTTACCTACCTGAATCAGCTGTTAAAAAGACAAATAAACAAATATATACAAAATATTCTAGGGTATGAAGCAAAAGGTATTATATCTTCTGGCTACAGTGAAAGCAAACAAAAGATCTCTTAAAATGCCTGACACCATCCACTATATAAATCTAATTACTTATTGTACTGTAATTGCTTTGGAAAGATGTAGATGCTTTAGGAAATTTTTTTGGATTACTGAATTCAGGAACTTTTTCTGACAACTTTGAAAAAACACAGAAAAAATGGGAATAAACACACTGTAAAAGTGTTCAATCCTCCAAAAACACCTGCCAGATTACTGGAAGAGAATTCTAAACTATTTGTTTTGATTTAGACAACCCAAGATTCTCAGAGATATTGTCTCTCACTGAACAACTTGTAGCTAGGCTGAAGGGGAAAACATTAAGTTCATGCTCTGTTTCAGGTCAGTATTACCAAACAACTGGACGATCTTCAACAAAGTTTTCGGTCAACACAGCAAATATCACTCTTGGCAAACACATGATGGCAGTGTCCATTTACAGGAGAGGGCACTCGGGGTATGTTCCAGTTGCGAGAGCAAAAGCTGTTTACTCTGTAACAGGTGAGTGCACTGGAATAAGCTGTAATAAAATACTGGGGGTATGTGTTGCTGAGATGTTAAAAAAAGTCAGCACAAGCATCATCTGGCGTGAAAAGTGGACATTGGCCTGGGAAAGATTTTTAATATGAAAGTGGAATCTCTGGTAAATTGCCTTGAGTAGCGTATGTTACCTTTGTGTCTAGCTAAGTAGTGACACCTCTACTTTGCAGTGAAAAATTATTTAAGAGAGGAAATGCAATTTTCCACAGGTATCTCTTGATTCCTCATTTGTTCCCATACTTTTCTGGGTAACTCTTTCCTTCTGACATTCACTCCTCAGATCAGAAATTGAATAAAAGTAGAAACCTGTGTTAAAGATATTAATGTCTCACATTCTGATTGTTGCTGTTCAGGGACTACTGTTCTGATTGTTGTTATTCAGGGACTTTGGAGCTGTTTGTTGTTTGCAGCCAATTATCTATGCTGTATTTATTTACTTTTTTTTTTCCCTTCCAGACAAAATTCCAATATTTGTGACTATGTTCCAAAAACATGACCGCAACATCTCAGATTCCATTTTTATCAAAGACTCACCAATTACATTTGATGTAAAGATCCATGATCCCAGCTACTATCTTAACAACTCTGCCATCTCCTACAAGTGGAACTTTGGAGATGGAAGTGGCTTATTTGTAGCCAGCAGTTCTACTACATCTCACACCTTCACTCTGCAAGGAAACTTCACTCTGAATTTGACTGTCCAAGCCATTATACCTGTACCCTGCAAGCCAGTAACACCCACTGCACTAGTGCCCACCTCAGCAGGTAAGCAGCAGCATTAGGAGCTATGTTAAAATTCTGTATTCTGATATTTTACGTTCATATCTTTAGAAGGTTTACTGTCATCATGAAAGAGCTGCAAGACTCTGCAAACCCTCCACAATTTGGTTTAGAAGCAGAATCAATAAGCATAAGCTCTTCTGTGATTCTGTGGTAGGGATCACTTATACATTTAACATGTTACACATCCAGTTCTACCACCACAGTGAGAGCATACAGAGGTCTTCGGGTGGACATACAGTACATGTATACAGTACATTGTATAACTCCTACCACACCAGGTCAGGAGATTTTAGCCTTGCCTGCTCAGGACCACCTTCTGAGGTAAGATGTAAATTTACAGTGAGAAAGGTATTTCAGAACACTCTTGCAAGTTCCTTTCTGGATTGCATTAACTTCCATCCAAAATTAAATGAGATTAGTTTGAACTAGAAAAACTTAATAATATTTAAAAATATGGAATTTCCACATGGTCTTAACCCAGAACAGCTTTTCTACTTTAAATTTATTGGCTATCATATTGCAGAATAACTTTCTTTATGTTCAGCATTGGTTTATCATCTCAGAGGGTTTTAAGGTTTGCAAAAGCCCTGCAGTTTCAGCTATAATACTACTACTATAAGATTGTAAATGTGGTTATATTTTTCAAATTTCATATTTTTAACATGTGCTTTACCAAAATGTTCAGTGAGAATGAAAAATGAAAGGAAAGATATAATTTTCACCACTTCCCCTCTTCATTTTCCCACTAGCTCTAGTGTAGAACAGTGGGGAAATACCAGCTTTTAAAGAAAGCATTTTAAACCTTTTATTGGCCTTTGGATTGCTTATATAGTTGATTTGTGGATTTTAACAAAGTGTTTAATAATTTTATACCTTGTAGTCTCCCTTTTATTTCACAGAGATGGGTGACTAGCAAGGTGGCTTTTAGAGTGAGGCTACCCAGGCCACTACAGGGTTCTACAGCTGGGCACGTGTGTTTTCTTTATGGATTATTGCCGTAGTGCCGTACAGATACATATGTGACTGCACAGCTGCAAACCAAAGTCACTAATGTCCTGTGGAATGAAGGCACTTGGAACATATGGTCATATTCAGAACACCCCTCCCTAAGCAGAGCTTTTTCTGTTCCTTCTCCCTCAAACAGTCATGACTGGAGCACCTTTTAATTCAGACTCTTCTGCCATTGTTGAGTCAATGGAGGATAATCCTGATGGAGGTTGCCATATTTACAGAAATGGATACTATGGAAGTGGTATCTCTGTTGTAGGTAAGGATGTGGTCAACACGTGAGCAAAGGAAATGGCGTTAACAATGTACCAAAAAGTATGGTAGACATAATATTTATTTAGACAATTTTTATCAAATACATGAGACCCACAATAAGATCCTTCTTATGGACAGTACTGAGACTTTTAAAGATTAATGCACAGACAACAAACTGGCTAATTTTGATTTCTTCACGGCACTCTGCCAGGACCTAGTGGCAGAGGTTATGGCCCCTTGTTTTCAGACACAAGGCTGGGCTTTTGTCTGGATGTCTGCCCATGCCTGACCTCATGCTACATGTGGTGTTTCCAGGCACTTGCGCTGGAAAACGGCTGGTAGGGATGTGCATGGTATCATTCTTTTCTACATCATCAGCTTCTGAACCTGCCACACCAGGAGCACATGGGCTGGGGAGGGGCTTTATGTAAGATTGAACTGACCTTTGAATGCAGAGAAGTCCCATTTAGTACAAAGTGATTTAGTAAAATAAGTCAGTAAATAATAATAAGGGGCGGGGGGGGGGGGGGGGGGCGCAGGCAGAG
>JAWWEE010000074.1:31226812-31266146 GCA_035221455.1 Xenops minutus
GCCGCCGCCGCCGCTTCGGGCCCCCCCGGTTGCCCGCGGGGTCTGCGCGGCCGCCGGAGCCGGGGCGGTGGAGCGGCGCCAGGCGGCAGGTGAGGCCCGGCGGCCCCGCGGGAGGGGTGAGCGGAGCGACCTGTGCCGGGTCGGGAAGCCGGGGCTGCTCGGGGCGCGCGGGGTCGCGGCTGGCGCTGCCGGAGCGTCCTGGCGGTCCCCCCGGCTGCGGCCGCGGGCCAGCGCCGCCTCCCGAGCCCTGCGGGGAGCGAGGACCGGCCCGGCCCGGCCCGCAGACACCCGCAGCGACCGGGGCGGCGGGGCGGGCTCGGGGGCTCCGTGTGCCGGAGCAGGCCGGGCCGCGCCCGGGGGGCTGGCCGCGGGGAGGGCCCGGCCTGCGGCTGTGGCGGCGCTGCCAGGCCGCTCCAGCCCCATCCCGCCGGCACCGGCCGTGCGGCAAGCCGGGCCCGGTCTGTGCAGGCCACTCCTCTTCTGAGCAGGCACTGGAGACTTCACATGTGGCTACAGGCAAATATTTAACTTTCGTAACCACTGCGTCTGGAGGGGCTGTGGTCACCGCTAATTTTCTGCATGTGTGACCACAGCAAAAAGCTGAAAGTCCCTGAGGTCAAAGGCTTCCATTTACAGAGATCTGATCCAGTTTCATGTCCCCGTTCATGCATATAATTGTAGCTGTTGTTCTTTTGTTTGGCTGTCTTTATATTGGGAAATATAAAGCTTGGCTTTGTGCTGATGCTCGGTCTGCACTAACATTCACTTTATAGTGGCAGACTTGCATTGCTGACAGATTCAAATTATGCCTTCACTGTGCACACAAATTTCATCTACCTAATTAGGACAAATTAGGAATAAACTGATTTCTTGGTGTGAACACAAGGTAGTTGCACTGATTTACTGGTTTCTAAGCTGGCTTGCTTAAACTGTTGAAGGACTAAAGCTTTGTCTACAATATCATAATCCTCTGCAGCAGAGCAGGCTAGTGGCTTTACTCCTTTTGCAAATAAAAAAATACCTTCACACTACCTCACATCAGCTCCATTTTCAATATATTGATTTCACCTACTTAAGATTCTTGAATAATTTTGTCACATGCATTAACACAGGTCTGTTGAAACACATTGGTCTGAAATATTTTCAGTTTTATCTGTTGTTTTAATAATGTCTTTTGGAGTACTTAGGTTTCATTCATCTTAATTGGCAAGAGTCTGATGATATCATTGACTTCTAAGTGCTAACAACAAGAAATAAGCAAGTTAGCAAACACCAAAGTTCCATTAACTGTTATATCTAGTGATAGTGTGTTGCTTACTGAAACACTGCTTAGTTCTCAGCTTTGATGGTTTTAAAAATTATTTTGAAAAATCTGCAGTTCATATTGCATTGTCAGTATCAAACCAAACTCCATAATGAGTGACTAGCTTAGGCTATAATTCAGTTAATTGCTATTTTATGGCTTCTTGAATGGTTGATTTTTGCAAGTAAAAACATAAATTTCCACTGTATTATTTTTTCCATCTGCTCCAGATACTGTTCTTCAAAAGTTCAACATTGACTTTGTTGTAGAACTGCTGAGGCAAGAAAATGCTAAAGACATCTGTGTCATCCAGCCACCTCCAGAAATAAAATACTGTGATTATTTTATAATTGTGAGTGGATCTTCAACACGGCATCTCCATGCAATGGCACATTACATGCTGAAAATGGTAAGACAGTTCTTGCTGCTCTCTCTGAGTTTTGAGGAATGGTTTTAAATGTTCTGAAAGGAATTCCCCCAAGACTGCATGTATAAGGGTGTACCAGGTGAGATGAAACTGATTACATTACATCATTCAGTCCTGAATACCTCTAGCAATTAACTGTGCTTTTTCCCTTGAGCAGTACTATACAAAATTCAGGTTATATGTTTTATAAACAGACCTCTCTGGATGTAGAACAGTGATGACATCAGCAGAGTTTGGTGGCTAGAACAGGAGTGATGTGAAATGGTGATGACAACCTGTGTCCATTTTCATCTTTGTTCAGCAAGTGTCATAGCTATTCCCAGTCATTCAAAACAGCTTAATCTGACTGTTGTCAAACCCTAATCGCTAAAATTTCCAGGTTCTCAGGTACATTGTAAGGCTGGAAAAAAGATGGCATCTTAGGAGGCACAAGATACCCTCCTGGGCTTAGGAAAGCAAACTACTATTTAATAGTCACCCTGCTGTGTATGTACAGGCAGAAAGGAAAAGCAGAAGCAGCCATCCTTGCATAGAAATCTTGCACTGTTTAGCTTTGGTGGAACATGAACTTTTCAGTGTAGAAATAGAGGTCAGAATAAAAATACAAGTGGAGCTTATGGATGAGGACAGACTTCAGTGAGGAAGAAACTTTATGGCCAGAAAAGAGCCATCTGACTGTTAAAAAGCACAGCATGAGGACTATAACCAGCTCCTATCTCAGTCAGCTCTCAGAACTCAGCCTGGAGTTTGCCTTCTCTTCACTCACCTTCCTGACCCTTTTTTTCCCTTTGGCTCTTGGTTTTAGTATTTTCCTTCCAGTCCCATTGGTTTCAGCTGTGAGACTTGAGAGGGGAAGGAGAGAGGAAGAGATGGTTTTGCTTTTGAGTGCCTTTCTGAACAGGTTAGAGTTCCCTGTGTTCTTTGCAGGAACTGATGCATCTTTGCAAACCAAAATTTTGTCTTAAGCTGGAAGTTGCATTTATGTGATTTGAATGTACTAAATCTAAGTGCTTAATATATATTCTGTTGCTTGCATAACTTACAACAACTTAAATCAACAGCTTTCCATCTCCCCCAGGCCAGGAGAGATCAGTTGAGTACCACCCACCCTGCAAAAACATGGCTGTGCTTCATGGCTGCACCCTCTGGTGGCTGTAAAAGCAGCGATTTTGTAAGGGTAGAGCCTCTGGGGATACATGGTACTCTCCTGGGCCTCCTGAAAAAACAGAAAGCCTGACCAAGTACACCGAAGTGGCTGACCTTGTCTCACATTGAAAGTTTTCTAGGCAAAAAGCTGAAGCTTAAGATGTAAAGCAGAGCAGGTGCTCAGGAGTACTGCCAAGCAGCTGGCAAGCATTACCGTTACCATACCTGAAACCTTATGTTGATGCATGATTTAGTCACAGTAGTGCTTAGGTGTAGCATGAGATCTTCCTGCTTTGCTTCCAGTAGCTTGTAAATGGCAAATCCCAACTACTACTTATCTATTCCCATCTGATTTCATGTTAGAAGCAGCGGCTAACACTTACAATCTCTTCATTTTACACAGCCTCTAAAGACAAGGCTTTGAACTTGTAGCAGAGATCAGCCTTTGCAACCTGATGATAGCTGATGGCAGTGCACACAGAGCTTTTAGCATTTTAAGCTGACTTTCAAAGAGTCTTTGACAATTACCTGACTTTGAAGGTATCTTACAAGCCCCCTTAAAGAGAAAGGAAGGTAGAACTAGTACTGAGTCACATCTTGAAAGTTTTCCATACTGGTTTGCAAACTTGGGTTATTATTGCTCAGCTGGCATTGTGTGGAACAACCAGGAGCAGTTGCATTTTGTGATAAGTGCATTCCCAGTGAAGTGGGACTCCTTTGCCAGCCAGCCATGCTGGTACATGTTACTGTCTTCTATGGTAGAAAGACTTGTTAAAGCCCTTTTGATTGATGCTTCTTATAGAGAAACAAGTAGGTTATGGGCAGATCCGAAAGTGACTGTGCTTAAGCTTCTAGCTGTCAAATTTCCTCAGCTCTGGTGGGTGCTTGGGTTCTTTTTGTACTGGGTGAGGAGTGCTAAGCCTCTCGAGCTGGCATCTACAAAAGCCACCTTGTGTTGCATAGGAAACTGCCCTCTTTCCCTAGTTGAGTGTGTGCTTTGAGCTGTCCTCTCCTCTCTCCCACAGCAGTTCATAGCTTGGAAACCTGCGTGCCTGTCATGCTTTCCCCCCAGCTTACAGTGAGTGGTGAGAGTGTACACTCAAGAGACAGGAAATTTGTTTGAATACCTTCCTCATGGCACAGGATGAAACTTGTTTTTGCCTCACTCCCATCTGAGAAGAGGATAAGCTTCCATTTCTGCATCCTTAACTAGCCCATGTAAAACACCAATGAAAGGTATCAGAAAGGAAATAAAATTTGGTGGTAGTGGCAGCTCTAGGGACCCAGTAACTGAAAGACTATTGTAATGCTACACAGTTGTATTCAGTATTCATCTCAATAAAATATGGGTACCTGCAAAATTTATGGATAACTGTATGGGAATTACTTACTTTTCTGTACTCCAAATGTGTTTTTTTTGTGCAGACCCTAGAATCAAAATGAAGTAATCTAACCCATTTAAGTTTTAAAACAACTCAGCAAAATCTAGCTTTTCTGTTAAGTTTGAGTGCTTTTAAATAAATGCAAAGTACTTAATTTTCTGCTATTACTTTTTTTCTCAGTACAAGCATCTCAAAGACAAAAGTGATCCTCATACTCAGATTGAAGGAAAAGAGACAGATGACTGGCTGTGCATTGATTTTGGTAAATATTTGTGAATCTTTATCTTTGTACTTACCGAACAATGTTCTGCATGAGCTGTTTGTTGACAAAAGCATCTCACCATGTGCCCTAGTTGCTGTGAAGAGTTCGAATACTCTTGTTTTGGAATTCCAATTGTTGTTTGAACTCATTAAGATATTAAATGATTGTTCACTGAATATCTTTGGCACTGAGAAGCAGCAGTAACTACTCTTTAGTGGCTAGAACACATGTTAATAAATTGAAGATAACAGTAGTAGAAAAGAAAAAGCTGTTTCAGTCAATTTTCTCAGGTTTCTATAATCCCTCTTTGGTTTTATGGGTACTCATTGTACACTCTCTTAGCAGTGAACTATTGAACAGACTTTTTTACTGCCCAGATCATACCATGACATGGGGTAAAACATCAGTCCTAAGAAACTGAGTTTAATTCTTTATTCTACAAGTGTGATGCTCTACACAAATATAAAAGACTGCATTCAAGAAGCATTTCTCCTTCACTGCTAGCTCTAGAATATCACACTAACTTGATGTTTTGGCCTAAAAGAGAGGATGGATAAGTGAGGATCACTGCAATGGGTGATGTTAAGCTTTGGATACTTAACTTTATCATAATAATTGACAATAATAATTGAAAACTAATTGAAATTTAAGGCATAACTATAAAAAGTGCATTAGGCAAATACTGGAATTAACATTCTCTGCTGTTGTTTGCATAGGATTAATGAAAATATCTAAGGAAAACTTAACACATGAAAATTTGGACCTATTTCATTATATTATTCCCACCTTGTGGGCCTCTTTGAAGTAAAATTCCTTTTGACTTACCTCTGTCTCATAGAAGTCTTAATTTATTCACTCTGGAGTCTTGTGATAGTGCCTTGCTTTGAATTATTGTGCCTTATTCTTGTAACTGTAGTCTTGGAGTCCGTTGAAGGACTGGCCAGTTCCTAAGTTTGAGAACTGAAAGCAGCAACTTAAGAAGAGAACTCTATCAGCTGACCTGTTATATTGAGGGGGGGGTGGAAAACTTGAACTCTTTGCACAGCTCAAGGTGTAGTAGTGGTGGTTTACAGTTCACATTAATTTATCGTGAATTTCTGTCCTGCACAGGTAACATAGTGGTGCATTTCATGCTGCCAGAAACACGGGAAGTTTATGAGTTGGAGAAGCTGTGGACTCTTGGTCCCTACGATGACCAGTTAGCACAAATGACTCCACAATCCCTGCCAGAAGACTTTATACTCGGACTGACTCCTGACAGCAGTGATCATCTTGAGACAAGAACTTAATGCAGCTGTTGTGTGAAAAGAGAATGAGTGTGCCTTCACAGATCAGCGAGAGGCATACAGTCTTGGGACCTGACTGAGCAGTCAGTACAGTTATCAGTACAAAACTGTATTTATTGAATGTGCCTAAGTAAAGTTCTAAACAAGTTAAAATAAGTGAACAGAATCATAGAATCATCAAGGGTGGAAAAGACCTTTAAGATCAAGTCCAACTATAAAATATCAAAGGAATCCTATCAGAGGTTTCCTGGGGAAGCCACTGTCCCAGTGGAGTTTGAAGTGAGAAGAGTGGGCAAAAGACAGCTGCCCAAGTTACTTACCCTGAAACTCATGCTCATCTTCTGGAGTCACTGTTTTTTCTAATACCTTTGAAAGACTTAGCTGTAGTGGCAGTGCAAAACAGACTTGAATGCTGCAAGGAAAAACTATGAAATAGTACAGTTGAGATGGCACTTCTTGTGTTAAGCCATTTGCTTCTGGTCACAATAAAGCAAGTCATGGTGTGAGTTGAAGGGGGACAGAAAACAGTTTGGTGTTACTGAGAACATAAAAGCCCAGAGCAGCAGGGACAAATCAATGTGCTTTGAGTTAACAGAACAGTAAGTTTTTCAGCCAAAGTCAATCTGGTTTTAATAATAATAACCCAAACTGAAGTGCTTCAATTAGTTGTCTTCAATTAAAACATTCAGCTCATTCTGCATGTGCAGTTGGCTCCTCCTCTAGTTTTTCTCTCACGTACTTTCTGAAAAGGGACACTGGGACAACACACTCTGGCAGTGTAAACCTCTAGCTCTTCAAAATGGGCAAAAAAAGTCCTATAGTAAGTCCGTGGTCACTGAGCATTACTTGCTGCTAATGGACTCTTGGGCACTGTCAGAAGTTACCACACAACATGTTTATAATCTGACTGCTGCATGCTCTGCTAACCAGTTAGAAAAGCTTCAAGGTGGTAAGAAACTTGTCTATGTAAGACAAGATGCTTTTCTCTACTGCAGGACAGGGTTTTCACCACTGGATTAGGATCTCTTCCTTCTGGAGTAATTTGCTTTGCAGAAACAGGAAATCATGAGGGTAATAACCATTTTCCCCCTCATAGCCCCACAAATTACTTCAAGCCCTGTCCGCATCTCTGCCTTGCGCAGCAGCTGCTGTTTGTAATGCTCAAAGTGAGCCTGGTTATTGTGCCTGTAGCTGTGTTGTTTAGGAGGAAGTAGCTATATGTATTTAATTTAAAAAAAAAAACCCAAAACACACTTCTCCGTCTACTTCACATTGTGTTTTCTTGCTCTGTCTAGCCTCTGTGTTTTCAGGAATGACTGCCCCCAAGTTCACCTGCTCTTTGATACAAGGCAGCAGATAGTTCTGCAATTAAGCAAAGAGCATTTATTAAACGTAGGTAAAATATGCAGATAAAAATCTTTGCCTACTAAACAAGAGTATTGGTGTTAAGTCTGACTGCAGAGAGACTTTCAAAATGCTTCATGATAACTTCTCAAAAATAATCACGTGGGGGAAAGATAACCTTGGCTGTCTTACAGGCTGATGGGTTCTAAATCAGGCATTTCCTCCTAGGAGGGTTGTGTAGGAGTCACTGACTCATTCCCTGAAAGCATTTGCCTTTTACTGCTGCTGAGGATCGGTAATGCTAGATGAATAGAGGCAGATTCAGCAAACATTACACCATTATATGAACCCACATTTAGTAACCAGAACGACATTACAGTACCCTGTCTCAGAGAACACACCCAGAAAAGAACACTAAGATAGGGAACAGCTTCCATGTGAACAAGTTAGGACTCTTAGAGGTGAAAAGGGTAATAGTCTGTAAGACAAGACAAAAATCAATAGAGGAAACAAAAAACAGTGAAAAAAGTATAACTGACTTTACTGCTTGTGAAAAGGAGTTCTATGAACATCCACTAGCTGCTATTAAACAATCAGAACTGCCGGCCCAGGAAATGAACTTTTTCCTTATCCATTTAACAAAAGCATTGATAGTCTGTGCTGAGCTACTGGAATGCCCCAGCCAGGTTACTTGTCTACCTTGGTGAGACTTTGGCCTGATACTTTTAAAAACTGTGACTTAACCAAGACAATCTGGATGATCACTACTGTGCAACATTAAACCCCTTTTGGAAAGAAAATGTTTGCAAATTATTTCAGTTCTATGGATCAGGTTATTCCTGTGTAAAATAAAAATACTGAACAGCTTGTGCAGTAAGTCTATAGGGTCAACATTCAGTCCTGTTGTACAGAGAGGTACACAGAGGTTTGGCTCTGTGCAGGATCCCTTGATTGGATGAACAGGAGAAACCATCCAAGTGGAACTTTTATCATTTCACTGATTCCCTGCGCTGCATTTGAAGAACTTCATTTTCAAGTACTGTGCCCATCATTTGAGCCAACTTCTCTGTTACAGCCCAACTTGAGTGCTTTCTCCACAATTTTTCATGTTTGTTTAAAAATCCCACACTCCAGTACCATATCAAGCCCAGGCTGTCTTACACAGCACACATGCTCCATTTAATGGAAACTATTACAAAGAGCGCATGCCTTGGAAATTGCAGCTTAGGAATAAAAGCTCTGGAAGGTTAGAAGCAAAAAAAAATGTCATGATTAAGCAAATGCTTAAAACAGGAGGTGAGCTTTCACAAATGCACCCACAGTATAGTACAGAGCAAGACTTAACTTCTTACATTGCTCAAATGGAAGGATGCTGGTCCTGAGAAGATAGCTCAATATTGACATGGAAAAACGAGGCAGCCCTGTGAAATTCAATAGTCTATGTAGTGTCTTGTACAGACGTAATTTCTCCAATTCCCTTTCTGCTAGTTGGTCCCAAGAAATGAACTGTGAAGACAGGTAGGAGCATGCAAGAGTTTGGAAAACAAGTTGGGTTTTCCACTCCTCTTTGGAAAGATACACAATTGTGTAATTCATGGTGTTCCGTCACTCCCCAGCCCCTTCCTGTCACTCAGAAGCATTCAGTTAAAATCTAGTCTCATTTCTATTCCAAATAATGTTAACCGGGATCTAAATGCATTGCCATACGCCTCACTGGCAAGTAGTGTGTGTTTGGAGTGATGTGCAGGTTTCTAGCACATTTGCTTGCTTAAGTGTGACTGGTTCTGCCTCTCCAGCCTTCTAGGGTCATGTTCATTACACTGCTTCATCACGCCAAAACCACCACAAGTAAAGACTGGGTAAAAAACTGAAAAAAAAAAAAATTAACTGCATTTCAGATCTCTCTTCAAACCTGTTAAAGATTCCATCATGTTTGCCCTGGGTCAGGATTGTCGAGTCCACCTCCCTTCCATAGAAAATCAGCCTAAGAGAACTGCACAAGACAATCCATGAACTATAAGTTGGACTACAGACTATGGCATTGTTAGATGGGAGGGAGAAGACGAATTATAAGCCACAGAAGTCACTGCTTGTGTTGGGAAGTGCAAACATTGTAACCTGGCTGACCTAGCAGATATGGAATACCTGTAGGTGACTTCATCCTTATCTGGTTGTTATGGACAGAAAACCAATGTGATCAAAGCACCGCAAATACTTGGAACAGTCTGTCCCTATGCCTCATTAATTTAAAAAAACACCACACAACTTTATCTGATGATAGGAGTTAAACTCTTTATTCCATTCAGAGGCATCTGGCAAGTAGAGCTGCATTGGGGGGCACATTACAGATGAAAAGTGATCCATACTTGGTGGATATTGAAATCATTTACAGTATTTACTTTCTAGCTATTCCCAAATACTCCAAATTACCAAGTCTCAATTGAAAAGAAAAACATGAATTACCATATTAAGTCTAGAAATTTAAGAGAGATGACAGTATTTAAATCAGCAGATGAAAATGCAGCGCCTATCTGTAAAGTAATTTTTTATGGAAAATAATGAAGTCAAATCCTTCTCAAATGTTAAGAAAGGAATATCAGACTGACTTAAGCCTCAACAAAAATTAAAATGCTATGTACTTTTCATACTTCAGTAATTTTAAATTCATTGTAAGAAAAAAAATTATCCTAAAGGCTAGATGAAGGTCACTGTCAAAAAAGGAAAAGAAATTCATTTTTCTTTGCTAAAACTACAACATAAGTTTGTGGTTTTTAAACCAATTAGTAAAGAAGAGATGCAGGAAAAACACTTCAGACCATTTTCAAAATTATCTAATCTGTACAACAATGATCTTTGGGAAAATTATCTAGTCTATGTAGTAATGCCTCTATTTCAACATGAACCTAGGAGGTAGATAACAAAATGATGAAACAAATGTTTTTGCTCGCTGTGCCCCTCAAATCAGTGCAGCATGGTGATTCTGATCATCTCATGCACAAAAAAACATCACAAAAAAAGGTTCAGAGGTAATAGCATGGCTCTGTCGACCACACACACACAGGCGCGCACGCGCACACACACACACACAGCAGTCTTTATGCACCATGTGTTGCCACATTTTTTTTTCTTAAACTGAGGTAGACTGAAGTTTATTGTAGAAACTTGAATGTGTCACTATTACCACAATCATCATTCAAATTACATTTGGAAATTAAAAAATTTGGTAACTTTCCTGTTATCCCTGCCTTTTGACATTTTTTGTTCTTCTCTAATGGTTGGTTGCAGAACGTGCATAAATCCTGCTGCATCTATTATAAGCCAGGCTAGAGAGGTTGTTGTTTTGTTCTTGTAATTGTTTTCAAAACCTTCAAAGTGGCTTAGTGTGGCCCATAACAGCGGCTGGATATGTAAACTTAGCCTTTCATTATCTTTCAATGTGATCAAACACTGTTTGACCTTCCCCCATCGTGGTAACTGAAAGCAGTATGATGTGATCTGCAGACAGCAGAGACCCTCCTGGCCTCAAATATGCTCTAGCAGATCAAGTGTTCTATCAAACTGAAGATGAAGCTTGCTCTTTGAACAAAATGGCAAAGTCCAAATGGGCTGCAAATGGTTAAATGTAGCATTATTAGGTAGTGATGGTCAAAGGCACAAAGGGTTCATGCATTCAATCAAGTAGCACAAAAAAAAATTCAGCCTCTTGCAGCCTTCTAAATTTTTCCCCCAACCCCAGCCTCTTGCCATCACTTCCTTGTCCTGTTCCCAAAAAGTACCGTCACAAACTTTTTCATCCCATCTTAAAAGAAAACTAAACGGCATTGCTGCTATCAGAATGTTGGCATCATTCACTATCTTTTGAACATTCACTGAATTTTTTTTTAAACAAATGATGGTGTTGAAGCCCTCAGGAAATCTGAGGCTGTGTTTTTTTAACCCACCTTACTCCCATCAGCCAGCAGCTAGAAGTGCTCTACTATATTTTTCCCCGATAAGTCTGTAGTACTCCTGGCTGGTGGCTGATCAAATTTTAATTTTTTTTAAAAAAATAAAATGCTCAAGAACTATTAGCTTTATAAAGTATACAAAATACCAAAAAAAAAGCAAAAAAGGAACAATTTCTCATTGAGGTACTAAATGCCTGAGGTAGTTTAGTAAAATGCATATTTATCTTTTTATGCCCTGGCCAACACCATTCAACACTTCCCTTAGGTTATTCATGGCAGTGTTATGTAAAAATGCAACCAAATTCTTTTTAAAAAATGCCACTTGTTTCAACATTGGGACTAACACTTAAACTCTTGTCAATACCCTTGCTCTAACCCAAGCCCACCCACAATCCCACCCTCCAAATGTGTTTCTTCTTTTACAACTGGACCTATAAGAGCAATGCCTTTTCTTTTTTTTTTTGTTGATTTTTTCTTTTCTTTTTTTTTTAACCAGTGAACTCAGAAGAGAAAGCTTCATTAAACCAAGTTCTAAAATTGTTGGGGAATAATAAGAACAATAAAAAAGACTAACGAGTTTATGTTAAATTGTGAGAATAGAACAAAAGGGAAGTGAAGGGGTCCTTATTTTAAAGCTGGGTTTCAAAAGTTTGAGAGAGCCTAAAGAATACATTCTCAGAGACAGCGTTCAACGGTTGCCTGGTCCTCGAACAGGTGATTGGCTTGGTGGATCTTCTGCATAACTTCAACAGGTGCTCACCACCCGTCTCTCTGTCGCACAGTCTGTCTTTGGTCTGGCATCTGTCTCTGATGGGCCAATTGCTAAACCTTTATTTTCGTCTTGGCTGAGGCTGTCCGCTTTGCAATGTTTTTTGCTGTTGCTGCTGCCTTCTTACCTGAGCCAGTATTTCCTGAATTTTTCTCTGAGCAAGCTGAAGGACACAAATAAGAAAAAATAACCCATCATCATGACATGCTGCAGTGACTGCTGTTTACAACCAACAAGAGATACTACTGGGATTAAGAAAATCTGGAATGACCAAACTCCTAGTACCGACAAGACTACTTGTTAGTTAAAATACTCCTGGGTTAGTCATGATGTACAACTTAAATTTTAGTTTTTCTTCTTTTTCCACCTATCACAACTATCAGCCATGGTCAATGTTCACACCTGTAATATAGAAAAGCATGAGCATAAAAAATGACTACCAATGTGAAGATTATTGAAGCTACAGGCTACCTTCATTTTACTCCTCTGGAGATACTTAATGTTTCATAAGAACTACTGTCTTAATAAAGAGCGTATGCATTTTGTATACACCAGAGAATCCAGAGGGTCAGAGTTACAGGATTTCTCAGCCCTCCCACCTCCTTTCTGAAATACAAGTCACCTGTAGCAAAGAATCAAAAGGAATTGGCCTGAGCTAAGACTTAAGTGAGGGAAGGAATCTTGTGATCCTTTTCTTTATGGTATTAAATCAACAGATTGGGCAATGAGGACAAATTGCATATCTGGGTGCAGTTCTTGCCAGATACTATGATGTGGCTTGTGTCTCTGTTCCTTCTGAATTTCGGTCCAGTCACAGCTTGGGTTTTCTTTTGCTTTAGAAGTTTTAGCAGTGCCAGAGCCAACATATATTGACAGAAGAATTTAAGGAGATTGTTTTACATATGTAACCATGCAGTATAAATCTCTTTCACAGGCTTGAGGAAAGTTTATTGCAGCAAACAACCAGAGGAGCCTGGCAAGCCTTGCTTTCTGTATCCTGAGTAAAAGTCTCCCATCCCTTGGCTCCTGCACATGGTTATAAAAGAAAGACCACGGAAACATCAAGCTGATACAGAAAATCAATCCAGTCCTCCTACCTGGCATGCATAGAAGTGACCAGTTATTTTCACAACCACCTGATCGTTTTCATCAGGTGTCTGGTCACGAGGGACTACAACTTCTGCACTTGTCAAGTTCTGAAGCTCATTTACCTATAAATAGATAGTAGAAGTCAGAAAATCTTAAAATAACAAGTATTCCACAACCACCAAGCCTCAAAGATACTGACCACCAAAACATCTTCCCCAAAGTTACACTTAACCCCCCCCCCCCTTACTAACAAAAAGTATCTTTATGCAGCAGTGTGCACTCTGCAAGATGAGCCTCTTGTGTCCCAACATAAATTAGCACCAAGTTCACTGGGTTTGTAGAAGGGCTTTAAAAACTAAATACAACACACAGAAGGTGTTAAATGCATGACTTAAAAAAAGGAAACAGATGCCACAGTGTTTACAGTTGAGTTTACAAGCGTAAGGTCAGAAAACTCATATAGTATAGGGAAGAAGAAAAATGCCAAAGTATTTGTATGCTTTTCCTTGAAAAATCTCCACAAGATGGAGAACTTCAAACAGAACAATGAGAAGATCTATTTGTTCAAATTATTTTCAGTAGCTTATCAGCTTCCATAGTGTTCAGGAGAAATAAGTTTAAAGTCTTTGTCCCATTTACACCCATTTTATTTTAGAAATGCATAGCATTATTTAATTTAAAATGTTTTAGATGAACAGCTTCTCAGACATGTTTGTCCTTCAAACTCTTACCACTGCAAATAATGGAAGAGGCCATGTTGCCTTCTGACACAAAGACACTGTTGTACTCAAGGATGGATACACAAGATTGAACCATTTCTTTGAAAATATTGTCTAGCTCCTGACTTACAACCATATGAAAATACTAGAGTACCAGCACCTTTTCAGGACTGAAAAATCTCAATGATGTTATTTTATAAAACAGAGCCTAAGAAATGCCATCACTTAAACTGAAGAAAAAATAGATACATGTTTTTTGCAATACTGAGGTCTGAATATGTCTTAATTTCCTACCACTTGTTTAGAAATTATATTTTCACTCAGTTTTGGCCAGAAATGCTACCTTTGGATGCATTGGATTCAATTTTAAGTGAAATCTTCTTTTGCAAAATCTGGCACATAAGGTTCAAAGAAGCAGGTCTTGAATGGGAATGTATTCAAAGTGGAAGAACTACATTTCTATTAATAAAAGCTCTGCAGATTTGACTGGGGCTATTGATTCTTTGTTAGTCTATTTTTTTCTTTTCCCCCCTTTTTTTAGCTGAAAGAAATAATTCAGAGATTGGCATCTTTTGACTCTACAGTAGAACGGAAGACCTAGCAAGTACAGTTAAGGGAATAGCTCCTGCTTTAATGTAACATCAAAGGATTAGCTATTAGTTAGCTAAAAGTTCAAGCCTTATGTATACACACCAAAATAAGAAACATAACTGAGCAACACTAAGTTTTATTTCAGCTACTTACTGTTTTGCCTCCTTTACCAATAACTCTACCAGCAGCATAGGATGGCACTTTTATATGAGCCTCAAGTTTCACTTCTTCTTTAGGTCCAAAGAAATTTTCTTCTTTAAGTTTTCCATAGATTCTCCCTTGAGCCTGCAAAAATGCTTTCAGTTAGAGAATGTGCTTATTGGAATTTAGTTAACTTCAAGAAATTCCACAAAAGGAGAACTCTCAGTATGCAATCCTGACAAAGTGTTTTCCCTAACTATCACATGATTTTTCTAAAAGAAATCTTTGTACCAAACTAGGAAGCACCACTGTCCAACTTTAAAAACTGCATGACAAACCAGAGAATCAAACAGCAATCCAACAGGAATCATTATTCTACTATTCAGGAGAAATATTGCTTTCAAAAGAAACTATTGCATTTCTGTAGAGGTAAAGAGTGGCAGAGAGAACAACTGGCTGATTGAAGCTTTCTTTATTACACCCAGAAGCACAGAATGCAATTAATTGACTCAGAAACTGATTTTTTTAAGGATGCTAAACTAAAAAAGCCACAACACCCCCCACAAGTCATGGGATAAAAACTTCAATTAGCACAAACAGCTTGCTTTTACAATCCATTACAACATGTTGTTTAAAAATAAATAAATCTGAGTTTGTTCCATTTTGTAGTGAAAAATCAAGCTGCCTAGATCTAAATAGCACTATGGGTACAGTATTACTTCAACTGGTACACAGTTCCTTTTTCCATGAAACACAGAAGTGCCATGTAGCAAGAAGAATGTCCACCAAAACTAAGCTTATGAATCCTGCTGATTTTTACATATCTTTATTTTCTTATTCCCTGTCGTTCATCAGTGAATTCTTGAGAAATAGTAACCAGATGGTTTTCTCTGCATGACGCTTCAAAAGAACATGTATTACTGTTGAATTATAAAGCAAGGTGGGATGTGGACATTAAAAAGATTAGAGCATTCCTAATCTTTCAGCTCTTGAAAAAACCTTTAAGGAAGGGAAACAACCTAACTGGGCTGCAGCCCCTTCAAGTGAAACAGTAGCTGAAATATGTCTACATCAGATTCCAATTCACTTGCACATGTCCCAGATCCCAGGCAACACAGTCATCCCTAAATACTGGTGTAATGGTTATGCCTGAACTCTAGGGAGCACTGCACCAGAGGCTGTAAACAGTGACATATTCTCTTTCCATTGCCTTGCTAATAACTACCCTGCATACTGCAATATCCTCAGGCTACTGCAGCCGAGGAAGAAGGGGCACAGCCACTGCAGCCACCACAGACATAAATCACAGACAGCAGAACAATGTAGTAAGGACAGGATGCCAAACTCAGTCTTTGGGATGGCAGTGATTCTCCAAGAGCTGAATACTCACCTGAGCAGCAGCTATTCCCTGTTCAAGTTGTTGAGCACCTGTTTACATTCTCGGTGCCCAGAAAACAATAGCCTATCCTCAGAGAAAGAAGACCCTTCTTAAACAGAGCTTAAGGAGAGCACTAAGGAGTCTTGGCCCTGACTATAATGCATGCTTCAGGTTAACAGTGGCAATAAAAGAAAGGACTGAGCTCTACCTCTGCCCATCTTAGTCAAGGGGATATTAGTAAAAGAGTAATTAAAAGACTACAAGGACTGGAGCTGAAGGAAGCCTCAAGAGATAATCCCTCTCCTTCACAAGACCAGCATACTCAGGAGCATCAACTATGCTAGGACATTGATCTGTCTCGGCAAGCAAAAGCCCAAATAGAGAAGTGACTGATTGATATCAGTTCAGCCTATATATGGAGTGCAGAAAAGAGGGAGTTTTCTCCTTGTGTGATCTAGGTTGGAGAGAAGAGCTGCCAGAAGAACTCTAAGTTTATCTTAGGAAGGAAGCCTGAGGACAAGCCTTTGCCTGCATGAAAAGTTAAGGGATGCCCAAACCTCCTTTGGCATGCTACTCCTTGAGAGTAAGTCCACTAATACCTAATGGTAAAGAAAGGGTAGCCACTATCTGACCTTGCATAGATCCCAGATCATAAGAGCACACTATATGTGAAACATGCCATGTGGCCAAGCCCACATGCACATAAAAAACATGGAGACAGAGCTTCAAAGTTAAGCTTTGCCTTCAATAGCATCTCAAATGCATACGGTAACTGAGCAACAATCCCAAATGCATCTAGTTCGTTATTACTGGAAAATACCTGCCCTGATACTTCTCCAAAAATCCTAAAGGCATTAACGAAACTGATTCTAGATACCCTGAAATTTGTGCACCTCCTTCTTACAAGATGCCCTGAGGCAAAAATACAAAGTCAGAAATGAGAAGACACAAGAGAATAATGCCAGAACAAATTCTCAAGTGACTTTCTATCTACTCTGGGCCGTATCTGTGATAAGGCCAGCCTGCTACACTGAGCTGTCTGCATCACTCCTAGTCTGTGCAAGTCCTTTTGGGGTAACTAGATTTATCCCTTGGCATGTAAGGCAGAAGGCCACTCCAGAACTCAGTTTAAACACAAATGTGATAATCAGGTTGAGTATCAACTTGTAGTTGTAGTGGAAATACAATTAGAAATCTTGCTTTATCCATAAAGCTGTCCAAAAAGCATTTTCTGTTTGGCACACAACAGCAACCTGGGAAGACTCGATCTCTCATCTTGTCAGCTTTATTATTTCAATTAAGTACATGAAACTCTTGCACATATTAAGACAAACTAAAAAGACTGAACTAAATGGTGCTTGCAGATAAAAGGGAAAATTAGGACTGTAATATGGCCATATTTTTATACTAGACTGGGTTCCTACTTATATGAAACTCCCAGTTTTCAGGTGATCAGAACATGGTCTCTGATAGTACTGTATTACTGATATGAGACACTTTTCAGCAAAAAGAAAGCAAAACCCTAGTGTTTGCTAAAATTCTGAATAAAGTGTTCTTGAAACCAAGTCTTTTATTTTCAATATCGTACCTCACTGTCCAAAGGCCACTACAGATTAACAAGTTTTTAAATGTTGTACCTTGAACTGAGCTTCTGGAGGTCCAGTGATGATAACCATTCTCAGCTTAGCATCTGGTCCTTCAGCAGGGGCAATCTGGAATGGATAAACATAGCTGTTGGTAGTTGTCTTTTAAAGGAATAGTTTAAAGCCACCTCCTCCCCATTTTGGTCTCACATTCTGTTCAAGAGTGAAAAATGATTCGTTAGAGCAGCAGCATCACACTTCAGTCATGATGGATTTATTATCTTTAAAGTGCATTAAGTAGTCATAATGTAATATGGAGAAACTGGCTAAACCATAAGCAAATTTACTTCTGAAAATAAAGACACAGCTACTCATCCTCATATGGCAGAATCCCACACGTGATTTTCATGTGGCTGTCAGTGATGTAAGACATGTAGCCTTCAAAAAGACAAATATGGTTAATAAAGCAAGATTCTCATCCCTCCCCATTAGCTTGAATGAGTTTTGATCATTAGCAAAAGTTTGTGTCTGTGCCCTTGAGAACAGAAGATCACTTTACTGTTGTAACTAATCGGATCCAAAGCATTCCTCTATACCGGACAACGAGCTAGCAGTTTCCAATGGGGTTGTATCTACAGACATTTGTGTGACCCAAATAAAAATTAAGTTCCACCAGAGCTGAGACAGAGATGCCTGTAGGGTCTTTAGGAGTTCATGTCACCACAACAGTAAGATTTCTGTGGGTGTTGTTCTCAGACTCCAGTGGCATTAAATAATTCAAACTAGCCTCTGACATTCCGAATGAATCTTTTGTTTATCAAAACTGACATTTCCATTGTTGCATCTAGTATTACATAGCTGTTGTTGAATGAGCAATATATTAAGCACTACAGGATTTCATCTCAGCTGTTGGCATAGGGATGTTATTCATATTTAACAGCTGTAGTTCATTTCAGACAAGTTACCAGCCACCATGCATCATTTTCACCAAAGAATTTTGCTAAGGAAAGTTTATAAAATTATTCATATTGTACCCTAAGATGGAGAAGGTATTACATTCTAGTTATCTGGTTTGCATATCTTTTTCATGATTTCTGCATTCCAATTGGATATATCTAAAAATACACATTAATTTTACAGCAGTACATTTTTATGACCTGACGTTGTGGTAAGAGCAAGTACAGACTAAGTCCATTCATTCTTTGAAACACAAATATTTTAGAGGGGCAAAATTTGAAGACATGTCTAGAGGCAGCTGACTGAACAAAGCTTAGCCTAAATTATCATTCATGTAAAGTGGACACTGTGGTTTGTCTCAGTCACCTCAGGTTTTCTTAGCACCAGCACCCTTACTGAAATTTTAAGAAAGGCATTTTCCATCAAGCCTTCATTGCATCGTACATTTGTTTAAATGCTCTGGGACATATCTTACTTTGTTTTCATCTTAGAATGCCCTGTTCTCAGAAGCTGAGTTAAAACATGTCTGAGGGCTATGAAAGAAACATATACCAACTACATTTCAATGTATAAAGGGGTAACCTAAGAGACTTGTATTAATTTTGTCTGTCTGCTCTTGGAAAAAGTAGTTATATACATATAAATAATATAGAAATGGTGAATTTACCTTCTGAGCTTAAATAGTTTTACACTCCTAACCAGAAAACAACTTATTTTCCATATGACAAGCCACAAGCTGACAACTTCATACACCCAAAACCTGTAAGGGTCATCCTTCCATTAGGAAGGATACTCTGGAAAGAATTTATAACCAGTGAGATGACAACAGGTTCCCAACAGGCCCCAGCACTTTAGTACGGGGTGGGCAGCAGATAGCTCAAATCTCTGCCTTGCTCTTTTACTGAACAGTTGAGTCTGCTGGAGTCCCACACTGAGCCTACATTGCCAGGCAATGACCACCAGCACAGGGACACAACCTGAGCTCCTTAACAGCCATATCCACTTCTGAAGTGACAGCCCAAGCACTACACCCTTGTGCATCGGCAGTTTTAGTCTTACTTTGTAGCTAATGAGTTTCATCAGACCTACAAAGCTCAGCATGAGCACAAAGCAGATGCATGGGTATGGTAAAATGTTTTCAGCTGTAATAAGCTACAGCACAACTCAAAAGCAGTGTTAGGCACAGAGATGTATTTCCTTCACAAAGTATGATCACTGCAGTTTGGCAAGTCAAAAGTTACTCAGGCAGTACTCCCTCCAACTCTTAGGTAAAAGCACAGATTCCTCCATTCACAATTTATTATTTTGCTCCAAAGTTATGACAAATGGCAGGTGGTCAACAGAAAGTTAGTTCCGAAGTTTTGAATAATTTACCAACTATCACATCTAATACTTCCACACAAGAGCAAGCATGATGCTCCATATTGTTCTGCCAGATTACAGATGAAGTTGCATGTTTATTTTAATTGATAAGCATACATGCAACTTCCCAATTTAGCAAACATACCCTGTATCTGTACAATTTTGTTAAGATTTAACAATATTTTTACAAAAATTTCTTTCCTTTATTCCTATTAAAGGAACAAAAGACCATAGCTTCAGAAAACTTCTAACTGAATTGCGATTAATATAGAAACGTTAAATTAGTTGGGCAGAGGGGTGCCAGCCAGTAGAGGAAGCCCGAGGCCACTGTTAGCCAGGTGCATGAGAAACACTGGAAACTCCCTTTCCACTAAACTGTCTTTAAAGGACAAACTGAAAAACTAGTTTGGACAGGTTCTTGGAGGTCCAGGTTGTTTCACCTTTCTCTCTCCATCTAGCAGTACCTTCCATACACTGCTTAATCTTTAGATACAAGCTGTGCAAATGGAAAGGGAAAGAGGAAATCCATGTGATACATCACACCTCCATGCAAAACAGATTTGATAAAAATCAGCACCTCTCACTTTCTTCTATTCCATTTCCCCCCTAAAAATATGATTATTAGTACTCAATTGACATAAACCACCTGGCTAGTGTAACAACTATGTAATATACTGCTCCCAAAAGGATGGAATTGGGTAGCACATCAGTTGGTTGACTGGCCAGTAACTGCATCAGCATTCGGCAAATCACACAGAAAACTCATTCATCAGGGTTCCCCAATTACTTAGCTCTGCACACCTTCAGAGCCAGGCCCTGCCTCAGCAGTTTCACCAAGCTCAACTCAGCATAGCCAGCTCCTGCCCCTCTGCCCCAGTCTTCGGGCAGTTCCCTGCCATAGCACTCACTAAACAGGCCACATCTCCCAAGTAAAACCAGAGTGAGCTGAGGAGAAGACCTTTGCTTCATCTGTGCAGGAAAACATAAATCTAACAGTACATCAAGCTACACCCTGTACTTTAATTTTGTTTTTAACTTAGGCCAAAACATTATCTTTACAGCATAGAATGGCAGAACAGCCTAATTAAAAGAAAAAAAAAAAAAAAAAAAAAAAACGCTCAGGTATCTAGAGAGGATACCTGTGGTTACAACAGCATTAGTAGCAGAAAGGCAAGGCCTTCTTACAACTGCAGCTATTACTAACCCCTAACAGCAAAGATGGATTTCACCAAAAGGTCAACCTCTGCAAACCATCTTGTACACAAAATGTCGATAACAAACAGCTGGATGTTAAACCTGGATAACATAATGTTAAAGAATTGACTGACCCCAGGATCTTAGAGCTCATGAATGATGCTAAAATGTGAATGCTTCAGCATGGAGCCATCTGAGCTTCACAGCCCAGAACAATCCATCTGGAACAGAGCAAGGGCAGTCATAGCAGTGGGAAATTTCACCTGTGCTGCTGTTTTTAGAAGGGGAATTCACCTCAAAGCAAGAAGAAAGCCTTTAAGCACTGCATCATTAAAACATAAGTCCGTTTCTAAGAAATTGAGACCACCAAAGTAGTTTTCTTTGCAGCTTATATTTCACACCTCAGGAGACGTTTGAAAACATGCTTCTAATTATCTTGTCTTAAGGAAGATTAAAAGATGATTTATAAACAAATGTACCATTTATCACATCACGTTCTAAGCATGGAGTGGGGGAGGATGTTCACGAAAGCACAGCTTGTGCAAACTTGCTAAAAGTGTCACATAGAATAGACAGAAAGTTTAGTCAGTGTAATAATACCTTAATAGATGCGCCTGCAAAACGAGAAAGTTGTTTGATGTGCTGTCCCTGCTTGCCAATAATAGCTCCAACTGCCAAGGCTGGGATGAACAGATGAACAGTCTCAGACTCAGGCTGTTGCTGTGGGGAAGAAGGAAAAATGCAGTGAATGTTTTTGAACATTATGAATCAGACTGACAAGAAAATGGGTATGAAACAGGCATGCATGGAAACAAGGGGGAAATTTTATTTCCCCCTGTGATATCTGAATGTTGAGGGTCTGGCTTTTTCTGGGAATCACAAAATTCACAGAATATGAAAACCAGTTTGAGCCAAAAGAGGATTCTTTCATCTTGTATAAAATATTCAAAATTTTATTGCTTAGAGCTTAAAAAACAATTGAGGTGTTGCTTCTTTGAGAGGTTTTTGCTCTTACCTGTCGCTGTC
This sequence comes from Xenops minutus, assembly GCA_035221455.1. Lineage (NCBI taxonomy): Eukaryota > Metazoa > Chordata > Aves > Passeriformes > Furnariidae > Xenops > Xenops minutus. The sequence goes on from JAWWEE010000074.1 coordinate 31,248,719, forward strand.
TGAATTCTCTTCCACATGCAAGACTCTGCAGGTGAAGCTACTACAAGCAGAGGCACTACAGACTGAGCAGGCAAACTTTCTAGCTTTCCTAGTTACATTTTTAATTTTAGATTGTGCTGAGTGGCATGAAAAACCTCAGAGTTACATAGATGCTACAATTTCCTTTGTGTGGGAGTGATCCGGAATGATAGCCAGCTTGAAATCTGCCAGTGATTCCTCCTGTGTAACATTATGCAACAGTTGGAGCCTTGGCAGCAGTCCTCACGCAGGCTAGTAAATTAAACACCACATTAGGCGTTCTTAAAAGCAAGAGGACTCTACCATTGCACCCACTGGGTATCAGGCATCATTGCGTCTTCCTATTGCTTTCAAGCAGACAGCCCAGCTGGAGAGCACAATAATCGAGATTGTCTCTATGTGCTGCATGGTGATGATCAAACTGCAGGGTTACACATGCCACAGTAAGTCATAACTATTTTACCAGCCTCAGAAGAGCCTGTCTCAGATGAACGGAGCATCGTTGAGTATGCACTAAGGTACCATACCATTAATCCATCTACTTATGTCAGGGTTACCTCTCAGAATCATTGCACACAAGCCTTCTTTGATTAGGAGGTATTTAAAACATTACACCTCCTCTTTAAAGCATTTCTTCCTCTGCATAGCCTTCTTATTTTCCAAATTTGCTTTGCTCATCCTCAACAAGACAAAGCTAACAAGCCCTTTCCTTGCCAAGGTCTTTGAAGACAATGCAGATATCTTCATCCTTGCTTTCTCAGTGCCCCGATGCAGACCAGCACCGAGCACCAGCAAGCAGTGCATGTGGGACCAACCACACTCATTTAGCTTTGCTTGCTTGTATATTTTAGTAGGGATATTGACCCAGACACAGAAGCTCACCAAAGCAGCTTTTTCTATAACATTTTGGGAAAAAATCCCTGCTATAGGCAATACAAAGCAAAAAGCAGCTTCAATCCTAAAAAACACTATCTCCACTTATTTTTAAGTTTCAGTAACTTCTTTCAAGGTAAAGCAAAGTCCCACTGCATTAACTATAAACAAATCAGAACAAAATGCTTGTTTCCAAGTTTTGCCACTTCATTTTTTGTAAACACAAGTCCACTTTAACCTCAAGGGATACAAATTCCAGGCACTGCTCCATGTACCAGGTGAAGAAACCCCAAAATAGGATATTGAGAACATAAACACATTCTGCCAGTTGCTTTAGGTGATTGCAACAGTTGCACAATTTACCCTGTGTTTTCACACTTAAAAGGCATCAGGATTCAGTCATTCCATGCTGTTTGAAGCCCCTACTTTCCCCGGATGCAGCCCTCCACACCCAGCCTCCCCACTGCCCTGCAGGCTTTGTGGCCAGTAGGACTGCAGATCCAGCTGATTTTTAAGGCAGGCAGTGAGTCCCTCACCTGAATAACCAGAGATCCACACAAGCAGCTGTCTGGATCAAGGGAGGAAGCAACAACGATTAGATCAGGGAAGGGGAAAAGGTGGGAGCACCCCTTTCAGTCTGCCTAGAGATCAGTTTCAAGTGATCTCAAAACTACACCCTAAAACTACATATTCATCAGGAAAGATACCAGTCACTTAAGTATATATGCTAAACTACTTTCCAGAAGATTACTCATTTTCTCCTCCTATTACAAATATCCTGAATGTTGTCATAGTAAGTCCTTTTACATGTTCACTTTGAATCCAGCAAGATTTTCAGTAATTTGGAAATGCTACTGTAGGAACTTGCTTGATCTTACCACTTCAGAAAACTCTTTCTAAATGGTTACAAGTTCATGTTTTTTACCAGTTTGGTTACAAGTACCCATACTAACTGCACCAGGTGTAGAGGCAACCAACCCACCCTCCTTGCTCACTCATCTCCTTGGCCCCATCTTCAACTGTCCATAAATACTCAAGTTGCTGCAAAAATTCACTGCTGAAGTTTTTCCCTCCATATGCAACTCTAGACACCAACTTCCAGCTAAACTTTGAGTTAACACACAGAATTTTCAGCTACTTCGTACAACTCTGCTGCAAATCAAACATGTAACTTGACTTGGTTTTCAATAATTTACACAGATTCTACCTAAACCCACCTTCAGACATTTCTGTGCCATAGAAACAAATCAAACTTTATTACTTTTGTTTGCATATATTTCCTGCCTTCCCTCTGTTGCCCATCTGTCTGCAGCACAGTTTTTCACTCTTCTCCCCAAAGCTTCATTTCAAGCCACTTTCTTTGCGAGATTCAATTTACCACTGAAATTCTTTTCTGCTGCCTCACCCTTAAACATAAAACATGGGCAAAGGCAATGAAAGAGAAGATGTACATATGCCTTTCTAACTGTACAGTCAGCTCACTGTAGTGCTCCTTCCCTATCCCTCCTTATAGTTTTGAATTGTTGATAGACTTGAACTTCTCTTTTTTCTAAAAAACTTAAATTATACCTTATGTGACTGAGGATCTTTAACATTAAGCTCATATTTTGATGTGATAGTGATATACATTTATTAATGAACAGCAGAGAATCTGTTGATACTGAAGTGTTTGCATACTCCTTTTTCAAACTCGTCTGGAGAAGCACACTGGCACACACATAACCAAATTCATCTCTGGTATAACATGACACAGGAGTTAGAGAAACTGCATCCATTTCCTTACCCATGTTGATTTTTAACCACTCAAAAAAAAAAAAAAAAGTAGTGTTTATTTTAAAGCACAAACATCAAAAACAGCAGATCTTTCTTTTTTTCCTGTCAGAAATCAAGTCTAGCTAAGGCTCTTGAGAGTATCATAACACCAAATTCAAATTATTATCTGTCCACCTCCTTACCCACAATAATTTTTAAACCCTTGTGCATTTACTGGAAGACTATCCTGCAAAAGAAACACATCAAAACATAATGCAATGACTACACCACCCATCAATCTTACAGATGCTTCTTCAGACAGAAGAAAATCAGCTATAATTTAATCTTACCCATGCCATGCCACATAAGTCACAGAGCTTTCCAGGAACTCCTAGCATGAGTTATATCAGAAATAGATTCCTAGATCTTAAACATATGTTAGAAGCACTAAATTTAGGGAACTGATTTCCCACTCTGTGAAATCTGAGCTTCAACATTCACTGCCTTAACAAAGCCATGCTTGCTTAAACATATACTTAAAACTAAAATACACATGTATCTATTTTTGACAACAGTATGGTCTCCTGTAAAATTTTCTCCTCTTTCCCTTTCCCTTTATTTTCCCCCCACATCAGAAAATACTTTATTAAAAGCCAGCCCAACCCTGGGAACTGACAGAAATGTGGAAAGAAAATCTTTTAAAGTAGTAACTTAGGTTCACCAAGATGTATAGTTCACAAATCCACCCTAATTTGTAGGTAATCATCTCCAGTACCTGTGACACACAGACCATCTCTTCTGCGCCAGCAATATTTGCAGTATGAACTCATGACTAGTCCATCCTAAGAAGAGATGTTTGTCTTCTGTAGCTGTGGCACACAGGTGCCACTGGGGTGTTCACTCACATTAAAAATCTAAGCTGTTTCAGGGCAGAGTTGGGATTTTGTGGTTTGGGTTTTGTGTTTTTTTGTGGTTTTGTTTCCCAGGTTTGTTTATTTTTGTTTTGTTGCTGTTATTGATTTTTACTCATATGAAGAGCTCCAGAAACTGAGATTTCTTAGATATAAAAACCAGATTCTTCAAGAGCACAGTGACCAGAAACAATTAATTCTGTTCATAAACAGCTAATAATACTTGCTTTGTTTCTACAAAAATCAGTCTGCTTTAATCACAAAACAGGCTTGATAAGGAATATTTGTCTACATTCAGAACATTTAACTAAGGAAAACAATTTTAAATGCTGGTTTTATTCATTAATTGGATGCCAATCTTCATCCAAATGTTGCCTGATGAAAATCAGAAGTTAATTAATCAAGCAAGTAAGAACAGTACCATTCATCATTTTTTAACAGAAAATGGAAAAACTACATTAACCAAAGCAAATGGCAAACTGCATACCTGTATAAATAGAAAGATACTCACTGTTAACAAAGGGTAGCTGTGGCGGTGCAGACTACACTAAGGCTTTCAGAAAAGTAACTGAAGTACCCATGTAACATTTGATAAGTCAACTTAAATCCAATTTCCTGCTTGCTCATTTAAATCATGATTGAAAACAGTGATCTAATGCAAAGATGTAAATTAATCTGCCCCATTAGATGACACTAAGCAACTGCTGCTGCACACCATTAGCTATAGCATGTTACACCAGTCCTACTCTTTTTCCTGGAACAGCTTAGGTACACCTCCTTCCATACCTCCTGCAAGTCCCCAAGCACCAGCCATCTGTCCCTAAGCCTAACGATCCATACCAACTACTTTTTTTTTTTTTTAATTTTATCTTTCAATTCCCAACATCTCCATCCAAGTTATAGACTTATACATTTCTAAATCCTGTAACTCCTGGCTGTTTCTCCATTACACTGGTATCACCTGGAGCTTCTGCACTGCAGGTAGCATCAGGATGATCCCCTTCACTCCAAGCAGACCCTGCTGCCCTACAGAAGATTTTTCATGGGAGAATCATTTCCCTGCTGCCAACTCTACCACCTTATATTTTACTCTTAGCAAACTGGTTTAGTTTAACCATAATTTCTTGGTTTCCAGAGCCTCAGTAGGAGAGAGGTTCTTCCTCTCCTTGGGATATTGCCACATGTCCTTCAGCACAAGGGGTACTGCTCCACACCAGAGCAAAAAGCTGAGGACTCCCAGTCAAGAAAACCTACAGATTCACCCTTCTTTCTGCAACTCTTGCATGCAGGATTAGAAAGATTTGTAGAGACCAACTACCCTCAGGATAAGGTTACTATAACATTTCTCTGTCAGTTCCTGGTGCATAAGTCCTACAAACTGCCCAATATCACATAGAAGGAGAGCTTTCCCTTTACCTGATAGACTGTCAGAAGGAAAAGCATTCCTCCTCATCTCATACTTGGGTAACAGCCAAGCCACAGCCAGGCAAGGTTGAAAACTCAGACAAAGAAAACTATAATGCTCCAGGTAGATAGGTGTAGGTAAAAAAGTAGGTCCCAATTAGTAAAGCTGAGGGAGCGGACACTAGTTACGAAGTGGTATTTAAAAATACCCAACCCTCCCCCTCCCCCCCAAAAAACAAAACACCCCTGAGTAACAAACCACAACACAAAACAACAGACAACACACAGAAAAACCAATGTAGTTTTGCATCCTTGGTTCTTCCCTATGATGACTCCTCCCTCTTTTGCTTTCAGCAGATACTGCTGCTACGTCAGTCCACAGCTCCCTCAGCATGAGTGTGTAATCCTACTCATTGAAGGGCTTATAAGGAGGTATGTTTGTTATTTATGTCTCTTGAGTTAATTTGAGCATTAATCTCAGCTATTTACTGCAAGCCTGTGAACAGTACTAAATTTTTTCCAGTTATATGTCTAAGTACCTCCACAGACCCCTTGCTCCAACCTTGCATGTTGTCAGTAAATCCATGGCAACATTTGGGATAAGGCTATAAACCTTTAAAAGTATTGTACCCACTGAAGTAAATAGGATTTTTATGCCAGACATCAGTGGGAGCAGAATCAGATCTTTGCTGTTTTCTAAGCCTGTTAACTTTCATGTTGCAAATTAATTACCTTAGGATGAGACATTTATTTTAACCACAAAGTCATATTATCCATTTCTAGTCAGCATCAGGTTTTTCAGTTGTGAGGGAAATCATTAAAAATATTTTTTAATGGAAAAGTCTCAGACATTTGTCTACCATCTAGCCTAGTGGGATACTGGTGAGGGCTTTTTTTAAATAATAAACAAATCCACTTTGTAAAGTGAACAAATACAGACAGCAGGTGATTGACTGCACTAAAATGTTCTCTTTTGCCATTCTCCCCCTTCCCTACTGCCATGATCACCATCACAAAGACAACAGACTTGCAAATGACTTAGTCTTCCAAATACCCTGAGTTTTGTCAAGAAGGGAGGTATCATTTTATTCAAATCCTGTACCAGACACAAAGCCAAAATTTCAACCATGTTTTTGCAATCCAATGTGAAGAATTATCCTGGCCTACAGCAAATTAAGTGTTCTTATTTAGTAATAAAAACTTGCAGCAAGGGGAAACCATCATTAAGCCAAGTATCCTTGAAGGCAGTCTAGTAGGATTCAATGCATTCATAAGAAATAAGCTTCAGATAACCATGAAAGAAGTTGTACTGTATTCATTTCTCAATACTAATGCTAAAAGTTTAAGCCTTTGTTGGAAACAAGAGGTCCAATAAGGACAATTTAAAGTCTTAGTAGATAGGTCTAACATGATACACAATTTTACAACATCCTTGCAAATACCTTGCGTCACCATCTTGTACATCAGCTGAAATGGTGCTGCCAGTGCAGACTGACAAACCACAGCCTGAGCTCCCCTCACCCTCCAAGATTTTGGGTTTGTTTTGACATGATGCAAGTCTAAGGCTTTCTGCCATATTCACTGCCTGAAAAAACAGGGCTATAATCAGAAGTTAACAAAATTTTTCACTGCTGAATTCAGTCAGTCGAGAGGTAGCAAAACACAATTTCAAAGCAGCAATGCATATTTTTACCTTTGATCCACACACCCTGAAAAACTGCCCATTTTCCCATGCACAAACAGTACAGATACCACCCACCCAGGATTTCACCTTCACATGAACCCCAAGTTAACACAAGATGCAGGAGCAATAGGAAAGATTTTCAAGTATGGCAAGAAACTTCCCCATATCAGGCTCAACATGACACTTGCAACAACCTTCCAGTGTGGTCAGGAGCTCCACCACCTTCCTCCGCTGTCTGGATCCTGGGCTGGGAACTTGTTGTGTTCAGAGCAGAGCTCTCCCTTTCCCCTGTAAATGCTACTGCCACATCAAGAAACAGGTGATACTAAATGAACCAAGAGTGTGACCCTTTCTGAGACACACAGCCCATGGTAAGGTCATGCAAATCTACCTCTCTTCCCCTCAATTAGTCCCAGACACCCAGAAATTGTATGGGAGCCCTCTGTCTGTCCAGCTGAGCTGGTCCTCTCCTCTTGGTTGAAAACCGAAGCAATAACCCCTATCTGCATTTCCAGTTTGGAGACTACTGCATTTAAACACCTGAAATTCAAAGACAGATGGTTATTACACAGCAGTCAGTAGTGAGATGCTACTAAAATCATTTCACTTATTACTACTCACTCCACTTATTGGCTCTCAAATATAGTATTTTTGATCACCACTGTCTTCTACCTAAGACTATGAGAAGTCACTAACAGGACCACACCTATCAGAAGTAGGAATAAGGGAGTAGAAATCACAGAAGGAACATTTTCTAGCAGGCTGGTTATAAGGCATTTTCACAAGCAGGAACTGGTCTGACATATTTCTGAACATGGCATGAACTTTTTGTTTTTGCAAAATCTGATTGGCCACAATGCCAAAAAAAGCAATCTGCCACCTTTTATTCTGAGTAGACAGCCAAAAGCAGAAATCAACATAAGGAACAGATTGCAAAACTACGTAAGCAGTAATTTTGCTGGTCATTCACAAGCAGCAAACATAGGTATTCACTGTTGCAACACTGCATGACCACCAAAACAGAATGTATATGTATAGAAACACTTTCTCTTCAGAAATTATAGCTGTAATGGAGGAGCCACATGGTTACTTCAAACTCATAGAAGTTGTCCATAAAGTCAGCAGCTTTGGAAGACCCAGGTACTCATCAGCTCTGGTTTACAAAGACAATGCTCTCAGATTCCATGACAGCTGCCAGAGAAACAGGTTGTGTAAACACAGATCACATTTTTCCATCATGTTTAACTAACAAACAAACAAGAGATGGAGCCAGATACAACAGAATGAGTACTTGACCTACTTTTGTTTCTGGCCTGAAGTAGCTCAGTACGCTCCAGTAACAGAATATTTGGCACCTTGAGGAATTAATTTCCCATTTAGTTTAACATTCAGAAGGTGCTGAGCCTGGTACTTAGAGCCTGAGAGTCTGAGCAGCTCAAGAGAACACAGATTACATCTTCTCACAACAACAATCTGGGAGCGGGGAACAAAAAATTCTTATTCTCTTGCCCCAAGAAACTACAAATATCTCCACATGTATTCAAACCCGCAGAGAAGAAGCCATTTTGATTTTACCAATCATGGGTTAGTAGCTAGCAAGTGATGCTATTTGCTGTATGACAAATTCAGAACTGTAAAGAAAGCTATTAACTGGAGGCTTCAACACCTCGAGAAACTGCCATTGACTTGCCAGATTTTTGTAAATCACGTGGTGCCAGTTACATTTTTGTTTCCCCCACTGGGGGGATGGTCCTTCTCCAGAGGCAGAATAGTTTGCTTGCTCCGGACATGGGTCCCTGCCAACACAGCATGGTAGGAACAGGAGAGTTTCAAGGCAGTGGGAGGACCAGCCATTTTTTCTACAGGGGCAGAACGATCCCATACTGTTATGCACCATGGAGTAAATTTCTTAGTTGTCAAAAAAATGCATCATTAATGAATTTAAGAAATCAAGCATGAGGAAAGGTGTATTTCAAGGCACTGAGGTTACAATCTTCAAAAGAAGTTTAATTAGCAGGTAGATTTGCTGGGGTTTTTTTGTTTTGTTTTGGTTTTTTCCAGACAATGCTGTTGTCCTGTAGTGCCTCTCCTCAAGATTTTATGTGCTACACATGTATGGTTTAATTTCACGGATATAAAGCCATTTTGTAAGAACACTGGCAAGTCCTTCACTCCCCAAAACCAGATCCTCTTTTGGCTGTAGGACAGCTCCTCACAAAATCATCTACTGCTTAACAAGCTAGCCAAATTAGGGCAAAGCCACTAAATTACTACACACATTATAGATGTACAGACATTGCTACCTTTCGGTAGCTCAAATGTAACAGTTGCAAGAACTAATCCTATCAAACCCAGACATCCAAAGGAGCCCAACTTCACCAAGTAAGAGTCAAAGTACCTGGAAACATAGGACAGTTTTTCCTCTTCCTTGTCTCTCTCTCATCTATGCTCAGGGCATCAAATGAAGGCCCTCAATGAAGCAATTTTTCATTTTAAATTACTTTTCTTTCCTGCCAAAAGCACAATACAGTTATTTCTTCTCTTACTTCTATGCAATATAGAAGATGTCTTCTTTACTATTACAAGAAAATTACTGGAGAATAAAGAAGGAATCTTTCTCTTGACCACAACATCTTCTAAGGAGAAAGTTTTCCATTGGCATGTTCCTCACCTGCAACAAAAAGCTTCAAGAGATGGCAAAAAGAATAAAGGAAAGCAACCTATCAGCCTAGCTGTACGAGACTTTTTGTCATTAGAAGGAGGTGGTTTGATTTCTTGATTTTGTTTACTGTAGGAAGATACCACCTTTTTCTTTTCTTTTTCTTTCCTTTTTACCCCCTCCCTTCCTAGAAACTGCTATGCATATCATGTAACCTGAAAATTAACTGTGAGGCTAAAGAAAAGGTTAGAAAGAGTGCTTTTTGAAGGCAGAGCTTCAAAAAGCTACCTTGGGTATGCAAAGAGACCAGCAGAGAAAGCAGTCCCACTGCGAGCAGAGGAGGGTCTCTCCACCTTAGATAACTTTCACAGGGCAGAAGTTCAGCTGTCTCTTCTATGACCTTACAGATGCAGGAGACCAGTTGGCATGAACTCCTCTTGTGGAGAAAAGCTGTTTACTTCTCACCTTACTTTTAGTTTATCTGCTATGTGACAAAAGATAATTAATTCTATGTCCCTGTTTCAGGACATTCAAGGGCAGGATGAGGTCTCCACAGGTTAGCCCTTCTTCCCCCATACCCTTGGAATGCCAAATTTCAGACCCAAAGGCTACAAAACAAATGCATTTGGATGTAAAATTAAACATGCAGAGTTCCACTTATAAAAGGAAGGGTACAACTCACTTAACTCCAGTAGTTAGACCAGCGTATTTAAGCGTACACAGCTGAACTTTGAGATAAGGATTTCTTGTTTGTTTGGAGCTTTAAAACCTTCAGTGTTGCATGAGAACAAAATTCTATTCTTGAGAGACAAGTACGTGCATATTCTCCCCACAGTTCAGAAAACAGAAGCAACAACTCCATCAAAACAGCTTTGAGCAGTACAACACTACATCTGAAGCAGTTTGGCTGGGATACTTGTTAAAACATTTTTTGTGGCAACATATCTTCTGAAAGACATAGAGCACAGGGCATATTCACTTCTACTCCTCTCATACAAATCCCAACACTATGTGCAGGTGCTCAGGTCATGACATTTGTTACAAATGACAGTGGGCAGACTAACAAAGCTCTTTGCAATTGTGTGAGAACTGCAACACACACAAGCACTTAAGTACGGAGCTAAGGAGAAAGATTTAAGGGTAAACAGAAAGTGGTGGTTTCTCCAGGCCCAAAAGCAGCTGGACAAGACATCAGTTACAAATAGGCACAGAAAAGCTACTGATCCTTAGTATGGTCACACAAGGGCATACATCAATCGAAAAAATACTATTAGTTTGATCATATCATCAAGATCATAAAAATAAAATCATGCCCATCTGACAGCAAAAAGAATTTTTAACTCCTAATATTTATTTATCCTTTTTCCTCAAACCATTAAACTTCAATGATTCCTAATGTTCTGATTTGTCTTTTAGGAGTCCAGAGAAATTTATATTGATCTTGGATTTTTGCAAATAGAGAGAGAAAAACTCAGGAATTGAAACACAGTATACCATTACATTGCATCCCTTTTAAGTGACTGCACAAAATGAGTGCTTTAAACAGGCAAACAGAGCCTGGACTCTGCAAATAAATTATACAATTGCAATATCAAGGACTGTTGCTAGCAATAGGTAAAAATACAAAAAGAAAAGGATGGTTAGCCTGCACTGGATGTTGTGCTCAGACACTGCTAGCCACATGCAATGGACATGTGCACACATGCATGTTTGTATCTGTAAACAGAAAAGTACCAAGGACAACTTGTGCCTTCCTGTATGGACTCTGCTGCCAGGACAGAGTAAAGCAACACCCAGATCCTTAGTGAGACAGAAAACTTCGTCTCATTAGATTAGATGAGGCTTTGTGTTTTACACCAATGTGAAGCATCATGGAGATAGACATTAGGGAATATCTCAGTCACATGGAAGTCATTCTCCTGAATGTGATCCAGTCCAAGGAGTTAAATGCACACTAGTGTTTGATAACATCCCCATCTCTTAAGTTTGTGACACAACTGCACCTGAAGCAGCTGGATATCAGTGTTTATGATCTTATCAAATATGCCTTAAAGGTTTACGTGAAGAGGGGTAGGATGAAGCATCACACACAGTAACACAGATAAACCCACATTAATACAGCTAAACCCGACTACTCAGTCCCAAGCTCCTGAATACTCGGTTTAGGAATACTTGGCTCCAGCTGTATGTATGGGTGTTCAGACCTGTCGTTAAGGTCCAGCAGTGTAACAAAATCCTAAATCTGTCTACTATGTAGGTTTTTCCTCTTTACACCCATACAGAAAAGCAGCAGTAGAAATGTAACAGATACTTGCTGCAATAATTAAGAAGACACCTCTGTTTCTTTGCTAACAAATCCTACAGAGGGTCACAGCAACACCTTGTCACTAGAAAATAGTACGTATGAAGGATAATGTCATATGGAAACTCTGCTGCAAATGACCAAAGTTCATTCACCTACCTCTTCTGACTCAAGAGGGAGTCACTTGTGAGTCCCACCCCACAGGGTGAAGAAAGGTTCCATACAAAGATATTACAACAAAAGCTTCATAAAAACCTTCAGGCACATCACAAGTGGAGTCTCAAGGCTCACTATATAGTTTGTAAGCATACAAACAGACTTAAGTGACATTTGGACACCAAGAGGCCCCTGATGATGGTGCAGCTGAAATTGCTGAGGAACACACTTTTGCTCAATCAAACAAATAGGAGACAGGGAAAAGCCACCCATGTCCAGTCCTGAGATGGCAGCAAAATTTGCATTACACAAAAATAAGCGAGACAGCAGCAGGATACTCTTCCTTATACCGATGCCAGCAGTGTTTTCAGAAAGGATTTTCACCTGACTGAAAGGGATATCCTCAATGCCAGCTATCCAGTGCTCCCAAGTATAAAAGGACATCCACTCGAAAAAAAGCTGAAGGGACTTGGCTCGCTCAAAAGCTTTTGGCAAAACAAGGAACTTGGTAGCAAATAGCTTATAGGCAAACAAAGTTTCTGTGAGTTCTTCATTAATGTTTCTTCTAAGACCTACTTTTCCTGAAGCCTCTTTTAGTCAGATTTTATTTTTTTCAATCCCACATGAGCTCACCTAGATCTCCCTCTATGTTTACTTTTAACCTTTCATATTGTTTCCATTTCTCCTTCAAAATGCAGCCAGACATTCCCCCCCTGCCCCTTATACTTTTGCATGCCCCAACAACCTACTTAATCAGTGTCTGAAAAATTGTTCTACTAGAGAGGAAAAAAATTTAGAGGAGAATAAAACTCAATTACAGAAAATGAACTCATGCACAAACAAGATTTAAAAGTCTTCAAAATGGAAGCTTTGTTTTCTAAACTGCGTCCATTAAAAGACTCACTTTTCCTTGTTTCCTCTCCCCAGAGAGGCACAGGCACTCAAGGAATCTGAGGGGCTGATTTGCCTGAAGCCCACAGATCCTCCTCTTTCCCAAATATGGTCACACATAAATACAAAAAGGTGAGAGAGTTTCATGGTTCAAACTGTCCATTTGTTTTAAAAGCTCTTAGTATCAGGTTCAGAGGCAGTATTGGTATCACCTCCAACCTCCACAAAAACTGTCAGAGTTTATCCTCCGAATCCATGAGTTTATCCCTTCTTTTTGCATGTTAGTTTGTCACACATCTAGACTGTATGGAATGAGAGCTTTTCCAGAGGACTGAGCATGAACAGAAGCAAGAGAGTTCAGACAGTGTGGTCCTACCAGCTGCAAAGTTTTTATGCTTTTACACAGTGACACTTGTTTCTTGATGCCTTTTTCCAGATGTTGCCACTATGCTATTTCCAGAAACCTGGAAACTGCCAGAGATCTTAGAAGGCCAAAAAAGGTGCAACTGGGATAATAAAGGTGCACTAGCAACAGAGGGACAGACAGGAGTAATCACCAAATTCAGCATTGTTTAGGTGCATATTTAAAGCAAAAGCGAAAAGAATCACAACAGGGGGGAAAAGTGGGAAAGAAATGAAAATAAACCAAGTGATGAACAGAACTGTGGGCTTACAGTATGCATCTCAAGAATAGCAAAGTAGTTTGCAAATCTGGAGTAAAAAGAAAGGAAAAGCCACACTTAATTACTACTAAAAAAAAATTTTATACTGTTAACAAAACACATCTAGTTTCTCTTAAAAAAAAAAAGAAATAAATTGAGGCAATCCATTAGCAGAGATGGTATTTTATATACAATTTATAATACAATGAAGCAGAAACCTGTAGTTTTGTTTAGTGTGCCAATCTAATTGAAGTGGAGAAAGACTGGAAGAGAATTTATCATAAATAGAGATTCTACTATTAATAGTAAAATAACTGAGTATAGACATATTTCCATTGTAGTTTTCATTGAAGTACTTTTTTCTGATAAAGCCACTATTATACTCAATATAGTTCATAATACATTCATAACACCGAAGTTGGACATTCCCACAAACCATGCTACGAGTGTGGAATTTTTCCTGTTCCTTGCAGATATTTTTTCTTGGCTTCTTCCTCTGGGAAAAATACTTAGGCAACAACTACTCTTTAGTGCAATGTAACTTAAGATATTTGATAAAAGTTCAGTGTGCAGTGCTGCATTTTCACTTTTCTAGTTCATGAGAAGTCTCAGACTTAGCTCTCTAGATGTCACTGTTGGGCAGAGAAGGGGGTGAGATCAACCACATCAGAGTTTGCAAAGTTCTCTCATCCACTTGTTAGAGTTGCTTTGAAAATTCACCTTTCACTGAGTTGCTAACAACCACCACCAGAACACAGGGAAGAGATGAAAAATCACCTTCTCTGTGTAATGAAGTTGTCTTTTCTTGCATAGCACAGCACCATCTCAATTCCAGAACTACTCTGGACCTTTCTGATATAACAAATTATCTTCTGATTCATAGCAAAAACTTCATTTATGATTACTAATCAGCACTGAATTTGAGTAAGATTCTATTGAATTTTTTCCCCATATTTATTAGAGAGCAAAGTGGCAAGTAAATCACAGCTTTCTGGAGATTAACTCATGTAATTTAAATCCTATATACTTAGCAGTACTGCATTTCAACAGGGCTTGTACATTTATAAAACTTCTAGATTCAAACAAACATTTTAGCTACGTATAGATTCCCATTTTATAACTAGAGATCATTTCTTTTCCTTCCATATCAACAGGAATAAACTTGCAGACTAATATTACTAATTGCAAATTTCATCAATTTTTAAATTCTATTTTATATGAGATTTCTTTCTGTAGTAACTCAAATTCTCTATAAAATAGTATCTAACACTCTTCCAAGACACACTACTTTCCAGTTCCACGGACCATTGCACTAAACGAGCAGTGAATGTCTGCTCCCAACTGCAGCCACAAGAAATGTTTGCAGTGTGCAAGCAGGAAGACAGAACATTTAGAAAACTGACAGAACACATCTACCACAACACCATTCCCAGATATTTCAGGTCATTTGGCAAAAGATGCAGCAATCTGCTTAGTTTGGAACAGGAGCATTGTACAGATTAGTATCACCATCTACTAAAACTATCCAAAATCAGAGTTTCCCTTACCCCAAATGGTGGATATGAAGCAGCAGCAGCAGCGGAGGCAACACTCACTGCTGGAGGTGGTATTCCTGAAGAAGAAGGTGGGAACAGACCCAAGGCATTCAGATTTAATCCAGGAATTAAATGTGCTTGAAGCTGCAATAGGAGAAGAGTTATTTAAAATTTACAGTCCTGGTTAATAACTTTAATAAATCCTAGTTGGCATAGGCTATTAACCTTTTGGGATGTTATTTAAAACAAAAAAAATCACCTCCATTACCCCAAGGACTCTGTTTCAAACCTATTTCCCAGATATATGCACAGACCAATAACATTAAAAACACATAGTAGGAAAGGCAGCTGGGAATCACTTGCTACCACTTAACCAGCAAAACACAATACAAATTTTATGGTGAGACACTGGGATAATAGTACAATTTACCTTCAGAGTGAACAAAATTATCAGAAAAATAATAATTTTGGCCTTATACTAAAAGGACTGTCCTGTGAAAACAGAGAAACATCATGCACAAACCATGACTTTTCACACACAAGGGCATAGACACATGACACTATAACCCCATCTTCCCTCCCCTGCCCTTTCCCTCCCATGCCTTGCAAACAAAGTGAGGTACCTCCAGCATTTGCTGAGAAAGGCTCAACTATAAAGTTGCATGTCCCTTGCTTGACCACATCTGAGAAAAGTGGCAACATCATGTGGTAGGAAGCATTTATTGTCAGTGATACAAAACTTTTCAGTACCCTTCCTTTTCCAGATTATTGCCCAGTAACATGAACATGCTTTAGAAATGCTTCAACCACCATCTCAGGCTGTTAAGATACGTCAAACAGGAGACACCAAAAACCCCCAAAATTCACCAACTCAAAAACTACCTTAATAATCACTACAAACCAAACTTGAAGCCTATATAGTTACAGAGGTAGCTTTTGGCTTTCCACACCTTTGCCAAACAGCAATGCAATCTCTAGATCACCCCATGTTCCTGCTTGCTATATGAAACAAAAATGCACCACAATAAAATACTTCATGCCCTCATGTGCAGCTTGTGTCCTGCAGTTTGCTTGGCATGGGAGGCAGGGAGGGAAAAGCAGGAAGAGTCAGTAGGAAAAACATGAAAAACAGACATTTCTAGAAAGTTGGGACACTACTGTAAACTGAAAAAAACATTTCCAGTCTAATTCTAAACCATTAGATTTGGATACACACACACAAAAAGGTTTTCATAACTTATCAAAAGTCTCAATCATTTTTCAATATGCATTAGTAATACTCTGGCAAACTAATGAGGTATGTGTTTTCATAACAATCCCCAATCATCTTCAAATAGCTAAATGCCTTTATCATCTATATCAAGAAAAACTTTTAATAAACCCTTCTTAAATTAAATAATTGAAAACAGGATAGATCCTTCTCTTACACATTGTTATGTTTTTTACATGAAGAAACTGTGAATCCCTACTTTAAAAAACATGCAAGCTAGATCACAAACCACAACAGCACATACACACCATCCTTTAGGGTTTTGTGAAAAGAAAAAAGTGAAATATTAATTTCCTCAATCTGATTCAAGTTCAGTTCTCCCTCTCAAAACTGACAAGAAAAATCCTTCCTTAAAATATCATACATATATAAATAAATAAACACACAATAATGTACACCCTCCCCACCCCCTCCAAATTAATAGAAGAGTCAACAGAGGCTGCAACAGAAAGATTCTGATGTTAGGAAATAAAATTGGCCATGAGAACAGTGAGACAGTGCACAGACTGCCCAGAGACACTGTGGGCTTTCTGTCCGTGGAGATATTCAAGAGGAGACAAGTCCATACATAACCTTGTTTAACTCTGAAGTGGGGCCTGTATTGAGCAAACCCCCTGTTGGGCCAGGTGACATCCAGAGATCCCTCACACCTGAATCTTTCTATGGTTCTAGTTTCAGAAAAAGCCCACGCCATAAGAAAACTCACATTCATAGCAGCAATGTCATTTTCATAGGACTCCCTGATTTTCTTCATAATTTCTTCTTCAGCCTTGGCACATGTTTCAATACTGCCTTTAACTGTAATGGTCCTTTCCGGATTATAGAGTGTCAAGTCCTGCAATCTGCAAATGACACAGAAGCACGGTTAATTAGGAAACAAAAGAGGGTAATCCAGGTTTATCACAAGTGCAGTGACATTCGAGCATGTCAAGTTTGCTCTCCAAAGAACCATAGAATCAATTCACAACAGGGCTCAAGCACAGTCCTCAGAGAATCTGGAGAAATTCTCTTGGTAGGAAACACAAGACAAACTACCAGAGCAAGGTTTGGCATCAGATGGTTGAGACATGCTTAGGTGTTATGCAAAATGGAAACCACCACACTGCGTAGGAACAGAAACTGCAGAGCAGTGCAGGAACATTTCCCTTCACATTCCACAACAGGTCTACCAACAGACAGGGCTTCAGACACCCTGTAAACACAGACCATAAGAAACTTCCTTTCTGTTTCTTTCTGTGAGAACTATAGTGTATTCCTTAAGGACAGAGGAGTGGGGGGGGGGGGGGGGGGGGGGGAGAACCCCAAACCAAA
>JAWWEE010000074.1:31266163-31305258 GCA_035221455.1 Xenops minutus
CCCCCCCCCCCCCCCCCCCCCCAGAAGCCCAACCCTCAGTGAAACTGCAGGAGAGCCTCCAAATGCTCAAAACGGGAAAAAGCAAAGCTGTGTGCAAGTCAACATTTGCTGCAAAACACTAGCAACTCCTCTGGGAAAACAAAAGGGTGACAGCATTAAATGAGTGCTTTATTTGGTAACAAATGCTAACCTACTATGGTAAAATGGAATAAACAACCTGGGAAGCCATGGCATACCCATGTACTGTGAAATGATGCAAAAGGGGTGAAGACAAAGTTCAGAGGAAGATACAGGAGTGAGAAAGCTCAGGGCAGAAAGCAGAGAGGAAGCAGCATGTGAGGCTTGGCTTTCTTGCTCAGCAGGCAGTGTAGCAACCTGCATATCTGAGTTAAGCAGTGGGAAGCACAAAATGCATCCACAAAGCAGTCCTTAAGTTTCCAGTGAACAAGCACCAGGTTACTGCCTCAGGAAGGAAAGTGATGGAAAACACCCGAGAGAAGAAACACTTTCCCAAACCAGGTGCCTTACTTTATATTAATGGACAAGCTAACAAAAAAAGCCTAAATGAAGAGATCAGGAGAAAGACTAATTAGAGTAAAATCCATGGGCATTTATGCTCTTTTATGTACCAGGTGACTTCATAGTACTATTTCAGGCATAGCATGACAAATATAATCTTGAGGCCAAGATTTTAGTACAAATAAACCATTAACTTGATGAATTAAATAATATACTGTTTACAGATAATGTGTCATTTATGTCATCATCAATAAAGACTAGTTGATTTCACAGAATAAAGACCATGATCCCATTTACCCTATATACCTTTTTTTCCTTTAAGCAATAGCATTAACAGTGTGTGCACTGTTTACAAACAAAATATTTATGGCAGCACATTTAAGATAGCATGCTGACCTTACATAATCTATCCTTGAAGCACACATTTGATTTCTCTTCCTCACTAATTCCATAAACACTTTACACATTTAAGGAAGGCCTCAGGTTCTTTCATTCAAACTTGATTTTCTCTTTTTGAGGAGCCATATTCACTCTCAACTTTCCTGTCCTCATTTGAGCTATTTTCTGCTGTACTTTTTTTGTCTCCTGTATGTATTCACACCTCTTCATACATTTTCATGTGTCTTCCAAACTTTTTCCCTTTCTTACAGTCTATAAGCCTTATTCTCACCCTTTCTGGCTAAAGCCAAATCCAAGATGCCCGCAAATGCTTGAAAGTTCATGCCAGAGTATTCATTATTCAGAACAGGAGGTTCTCTGAAGATATTACTCCAGGGTAAAACTACTATTGACTGTCAAGCTTTTACAGAGATGTTAATCTAATCAGTGATTTGCAGATTTCCAGTAAAGGTGAAAACTTGTTGAATCTCAGCTAAATATGAACAGGTCTCAGTTACCTTCACAAACTCATAGACCAAAACTATTACTTTGAAGCAGACTAGACAATGTATCACAGTTTTACTGCTAGTGGTCAAGAGGGACAGAACTGTTACTAAAAATACTCTTCCCAATATTCCTTTCCTTTTTTTCCTTCCTTCTAGTCAAAAAATTCAAAACATACCAGTAACTACAGCATCCTTAATTTCACTCATTTTTGCACATAGCTCAGAACTGATCCAGGCTTTTAGTTTCAAACACTCATCATTACATACGGTATAATATGTTAAAAACAACCGACAGCTAAAATACGATCTAACACAGACTCCACGTAGCCTGTGTTATTTTTAGGCTTGCTCTTGACTGCGTTTACAATGAAGACACACTGTTTACATAAAATTTAACTGAGCTTAAGTAACAGTTTAATCCACATGATGGAAAGGCCTCTGAAGGGCCATTATCTCAGCCTTCAACACACATAATATTTTTTTAAGAACTCTACCTGAATGTACCGCAGCAGCATTACTGCTAATTGAGACATCTCACCAAAAGATTAGGTCACCAAAAACTTACGGAGATATTGTGATTTTAGTATCTGTGTCCTGTTCAATTTTCTTCAGGTTTCTTCCTTCTTTGCCAATAAGTCGGCCAACAAAGTTGTTGTGTGCCAATATCTTCAAGGGAATTTCTTCTGTGCTGTAATGGAAGTTATACCCAGTGAGACTTCTGAAGACCAGAGCATAAGTTTTTATGTGAGTTATGGATACATTTTCTTTTCATAGAAATATCCACAACTCCCATTCCCTAACACACATTTACACTAGATGCAGAACAAGTTCAGGTGCAACGGACTTTTCAGAACTATCACCCAGAGCTTCATTGTAACATACCTTGAGCTAAATAAACCTCAGACTGAGGTAGGAAGATCTGTTGGGAAGAAAGCATATCTTAAAGCTTTTAGCAAGAGCTCACAAGCCACTATGCTCACTCTGACTAAAAGCTATCAGTTGCTCAAGAAACTTCTGTATTTGCTGCAATTCACCTGAAAATCACAGCCAATGTCTGAAACAGTAGATGTGTGCTGGGGCTAATAAAGCAACTAGACTGTCCTGAAAGACAAAATGTCTTAGTTTCTTTACCTACTTAGAAATGGATAACAGCAATGAAGATTCACTGGTTAACTGTTTTTAAAGACTACATCTTTAAATGGAGTCAATGAGAATCAGAATTTTTAATGCTTCCACAATGAAATGCCTTTTACTCACAATTTAGTATCTTGAGCTTCCTTTTGCATGATCTCCATAATAATTTTACAAGCCGTTGAGCAGCCTTCAGGAGTTGAGTGGATGGTAATTGGTTTCTCAGCAGCACCTGCATTCTCTTTACGATGAATATCAATTCTTGAAAGAAAGAAAAACACTAACTGTAACCATGAACTCTATGGTAAGCCTTTTGTATTTCCAACTCTCATAAAATTAATTTATTTTGAGCTACTGGTGACTACACTTAAGTGGTTTAATTTTGAAAAGTTTACTGCTTAAACATATTCTAAATACTATTTGTGTGTTATAAAGAGCCTCTCTGTGTGTTATAAAGAGCCTCTCCTGCCCTGATTTTACCGACTGAACCCCATCTTCATGGACACAGGGATCTTCTTTCCTCAGTAACCTCCCATCGAGATATTCAGGGGAGTTGTCAGGTAGACAATCTGTGGTAAACCACTGAAGACATCTCATCACGATTTCCCAATACTCCATCAGCAGTCCCCTTGCTCCACCAAGAATGACTGTGCAGCTACAGGACAGTCAGGCTTTGTCCCATCTTGTCTTTAATTAGCTCAGCAGCAGAGTATCTCAGCACTCCTTTGCTAGCAAGTAGCATCACAGTACTTGCATCCATCCTCAAGAGTAGTTTCTCACACTTTTCATCCTGGATTTTGTCCTGACATTACTTTTCCTCTAGCTCCAGCCTCTACCACCCTAAAACTGCTAGCCTTGGTCTACACCATGCTTTATGTAGCTCAAGAAACTTAAGAAAAATTAATTATGACCTGCATAAGGACAATGCCTTGGATATTACTGGTCTTCTGCCAGTAAGTGCAGGTCACGTACTCTTTCTATCTCTGTTTTTCTCTTATGCCCCTCTTCCCCCAATCATAGCTGTTTCCAAACTGAAACAACAATGCTGTTTTTCAATAAGGCTCTTTATTCTTACAGTTCTTTCTGGTACTGAAAATTCATTTTGTTTCACAATGAAGCATTTTCCAAGAAGCCCATGGCAATCCTTAGTGGAATTGAAAAGTAATGAAATTTTTTTTTTACCCCCAAATCAATGAAAACATCATTCTTGAAGTCACATATCTGTGAAGTTAGCATCCTGCAATTATGTCTGCTCTATCCACCCTTCTTTTAAGAGATAAAGCTTTCCTATGTTAATTTTTCAGGATATTTATAGTCATAGAATTAGATGTTTTGGTTATCCCCTGAAAAATTGGCTACCTGTAGGCAAAGTACAGCCAAGTCTTGTCAGGACACCACAAATCTCTTAAACCTGTGCCATTAAACACACTAAGTAGCCTTCTGGGTTACAACATCCTAATGAGAAGTTGGAAGGAGCATCAATATAATCCTGGGTTTGGGGTGGGGGGAGGGGAGGAGGTGAGGGGAAGTCTGTTTGTTGGGGGTTGGGGTGTAATTAGAGAGGAATCCCTTATCCTCAATAATTACTCTCAAAACTGAAGCTGCCACCACCCCCATACCCCTCACACACAGGTTACTTCCACATCCTGCTTGCTGCAACTACAGAACTGGAGGCTCCTACCAGTTTACTACTGAATGCAGCATCTTAACTCTCTGCTTTCAGGGGTATCCTGGAGAAATTCTTGGAATAGGAATGCCACCTCACTCTGCACTGAGCTCTTCCTTGTGAGTAGGGATTTAACACACTGGAAACAATCTCCTCCAGCGTCTCTAGACCCCAGTGCTCTAAGCTTCTTAAGTCACTTAGCAGCTTGCTTTTTGCCTCCTGTGCATTTCCTTAATCTTTGTTTTGGTGTGGTCTGCAATTTGATAGCAACAAACATGTTCTCCAGAAATAGATCGGGGTGAGGTGTAAAGAGTAGTGAGGGGAGGCAGGAAGGGGTTTTGTTTTTTGGCTTTTTTTGCTTTTTTCCGCCACCCTCTTGAATTAACATTTACAAATCCCAAGAATGCCCTAAATCAAACTAAAGCTAGAATAAACACTTGAAGACTTGGATATGTCAACACACTGACTGTATGTCCTACAGAGTAACATTCAACAGCTCTTTCAGTTTCACTTTTTTGCTAGAACAGTAGCAGTACATCTGTATGCAAAAACTCTCCAACAGAGTACTATCCTGCTAGCACTGCCTATTTTCCCTTTTTTAAAATGAGAGAAACAAGTCAACTAGCATTTGAACATATGTCAAGGACAGAATCCAGTCTTTAAATCAATCTTGCCAAACAGTCTGTTCACCATTATCTTCATTTGCTCTCTGACCACGCAGGTTAGTCATGAAGTTATACAAATTCGTCTTTACATGAGCAATGAGAATATTAACAATATTAAAGATATTACCGTTTTTTAAAATAACTTACTTGGACTGTGTCTGCTTTGTAATGTTTCTGATTGTTGCTCCTTCTTTCCCAATAATGGCTCCTACAAACTGTGTGGGAACCAGCATCCGTAGAGGAACATCCGACTGTGGTTTCTGCCTTGTGGTTGCACCGGGTGACCCTTGCCTAGGAGCACCCCTCTGTCCAAATCCACGTCTTCCCTGGGGATGTTGTTGTGGAGGTTGCTGGGCTGCCATTTCATCAGGGATGTATGCAACTTTCAAGGAATAGTTTTCAAGCTGGAACCCGTTCAGTTTTTCTATTGCTCTGTTTATTTGCAAAGGGGAGGAGAGAGGAGATTAGGAAAAAACCCCGCAATCACATGAAGGGCCTTATGAAATGACAAGTCATTCAGATACAGACTTCTGCTCTTTGTGAACTGCACAGAGAGGCTAAAAACTGGTTCTAAGATGAAAAGTTACATTTTTAGTTCTTCAGCCAAGATTCTGATTACACAAAGTCACCATATTAAGAAGTACAAGTTAGTTCTTGCTTGCTTGGGGCTTTCATGCACTTTAAAGGTTTTGCTGGTCCAACCCTATCAGCAAAACCTCACAGGAGACAGAGCTTATACACTCAAAAGCATTCTTTTGCCTGATTTAATTTAAATCAATTTCCCAAATAGAATTAAAGCTGCACCAGAGGGAAAACTTTTTAGCTGCTATCACAGCACCTTCATTAGAGTTTTTGCCAGCATAGCTCTTTGGCTGTAGTTTTTACAATAATTGATATAGCTGTGACAGGAAAGAAAAAAACAAAACATGTATATGAAAGAAGATGGCACCTGGTTCATTCTCAGCAGGAAAGGAAGCATTCGAAGCCAGTCAATGGCATCTGAAAGACCACTTAGCAGACTACAACAGCACCTTGCAACTTGCCACCTAGTCATGTTGTAAGTAGGTTTAAAAATTAACTAGGAAATTAAAGCCCATGCATGTTAAACTCTCCATAGATGCAAAGTTGTTAGGAGGCATTTAAATGCTGTTTCAGCTTCTCTTGTTCTTTTAGTTAAACATTACTGAGGGATACTGCCCAAATATACACAGTCCACTCATATGGTGGTAGTCCATCCACACTGAACAACCTTTAGGTTTCTCAGCATTCTCTCTGCCCAGTCCCTCTTTGTAACCAAGGTGAGGATGAATCTGCAAGCCAGCGTGACCTGCTGGTTGTCTCTTTTTTGCAGGGGGAACACAACTGAACTCAAAAACTTATTCTGGAAGATAGAATACCTTCCACTCACAAACAGAGTAGAGTCAATATGACTAAAGATCCAGCCAATAGTAGAAATAACTAAGTTATACCCAAGACACTGGTAGGGGTAAAATACTGGCATAAAAATCAATACATCTGCCCAAGAAAGACATCTCAAATTTTGCTACAAAAGTTATTATTATTCAGATTATATGTGATATATTGATCACTGGAATATGCATTCATTTGGGGTAGTTTAAAAATACCAGGCTTAATCTTGGACCAGTGATTACCAACAGAATTTCTTTAAAGACAAAATTTAAAAGCACTAGTGGGAGAGAGGGGGTTTCCATCTCATATTAAAGTTCCAATAAACATATGCTCTGGAGCAAGGCTTGTGACATTCAGAAACTTAACCCAGTCCCTCCATTTACACACATTTGCAGGAGGTTACTGCCAGCTAACCAAACATTCAGCCTTTGCAACATTTTTGTTCCTGCCTCTAGTACAGAGATGATGGAAGGTGAGAGCCAATTGCCTACATTTTCAAGTGTAGCCAGTGAAAGATATTATTTGACTCCTATGTGTCCCATTTGACAGTGTGGGTCTCTAGCAGCTGTTGCAGCCAAGCAGCAGCTTTGCAGATAAGTGGTGTTTGAGTAGTGAGGGTAACAACATGCCCCTTATCTCCCTGTGGTTTAACCAGCATCCTCAAAATACTCCTGTCCAGCAGCAAAAAGCTTATGCAAAAACAAGTAATTTGTGTCTTTGGACGGTGTTTAGTAAGGGCTGGTAATAAATAAGGCCCAAGGCAACACCAATGAACAAAGAAAGCAAAATATTGAATAACTGATCACTGTTCATTAAATACTTCTGTTAACCAAATGAAACACAAGTCCTTTGGGAATTGGGCAAGAGTAATTGCTCCCATAACAGAAGAATCCCTTACAGCATACAGAAAATGAGCTGGATTAAAATTTTGAGAGGCTATTTCAGAGCTGACATTTCTTAACTTTTACTCCATGGACTCTGAAGAGCATTTTATTACACAATAAAACATGTTTACAAAACAGTAAGGGTAGTGAGCAGACTACTGAAACTTGTGTTTCTTTGGATTTCTCTCTCAATTTTTAGTTTCTGGATAGATTTCCAGTGCCTGAAAAGCATTTCACTGAAGTCTCTCTATGGACATCCTATCTGGGAAAGGAGTCTGGGAGCTTTCCTTTTAATACAGCCTGAACATAGCAAGTTCTTGTTGGTTGAAAATATCCAAGACCTCTGTCTCTGGGTTGAGCTTTACTGAAATCAGCTGAAAAGCTGAACTGCTTCCTGGGAGGGAAACAGCTCTGCCAGACAGTGCAGTTGTGCAATACCTGTTTCTTTTGGAATCAAACCTCGAGATGCTGGAAAGATGAACACCAAAAATTTTGCAAATGTGCTGATAGGCTCCAGGTTGACATCCATCCCAAATCACTCCCATCCATGCTTTCATTTGACAAGTTCAGACACTGCTTTTTTCCCCAAAATGCATCAGTCTTCTCTGGCTTTAAAACATCCTTAACCAGAATCCCAGCATTAATACAAAACCTTACATTAAATCAGTGCATGAGACTTCTCACTGTTCCTTGCATCAAAGCTACATGTCTACGTTTTCCCATCAAACACTTTACAGCAACAACTAGCATATATATATATTTCTATATGCACCATCCTTTTTCTGGAAAGAAGGTTGGAATTTTTCTACTTAATAACAATTTATAAATTCCTAAATGGTTCCATATGAATAAGTATCTTAAATTCAATGCAAACTGAGAAAAATTCATCTGACATTGTGGAAAACCAATTATGTGAGCAGTGAACAATCCCTGGCCACCAAAGCCATATGATGACATGGAAAAATAACACATTCATTCACCCTGTGACTCACAGAGTTCTTCATATTTTATAGGCTGACTGGTTTTATAATTTGACTTTTCAAGTGATGAGAAGTCAGAAGAAGAGCAATTAAATGCTGCTCTCCCAAGATTTTTGTGAAACTGACATTTCCAGGGTAGGTGGTCCCATATTCTCCTATGATTTGGGCACACACAGTAGAATACCAAGGTAACTGATTTTCAGTGAATGCACCACACAGATTGTTCTGGTGCATTTCTTACACAAGACACAATCCCAGCTTTTGAAAGCCTGTTGAGCCTGGCCTTCACATTCCAATATTTGACAATCTTCATTCATTAGGTTTTTAAAGTATTGTCATACACCTTTCTTTGGCTGTTCTGAACTAATTTTTATCAATTTTATGGCACAAAATATAGGGTTGGAATTAGGCAATGTAATGACTCAGCAGCCTCACAACACCAAGTTTTAGAGGCATCTAGGCACTGCTTCAAGGGTTGGGGGGAAAAATGTGGAAGAAAAAACATGAAAAGACATGAGCGATTAAGAATTGTCATCTAGATGGATGCAGAACTCCTGCAAAATAGCATCTGGGACAGCACTTGCTATCTGAAAAATCATCTCCACTCCCTGGGAAAGTCTGAGCCTCAGATAAAAGCAAGTGACTGGTTTTTCACAGCACTAGAGCCATCTGTTTCAGTCAAAGCTATCATCATTGCTGCAGTCCACCAAATATATTTTAAACGGAGCTTTTTTGGAGTACATACTTGCATTGACCAACCACCTTGGAAACTCAAGTCCAAACAAGAGCAACACCACCTCTGCCTTCCCACTAACACTCTTCCTTCCCAGACAGGCTGGGAGGTGGGTCTGCTTCCATGACCACAAGTTA
This sequence comes from Xenops minutus, assembly GCA_035221455.1. Lineage (NCBI taxonomy): Eukaryota > Metazoa > Chordata > Aves > Passeriformes > Furnariidae > Xenops > Xenops minutus. The sequence goes on from JAWWEE010000074.1 coordinate 31,275,173, forward strand.
ATAAAGACCATACAGATTACCTCTGTCAGAGAGCACTGCTGGTACCTATTGAAACAACCCACAAACCATGCTTCACACAAAGGCTAAGAGTCACTTAATGAGGACAAGGATAGAGAAAAATTCAGTAGACTGCCTCATTAAGAAGTGCTCTCCTCCCCCAAATCATCTTTAAAATTTTATATTTAGTAGAAATGCAAAATGTTTCCATTTCATATACCAACAAGTCCTGGTACACAGAAATCTCTTGTTGTAGTTGGGAATTTTTTAAATAAAACAAATTCATTAAGAGACTGCAGTACTACTGCTTATGCACTGATAAAATGGATAGCCGCCTGGCTTATGTTCATGCAACACCTGCTCAGAAGCAACAGAATAGAATCCCTATATGAAAATGAAACCTTTAAACAAATGTTTTGTAAATTCATCACCTGAGTTTTTCCAATTAAAATGACATCTCACTGCTATCCACTCATGAGCTCCCTAAGAGAGGGCGTTTGCCCAGCCTTCTCCCTTCTGATGCTAGTGGAGGTTAAACATGCTGGAAAAATAATTACAGTAAAAGCACTGAGTCTTGTGCTGCAAATCATTCTTCCACTGATAGCATGATGACACTAAGCACTAGATTGAGAACATATTTCACTCCCACATACAGCTTGTACATACACCACCTTTCTCTTTTCTTCCCTGAACGGATACATTTGCATACGAGAAAACATATACATGACAAATTTTCTTTGACACAATTCTTTTTACATTAAATAAAAATATAGTTTTCATTAGTACTTTTGAAAACAAAAACAAAGAAAAATAAATCTAAGCCTGTAATAATACACCACTGAATTTTCACTATTATTGTTCCTATGGCAACATTAGCCCTGACCCACAGTGGCATGTAAAAGTATTAGTTCTGTGAACGCTCATTCATTCATCAAGGATACATGTTGTGCACACACACATAAAGACTTGTCCTTCACTGAAAGCATAAAAAGAAATTCTTTTTCCAAGTATTTTAATGAAGAGGTGACCACTAATGAACTTTCAAAACCCCAGGTAGAGCTAAATCTTGTAGCATGTGCTAGACACCTACACTGGAACATTTTGAGGAGTGAAAGAGAAGATGGTGTAACTTTTGCAGGTAATAGCCATAATTTGAACAGCAGTATGTCACAAGGACACAGCACATCCTGCTGGTTGTAGCCAGGGACCGATACTGGGAGAAGGAGCGGTGTCTTTTGGCAAGCATGTCCCAAGCTGCCACAGCACCTGCATGCAGCTGGTTGGGTTGTTCAGAATGAACCACAGGCTACAGGCCCTGTCATTCACTCTTCTCTCTTTCAAATATTCTACAACCCACCACAACATTCAGCAATTGCATTGCCACAGCAGCATGCACACGCTTTGTAAGGCCCTCTCCAGTTTCTGGGAAGGACCGCAGCAGAGGCAGTTTGTGAGATGGAACAAATCCCTCCTTCTAAGTGCTTGCATGAGAGGAAGGGAGGGATGTGGTCACAGACATACCCTGGTAGTCCCAGCCTTTTCCTTGCTACCCACAGTCCCAGAGAGCAAAGGGTAGTTTCCTAAGGCCCATGCATGGTTCTGTGCTTGCTGTACAATCCCTCCACAATGCTACTGGGATCCCCAAAAGTACCTGATCTGCCATGCTGGCTTCCCCTGCTCTGGCCACATAGTCAAGGAACCACATCTTGCTTTTTCTGACAAGACAGCCTCATGCCTCTACAACTAGGAAAGAGGCATCACTGCAACAGGCCAAAGACACAAAACCTCTGTTGCAGCTGGAAGTCAGTAACTGCACATCTCAGATTTTGCTGAGATGCGCTGAGACTTGTGTGTGCTAAGATTTTTCTCAAAAAAATGGCAGAATTCTTGGATTATTTCAATTTCCAAGTTAATTTCTAGATGCAGCCCTGTAGTACCAGCCTAGAGAAAAAAACCTCTGCCACTACAACTCAGACTTGCAAGACAGAAGTAATCTGTTTCCCACCTGGGTGGAAACAAAAGTTTTGTTCAAAAGTACCATCCTCCATGCATACCACACATATCTAAAACTGCTTGTCAAAAGTACCTCCAGATTGTGTTATGGCCTCTTCATCACACAGCATTGCTGGTACACGGCAATACCATCCAGCTATCCCAGCAGGGAAGTCGCCAACTTTGCATGTTTTGTCAGCCAACACTACGTGAGGTTAGTATGTGCAATGCAAAAAGTGCAGAAAAGGTATAATTAGAACTAGGAACCCACTATATGTGTCAGCATAGGAATCCTCATGTTATGGTGTTTGATCCAAAACTCATGGCAAGGAGCATCACTTGCCCTAAGCAGCTAAGTTTCAAACTACAAAGCCTGTTACCAGCTGCTGACTCTTGACAACTCTAAAGATCTTTCGATAAAGTCAATTCTTGTCGCTGAATGTACTTCACAGGATGACCAGCCCTGCTCTTATCAGCACTTGTACACTGCTCCCTCTCCACTGCTGTCCACCACAGCAAATTTCAAGAAGCAAAGCTAGGTCACATCTGGAAAAACCATTTAACTGAAACAGCACCACAGTCACTGTGGGAAAGCTACACACATACAGGTCCTATAGTGGTCCTTCATTGCAATTCCTCACAGGTTTTTTTCCATAAAAATACCTCAATCTAGCCACCTCTCCTAGGAGTTTCTAAATGGCTGCAAAGTCACCTCCTGAACTCAGAAAACCTGAACTAACACTTTTTTGTATGGAACGTGGACTCATCTGCTTATAAAATCCAGTGCCCATATGAAACCAATCAAATGCAAATCAAGTCTCCTCCACTTGCCCTACCTGTTCAAGGGAACCAAACTGTGCCACCATTCAACCTGCGTTGCTTCATGTCCCCTACAGCATTCACACTGGATACCAAGCCACCTGTTTCAAACTCGAGATGTTTTCAGTTATTGTTACGTGATTTCTTAAGCAAAACAAAATTTTATCTCGGATGCTTCCTTCAGAGTCTTTGCTTATCCCAGCACTTCCTCAGGATTGATCTTAAAATTTAGCAAGTACAGTTTCAAAGGGAAGAAACTGCATGCTGTTTTCAGTTTCAGAATGGAGTGCACAAGTCCAGGAACCCACATCACAGACAGCTGAAAAAAAATCATGCCTCTTTCCAGGGTATTTTTGGTACTTCGTTCTTAGATTTTCAAAGGAGGAACTGGCACATGTAGTATTAATCTGTAACATTTGACCTTAAGTTTCTTCAGAACTAGAAATTCAGTCATTTTCTTATTTACTGTGCAATAGAATCAAAAGCGACAGAAAAACCTGAAAAACTTGTTGAACACTTCAGGTTTTGAGAAAAGTTAAATAGTGAATTCAAGGAAAACATTGTTTCCTTCAGCTCCAGCATACACAGGAGATACCACTGACACAAGTTTCCCATCACATTTGTTTATAATATACTAACAAATAACCTAACACTTTAAAATATTAAATAGATGTGTTGCATTCAAGTTATGCACAGCTCATAATTACTTAATTATATGTACAAATATTATTTCATTTGTAATTTTGAATTAATGCATACCATAAGCACACTCTGCATTTTAACTGGTTTTAGTTAGCCACAAGGTGGCAGAAATTTCAAAGTTAAAAGAACAGATCATTCTAAGCCATTCCATAAATTCATTTTTGTTTGACCTGTTATGACTAGAAAGAGGAGGAAATATGCTTATGTCACCAGATTAAAATTTTAAGAACAAGTCTTTTTTTCTACCTGTGGTAGAACAGCAAAATTAAAGCTATAGCATAATACACATAATATAAATTTATAAAGGAAAAATATTTACCACTGATTAAGAAAGTAAAACACTTTTAAATTTTAATATCTAGATTCAAAGTTATCAGCTACTGAAGATATAGGCAAGCATAAAATATATGGCCTAAATTTCAAAAAAGTACTAAATAAATTATTTTGGGTATTCAGATTACACTTTTGGAATGTAATTTTAGAGTTTGGAGGCAGCATTAAATCTTCTAAACTAAAAAAATCCCTATCTGTCTTCTTCTATTTTTCCTCCCTGTTATTTTGCTATGATTGTCCATTAAGAACTAGACATAGAACACTGAACAGGGGTATCACTAAAACATGGCTAAAAAACATTAAACAATAATTCCCATACTCTATCACTGGCAAATTATTAACTTTCTGCCCTCCCCATTCAAATAAGTTTGCTCAATTTTTTCAATTTGAATTTTTTTCAATTTTTTTTAAATTTTAAATTTTTTTTAACAAAGTGTAAGAAAAGTTGATGATAAAAATAGTTAATTAAGGTAAAACTCGCAAGACTTGGTGGGGGGGAAACTGAGGCACTGTCTTAAAAGTCAATGCTTAATTTATTGTTAAAATGATGACGTACTCATAAGCAAGGCTGCATATAAGGTCAGAATAACATGAATTCCAAAATGCAAGTTAGATGACAGGAACAACTAAATAAGCTACTTACTGTCTAGCCTGGTCCTTATTGCCGTATGTTACATTTACAACTGCAGTCTCCGTGTCAGTGTTCACTAGAAAGGAAAATGCAATGGAAAGAGGTTAAGTTCAGTGTGCACTCACTTCCCACTACAAATTTAAAAGCAACTTGAGAGTAGAGCTGTACCTTGCTCACAGTTCTCCACTGTTCCATACTGAGCTAATAAACTATCCAGCACCTATAAGAGGCAAAAGAAATGACAGATTTAAATTTCAAAGCAGATTAACAAAACAAAAGAGCCTGTAAAAACACTAAAATCTGTAAAATAGTTGTACAAGAACATAGATCATTCAAGACATCCACTCAAACAAGGAGGAAGGGGAAAAAACCCATATATTGCTTGATTTCTTTCTCATTTCAGAAAAATCTGCATTTGAAACCTCATTAATGTGAAGATAGAGAACATAACTTTAAGAAGTCACACTGCATTGTATGTCCCAGACTTTGAAAATAAACCTCCAAGTCACCTATTCTCAAAGTGAGCTAAAGCAGAAGCAGAAAGAATTCTAGAAAAGCAAATCTGGAATAAAACTTTATCCATGTATTCCAAGAGCTTTGTCACTGTTTGGAGTTGTTAGGTTTTTTCCTCAGACCAGTTTTAAATCATACATAAAAATGTTATTTTCTTCTTTAGTGGGGTATTGCCTACATAGAGAAGGTAACCAGAATGACCAGCACATCAAGAGCTGCTTCACAATTATTTTGACAGCTTTCCCAAAGATCCATTCCAGAGGAACCACTCACAACAGTATCTTCACCATTATTTGAAAGTCACAACTAATTTTTCCTTCAGTAGAAAACTAGGGAGAAACAGGTATGACAAGGGGCAAAAAAAAATCTGCATAAGGCAGTTTTATTTTGCATAATTTCCTTTATTCTAGTGAAGTGGAGGATGAAGAAGAGGGAAGAACATCAAGACTTTGGGGGGAAAAGAATCAAGGTGTCAGAGTATTCCAGTAAAACCATTAGAATACCCACAGGTGCACCACTTCTAAAATTCACATAGTATATAATTTATTTTCTTCCTGGTGGGAAATAGTGTTGCAGAAGATAGTGACTGTGGCAGTAACTAGCACAGGACACAGATACATCGTTGTGGTGTATTGAATCCTAATATTTTGTATCAGAAATTAAACTGATTCTGAAAAAGTTCACAATTTACACCAAGAAGTAAAACTGCAATCTCTTTTTTGACTGAAGTGTCATTCTCCAGCTAGTGTCTGATGACAAAACGTCAGTAAGAAAGGGAGGAAACCCTTTTGGGAAAGGAAGGAAACCATGAAGCAAAGACAGAAGGAAAGCTGTAGGCATAAAAAAGCTTCTGTGCAGCTTGCCATTGCAATACACTTCCTTTTACTATAACCAGCAACTGAGTGTGCACAAAACTCCAGTCCTTAAAAATGTAAAATTCAGTCTACACTCATGAGATTAAAAATCCCAATTTATAATCTATCAATGTACCATATACCTTATAGGGTATATCTAAAAGACATTTTTAAGATAAATTGCAGTTTATATGCCCAAACTCAGAGACAACTTATCAGTATGAAATTTCCACTCTTTACACCTACTAAAATTTCAACTGCCCATAGGCTTTTCAAAGGTAACATTTCAAATCAGGTATTTCAAAGGCAATGCAGTGCTTGCCAAGTTTAAGCAAAGCATTACAGCTTGTTACTGCAGAATTTCCCCATCCTTCTTGTAGAGATTCTAGTAAGTTTTCTTGGCAACCGTTTTGTTTTCATAGACAAGTTGTTAATTGTCCTCTCCTTCTACAAGTAGAGATTAGCCTAGTCTGAGAGTTTGCCTTTTCAAACCCCTAAAAATAATTTTTCTGCCACTCCTCAGATCTGACAATTGGGAACTAAGTGAATGTTTGCTCTGAAATTCACTAAATATTACTGAAGCAGAGATGCTCGAGGGTATTAAAATAAATTAAAAGCCTGTGGAAGATCCTTTTAAGACAATTAAAATGTTGGCACAGACAAGTGGAAGAGTTGTGAGGTCTTGCAGGTCTGCAGCTGTACCTCCACACAGCCCAGAGAGCCACCACATGCAATTAGAAGAAAGCCAGACAGCTAAAGTGATCCACAGAAATCAGTGGGTGAACAGAATCTCAGGTGGGGACAGGCATTTAAAACAAGAAAAGCAAAGCAAGTCCCTGACTTAGAGATCAATTTTGAGACATTCAGTTCAAATAGGATATCATTAGTGTGATAAAGCAATTCCTTTGCCCCTACAATACGCCAGCAGCTGTGAGGAAGCAACCATACCACAACATGAGCTAACATCTTTAGTTATTATTACATTTGAACTGTGCTGACTACCAGCTCATACCTACTCTGCCCCAAAGCTGCATCACTTCAAAACAACAGAATTTCATTTTCATCCTTAATCACACAGGAAAAGAGCAAAGCTAGAACACCAAAAGTACCAAGAGAGTTTGCTGGAAAATAATTAATCAATATTTTGTAAGTTATTTCTATATTAAATTCTGGCCTAAGAATACCTTTCTATTAAGGTCCACATATTAAAGTCACCAGCTTCACCAAGAAAAGAAATACTTTAAAGCTGAATCCACACAACTTTTCAAAGATACTATATTCTATCTAAAAACTACTTTCAACATGTTTCTGATCAGTCATCAGAAACATCTCAACACACTATCCTTGCATCTGCTCCAAGAAACTTAAGGACTAAAAGGCTCCTTTGCTGTTCATGTTGAGGAGAAGCCCAGGACAGCTCATTCAGCACCCTACCCCTCTTCACCAGGAGTTCTCCACTTATGCTGTTCCTTAATCCTCTTCTGAGCCATTTCAGTCAGAGACAGTGTCCATCTGGGCTTTAATCCAAGTGATTTGAGTTCCCGTGTTCTTAAAAAAGTCGCTTTACCAAACAGATTTATGAGAAGTTTCCTCAAATGACTGAAGCTTGCTTTAACTGGAATGAGAAACAATCCTCCTCAGTCAGACACTTGCTCTCCACAGCACTGTCCTCCATAGAAACTTGAAATTTCACCACCATCAGCCTTATGCAGCAAGATTTTAAGTATGATAAATACAGCAGGGATAGCCTTTTAACTAGATTGTACTTAAAATTCACTAGTAAGAAATTTTCTGCAGGAGTTGGTGTATAAACGCGTGTGTGTAAGGAGCAAACTTCATGGGTGAGAAGACTTTTAAATGAACCAGTTGATCCAGGTGGGAGAAATTATTGCAGCCGTATTCAAAGCCAGATCCTCTATTGTAACTCACTTTCAAACACAGAACTCAATTCCTGCATGTGTTTCTTGCTTCACATATATTTACTGCAACAGTCGGTTTCTATTCACATCTTTCATTCCTTCATATGTCTCTTTCTCACTATCTTTTCCCCTCTCCCCAAATCTTTTTTCCTCCCTAGCCCAAAGCCTCTAGTTCTGCTGCAAAACAAACATGTTTTGTTTAAGCTGCTCTTCCGTAACACTCTTCGTGTACAGCCTTGTTGGGCAATCAGAACAAAATTCAAAGCCAAGTTGGTGGTGCAGCAGCAATTCTGATGAGCAGCTGAAAAGTTTATTTGTACAAATATTTAATCTAAGCTAGAAAAAAAAGAGGTCTTTCCTTTTCTTGAGCTCTCCTTCTAGCAGTTGTCTAAATTGGGTCTCCTGCTCTTGTTATAGCACAGATGTCTCTCTCACAAAAAGCTGCAGTCTTATACTGTGGACTTTCATTCATCAGACTCTAAAAGCCAATTCTGACTTCATTATAAACAGCATTACCCTACACCAAGCCCCACAAATCAAGGCTGCTTTACATGGAAAAAAGAAAGGAGGAAACATTACTTTTTAATAAAGCTGAGCTTGATGCACACATTAAAATACCTCAGTTCTCATACAGATTTCACAGGTTTAGAAGTAACACCTTTGAAGAAATCAGAAGCAGTTGTTTTCTGCACTTTGAGAACAGACTATTTCATACACATCATCTTATAGTGCTGAAGGATTTCTGCAATATACCATAAGCAAATTAGTCTCAAGACATCTGGTCTGTAAGCACAGTTATTCATGTTGTTTCTCTCTCACACATGCATTTAGTGATGGGAACTTCACAGTGGTACCATAGACTCTGAAGCTATTTTCTCCACTCACATAGAACAAATCAATTAGACCACCACCCCTGTTTCCAGGACACCTGTTTCATGTTGACTGAGAGTTAAAATTAGTCAACACCACTGAAATCACAAATACCAGAGGCAAGAAGAGAGACAGGAGGATTAGGGTCATTCAGTTAAAAAAAAAAAAAAAAAAACAAACAACAAAACAAAACTAAAACATACACACGGAAATATGTGCCTGCAAAGACTTAGAATATACTGTGAAAATTAACAAAAACAAACAAAAGGGGTATCAGGCAACAATATGAATAAAGAAGTTGTGAATACACATGGCTTCTTATCTTAACAGAGGAGATGGGGTGAAAGGAAACAAAAGAGCCAGGTGAGGAAAAGAGTGTGGCTGGGTACAGAGGAATGCTGATATCACTCCAGTTCTCAAGCCTGGCTGAACCACTAATGCCATCTGCATACTTCAAGTACTTTCTTGGTATGTTTAAGTCCACAAAAAAAAAACCAGAAAAAACCATAAGTATTAATGGAGCCAAACTAGTCTGATGTGCCCCCCACAAGGCCCTGGTATACTAGAATTTTCAGTGCAGCAGGAGCAGACCAGACATTTTGTGACTTTAAGGTGTGAAATTACCTCAGCAGAGGTAACATTGCTCTTGGAACCACACCAAATGCCAGTGACTGACCATGACAAAAAGGCTCTTCAATGCTCCTCCTCTGTTTGTCTTAATCTTCTTGTTGGTAAAAGACACATCCCCCAACAAGAGGCCCAGCTAGCATAGCTTTACAAGGAAAATTAAATACAAAGAAGCCTCTAATAAATCCCTGAGGAAGCAGGCATTTTTGAAAGGTGTAATTGGGTAACACTGCATTGCCTGAATGGAGGCTGTGGTGGATGGATAAGCTTGGCTCCAGGTCGCCCAGCACACCTCCCAGCCTGTCTGGACCACTGCCCCCCATCCAGAGCCCAAACATCCCAACTTTAACCGTTTTCATCAGAAATAAAGTCAGAGGATGTTGGTTCATTGTAAAGGCAGAGCAGTATGGATATGGAGTATCCAATCCAGCACGTGGTCTGCTGAGACAGTTATTTCTCCAAAATTTGAATAGGCAAAACCAGCCTGCAATGGCTCAATGCATTGCAGCATGTGGTGATGGTGTTTTTCATCTTGTAGGCCCTTCAATACCCAGTTTACTGTCTCATGAAACCATGACCATAGTCTGGAAGAATCAGAAAAATAAGCCTGGAAGCTGCTGAAGTCATTGTTTGCACACACCAGAAAGGCAGCCCCTGAAAACAATAACTCTGGCTTATTTACCACATCCCATACAAACCCTGGAGTGAATTCTTCTCCTGGGAACTTACAGTTATATCCAAATGTTCAAAACTAATAATAAGTTTACCCTATAATACAATTCTGTTTAGGTGGCATTACCAGGGTTTTAAGAATGTAATGCTGAACCACAGAGAACAAAGACAAAATTGTCAAAGGAACTACTAATTGAGTGACCAATTTGGACACCAAGGGCTTGATTTTCCATAGTGCTCAGCACGTCTGACTTTTCAAAGGGCAGCTTCAAAGCCACTTTTGGTAGTAAGGAGAACATGGCACTTCTGCAAGAAAGACCTCTGGCTCATCACAAGACAGGCTGAAGACAAGGCACACTGTTAGCAACTAATAGCAACTTCTGCTTAAGGAGTTAGTACAGCACCGGAGACCAGAACGTGCAGAATTCTGTTTGCCATGGCAACATTCAATTCCCCTAACCAAAAGGGTTTGTCTTCCTGAAAGTCCTTGACTTGCTGCAAAATTAAGAAAGTGTGTGGTGAGTAACTGGGTCACAACTCTTACAGGCTAGTCATCTTCACTGCACAGGCTGGATGTGTTAGTGACAGCAGACCCATCCTCTGGCACAAGTCAGTGTCCGTCCCTACAGAGCTAAAGGCAAACACTACATCCCTATTTACCTTGCTCTCATTATGAAACATTTGAAATGCTCAATTAAAAAAATGAGGAAAGAGATGATGAGGACCATGCCAATTTTTGTGTCTCAATCAAAAGATAGAAAGCAATGGAAAACAGGTCTTAAGTAGAGAGCATCACATACAACCATGACTACAGCTATTGTAACCAACTCCACATACCACATGTGTTTTTAAGTATTTCCAGAGAATAGTGCTGGACCATTTAAGTGTGTGTATATATGTATATACACACACACATATACCTACCCATGTACATAAAATAAAAACAGAGAGAGCACTGAATAGTTTAAAACCACACTGGTATTCCAGAACAACATTTTAAAGGAACTGCCTCGGATCCACTAAGTCAAAAACCGTTTAAAGTATAATTAGCCTGATTTACCAGTGGAAGAGGATGGGCTTCTAAAAAAAAAATTAAGGAATCCAACAAGTACAAGCACCATGGTAAATCATCACTGATCAACATGAGTACCAGAACACCCTCCCCACCCCCTCTGATTTTTTTAAATAAAAATTCATACAATGGAAAAATTCACTGAAAGTATTCTAATGAAACTCTGAATATAAAAGAAATTGCAAAAAATTTTTGGGCTAGAAAATTAGCCCAGGTACTGAATGCAGCACTCTAAAATTTCTCCTGTGCTTTCATGTTCCTACATTACACCCTAAACTGGAAATGGTCTCTTGAATGTATGATAGGGAGGAAAGATTAGTGTGCATTACACTAAGGAGGTATGTGATGGGAAGAAAAAACCCCCCATACTATCAAGGCTGACAAATGGCATTAAATGGTCTGTGAGGCTAAAAAAAGTACTTGAGAAATGTTTAAGAGAAAAGCAAAAAAAGCTCACTTATTAGATGCACGAGTGGCCTCCTTCACAAAGAGATTAAAGGGAACAGGATAATTCAGTTTGGAAAGGAGTGAGGGAATATGATACAGGTATTATGAAATAACGAATCAAGTAGAGATGGCCAAATTGGCAGCTTCTATTCAGCCTTCATCTAAATTAAATGAAAACAAGTTTGAAAACACAGAGAAATAAGTATTTATGCAACAGTATCTGAATGTTATTAAGCACTGCACAGTATCTTCTACAATACTTCATTAATCTCTCCTCACTGTATACTAACCAGGTTAGCACTAATGCAAATGCTCCTCATTCAGTACCCATTCCTATTTCCAGAAAATTAAAAAGCACCATCACACACAGATCAGTTTTTAAAGGCAGGAATTGCCATTTTATGCAGCTAATCCCCTTTCCCAGAATCTACTTGTGGGCACTGTTGGGGTCCCCTCCTCCTCAGGCAGACGGGCTACCAGGACACTTCTGCGGCTCAGCATGAGGGAAGGATCACATGCCGGACTGGCAGATGGGTGTTTTGAAACGTAGTAGGATGCAGCAGCAACACTAGCTCGTGTTCATCTGCCTCCTCTCGCATTGAGGCGGCCAGTTTAAGTGGAAACACTCTTCACTACTTCTACGATCTCATTTGTAGTTTGCCAAAGGGAAGGGATAAAGAAAAGCTATAAAAGCATTACTATCCAGTGAACACCCGTTGCCCAATTCTGATTAAATGATAGACTACACAAAAGCAATGGAGCCAGCAAATTTTAAAAGAATGCTTGGGAAAAACACTGGGATAAAGAATGATTTTTCTGCTTTACTCACAGTACTATACCAAAACACACTTGGTGCCTTATTGGCAGTTTCAACACTTTCCTGTGGAGGCATCAAGCACCAATCTCCACCAGGAAGACTGTGGCTCAACCCTACAGTGTGAGCTCCAGGCCACAAAAACTAGAACAGAAATGGTTACAATTTTCCTTTCCCCTTCCACCTTTCAATTTTGCTAACTCCATGTCATTAGAGGAAAAGCATTATTTTTAATTGCAAGATTTATCAGGGAAAATTGTATTTCTCCTATACAACTTACTCTCTTCTCCAAGTATATGTGCACAAAAATATCCCTTTTAAAAGCTATTTTCTGTAACTATTTAAAAGTCTTCACTTCATTACTGCTCTGCGAGGCTAGTGCTAGCATGATATTTTTAGTTTCCACATAATAATAGTTTGTTCATTTTAAAAATGCCTTCTGTAAAGCTGGAATCCTGCAATTATAACATATCTGTCAGACTGGGAAAAAAAAATAAAAAGTTTTCAGATCATCTTTTGGAACCTATCAACAACTACAAATTCCAAGAAATGCCTCCATGAGAGTACAGGCATGATTTCAAGAGGCCATATCTATAAAAAGTGTTCTCTCTGGTACACGTATGACAATGCATTATAGAAACAGAGCCAAGTCAGTGCTTGATACCAGGGAAATCTTTCCTGGGCATGTTGTCCCATATTTTAACATTAAGAATTTCCTCTAAGATCTGCTTGTAACTATCCAAAAACGATAGAGGGACTCACAGAGGAAAATCCTGTAAAATGGATTTAGTTCACAGATTAGTGCAGATAAAAAGGAATTGTACTAGAACTCAGATGGAGCTCACATCTGAGACATCCCCTCTATTGTGCACAAGATACAAGATGACAAGTTTTGAGGAAAAAAGAATTAACAATCACTTCATGAATACCTTCAATCTCTTTATAACCAGGAAAAACTACAAAAAGACTGAAGCATTTTTCTAGAGTTATCTTTTTAAGATTCCCCTTTTTAAAATGGTCATCCATATTATGGATGCCATGCATGTGGTTTCCCAGCAGCCCTACTAAGGGACAGCACTACTATGGACCAAACATACCAGGTTTGGCCTCTAGACAGTGAGGTTCTGAAATACAAGAGACTACTGAAGAGAGGGAATTGTTATCTGCACTTCCAGAGGCTTACAGACACATGTTGCTGCATATTCTCATACAAAGCTTTCCTTCAAGCTATCAGTGCATGTCCCTTGCCTCACCTCCCTAGTTATCTTGCTGGCATGACAAAATTCCTGTACCTGAATGCAGACCATCAGTGGCAGTCTCATAACTCATGGGGCAGCCCAGTTGCTCAAGTAGTTGTAACAGCTATACCTGAAATTGCAAACATCTCCACAACTGGAGAAAACTCTTTTTTCCTTAACCCACCTCTCATGTTTTGTATGGGTATTTCCAGGGAGAGGGGAGGGAAGAGGACAACTTTATGTAGTCCCTGCATGTGGACCAGGCACTGAAAAAAAGTAGGGGAGGTTGTGTTGGGACTCAAGAACTCAAGCCTGGGATCAAACAAAAGAAAAAGTTACATACAATTTATAGCAAGAAGGAGTGATCTTGGTAAAACAAGTCCACCACCTTTAAGTGCTTGAGTTACTTGAGCTGCAGAATTGACTTAAAGGTCTCCACAGAGGCTAATGTAGAGATGAGAGCTGTGTAAACAACCATTACATGTTGTTGAAGCCTTCAGATTGCAAAAACATGAACCTTGGAGCAAAGGGGAAACATAAGACTTCTGAATGCAGAAAATTTCTGTAGTAAGACATTATCTAGCAGCTACATTCAAATAGTAATAAAAAGAAAGTATATGTATTTTAAACACTCAAAACCAAACTATTAACTCCCCTTAAAGTTAAAGGGTTATTACTGTGAAATTCTGTTAAACACAGATTTACCAAGTTCAATGAGATTTTCAAGTCTACTTTAAAGAATCTCAACATTAAGGCCAACTCATGCACTAATGTGAAAGGTGAGGCTTAAGAGGATACCCAATAATAGCCAGAAACTTTTGAATACAATTGTCTAAACTAGAAATTAAGATTGCAAGAGATGCACTATGCTAATACCATTTGACCTATATATACCCAAACAAAACAATTCAGAGTGTGAATGCTAAGTGCTAACTGACAGCTTAAAGACTATAAATTACTTTCAAGAGTCAGTTCTGAAGGAGCAGTCGAATGACAAGTAAAATAACTGGAACATTTCAAGGAGAATGGTCATAGCTAAATGAGTTAATTACACCTAAGGTGTAAGAGTGATCTCTGTTTCCATTTCCTTGCATTCAGTCTTCTACAAAGAGTTTTCCATTTGCAGCCTTGAAGGATGTATTCAGTCACCAGCAAGCTCTCAGGTCTGAATTTTGTTGTTCATCTTCATAATTAATAAAACTATATTATGTTTTCCCTTTTTTATAAAGGGAAAGCAAGAGGTGCAATCACAAATGAAGCAAGTTTACACTGTCCCACTCACTCTGCAGTAATTATTACTCTATAGTTGTACAGACCTGAAAACCAAAATACCCTCATTCCTTACAAGCACTGGAATTCATAGAGAAAAGAGGGAATATTAAACAACATGGATGATATATGGTTTTGGGTTGTCTGTTGTTCCTTTATTCAAAAGGAGAATTGCTCGCCTGGAACATCGTCAATCGCCTGCTATTCCTCAAGACTTATTTATGAAAATAAGAAGAAATCAAATACAATGGAACAAAGATCTGCTCTGTTCTTACCGGATTCAGTGGTTCTACAGGAAAGTCTAGGCTCAAGTCTGTCTTGTATTTTGTAGCTAAGTTTTAAATTCAACAAATCACTTCTGCTGAACACATCAGGCTTTATCAGCTAAAAAAAAAAACCAGTAGAGCTGTTCTTTTCAAAAGTCATCCTTGTGCAAGCATCTAAGCACTTTGACAACATCAGATGCTAGGCTGATACACCTGGTTTTAAGAAAAACCCCACAATACAAACCTGCTTTTTCCCAGAAACCTGGACATTCCATTTGGATGCAACCTCTTTCTTATGCTCTGAATCAGGCACTGCAAGTATATGAATAAGTGGCTCTAGTTGTGTTTCACTGTTGTTCCACAAGTAGCTACACAAGCTATCCTTTGCTAAAAGTACTTGAACTCTCTACAGCAACAGTCCCCCTGAACATTAATCAAAATCATCTGTAATAGGAATAAATTAAGAGTAAAGGTGAAGAATACTGCAGCGCACAAAGAAGTTGTATGCCATTTACCAGTTTCACATTTACTGTACAATAAACTATCTTCCCTTGTCAAAATAACTCCTTCTCCTTAAACTTTAAATTTTAATTTTTTGACATTTAAAAAGCCAACAGTGTTTAAAATAAGGGAAGTGGGAGTGTAAAACCCCAGTATACGCCTGTATGAATGCACACTTCATTCTGATTTTTCACTGATTCATAGCTAAATACTCAGCCCAACAGAAGGGGAACTAGATTTTTAGGCACAGAGGGAAAGAGTACTTCAGTGCATTGCTATTGACATGGAAAGAAAGAGGAGGCGGTGTAAGAGGAACTAAGAAATCTTGGTTATTCGCCTGTTGAATATTTAGGGAGCTACAGCTCTTAAATCCCTTCTTATGGCATCTGGATGAAAATGAAACATGCTATTTGGAGTTGAGCATAGCAAGTAGATGCAGACAGCACTAGTAGGAGACTGCTAGAACAGGGGAAAATTTTATTTCAAACCATTAGCAGTGCTCACTTCTTGCATTAGATCAGTGGCTGCAAGTAAGAAGCAACAAACAACCAGGGCAGCCCAAAGAGCTTGCAGGTGTAGGCAATGGATGTCTGAGTGTCAAAACGAAGAATAGGCAGCTCAAGTGCTGAAAGAAGGGTAACCCAGCTGGGAGGCTGGGGACGTCATGGATGGACCCAAGGACCAGAGGCCCAGCCATTGCCTGTTTTTTCTGGGGAGAGAGGTGAAGAGTGAGGCAGGAGCATTCAGGAGAGATTTCACATGGTACTTGATCTATGCCTTGTAGAAAAGGACATGAGTGAAGTCCTCAGCTACTGTAGAAGTAATAAGTACTAGAGTACTTATAAAATATGAGAATCATGAATGTCTCCAAAAAAATCTGTACAACAGAGTTTAAGGACAAGCCGCATCACAACCAGGTCAGAGAGAGGAGGAGACAGGAACACCAGTATCCTAGGTCAGTGACCATGCAAGAACAGCTTCTGAGTGCAAAGAAACATTGGATGAAAGTAAATGAGAGATGGAGACAGTAGAAGAAGCCTCAGAAGTCAACTAATACCCAATCCCTTATAACCACATACCATCACACACACCACCCCTGTGCTTGGTTTCAACATTCAGAAGCAGTCATATACAAGAAGCCTGAAGCCAGAAAACACAAGACTACACTGATGACATTTTTGTCACCCAGATACTTGAAAGGAAGGGGAGAGAATCAAAAGCATGACAGACAAGACCCTCTAAGAAAGCCTGGCAGAGCTGTGCTCAGCACAGAGACACCCCAAGATGGTCTTCAAAAATAAGCCAATTGAATAAAGCTGGGCCTGTTGCACATATTCTACAATAAGGACAGGTTCCTAAATTATAAATAAAAACCATGAGACACATACAGCACAGCATCCAGAAGAGATGAGAAATAGTTATAATGTCAAAAAAACCCAAACAGCTTTCCTTCCCCATGAAACTAGAAGCAAACTTCCTAATAAGCAATGAGAATACGCCAGAAGCTCTGAACAAAACACAGACACAATGTGGACAACAAGCTTCTGCACCAGCACAGCTCCTGGAAGCACAAGTGGCACCTCAACTGCTCTGAACTGCTAGGCAGGGGAAGAAGCTGAGCGCATCCCAATTTTTTTTAACTTCAAAAAATAAAATGTTCTACATATTGGGGACCTTTTACCAACATTTAAGGTCTTTGACTTTGAAAAAAATCTGAGAGGTGCAGATTAAGAGTCTGCCATATTGTCCACTCCAGGATATCACAACGTCACTGGCAGCAGAGCTGACAACACTAGAAGAATCGCTGCCAGGCACAGAGGCAAGCTTAGAAACCTGAACACCCTTGTGTAGAATTTGAAGTCTAAACACTCTGTACCACCCCAAAAACACATGAAAGTATTTGACCATTCTTCCACATAGCAACAGTAAAATCACTTTTCCTTCTGCTTCCTTGAGAGGATGCTTAACTTTCAAACCAGCATAAATA
Organism: Xenops minutus; assembly: GCA_035221455.1. NCBI lineage: Eukaryota > Metazoa > Chordata > Aves > Passeriformes > Furnariidae > Xenops > Xenops minutus. Next base: position 31,292,696 of record JAWWEE010000074.1, read on the forward strand.
GTAAGCTCAGCAGTGGAAGGGGGGAAAAAAAAATACATGGGATGGGGTAACATGGCCGAGTGTGCTGCAGCAGCCTGTGGAAAGCAATACCCCATGAGGTCTGGCAGCAGATCAAGGGCAGTCACTTCAGTTGCTTTTTAGATTATATAGCTTTGCAAAATTGTTTTGGTAATATTCAGCCTTCTAAAAACCTCCCTGTGGAAAGTGATCTTTTCTAGTCTCTTATTGTTGAGCTCTTACCCACCAGTGCACAATGTGCTACTGTAGTTGTGCTGGCTACCATGCCAGCAGCACAGTAGCGGTACATGCTGCAGAACCAATGAGACCAGCCCAGAACATGAGGAATGTCTCCCTTTCCAGCCTCTTTAATTTTAGTGTGCACACAGCTCTGCTGCCAGGGCAGGGCATGCCAGGCCAATACTTGATTTGTAAACAGACACTCCAACATGCTCATCTTAGCTGCAGGCTCCAAGTTATCTGCTGGTATTCCCAACTAGCACACAGGAAGATTTCTGCATGTACCCTTAATCTGCAATGGTGAGCTTTCACAAGAAAGAAGTAGATAGTTAAATATATTTGGATTATCATATTGGTTTTAACTTGAAAAGAGGGAGGAAACTCAACCTGCTCTGCCTTTGTCACCCTCCAGCCAGGGTTCTGGGGTGTTCAGAAAAAAAAGCGCAATTAATGCAAACACGTTTTGCCTCTACACACTAAAACATGCACAGGGTGTGTCCTCTTTATGTTTAACAAAGGCTCTCACGCTTTCCAGTATGATAAAGGAATCACCTCAGGGTTAATGCTCTGAAAATATGAATAGAAGGTGACAAGGAAACATGCAAGTTTCATTCCTCGCATTGTCTCCCACCACTACAATGCAGGGTATCCCTTAAGCTCTGCCAGCAGTAGCTATGACAGCAGATCCTGCAATGTACACCAGGCACTATCATAGATACACTTAATTTTAAAAAATTACCTTGGACTCACCTTTTTCTGACAGCCATTTAGATACACAGTCTTAGATACCCAATTTCAGTCAACTGGAATCTTGTCATGTTAAACTTTTAGAAGGATTAATTTTATGTTCAGTTCATTTCTGCATGCTCAGAGTCAGACATGACAGATTTCACTTTAGTTTGCCTGGGTTTTTGTTTTCTTGACCCTTTCAGAAGAATCATCACAAGAATGGACATCTGCAAAAATGTTAGCAACCTGTTTCTAGATGGGAAAAAGACCAGGCCTTCTAGACTGATGGACCAGCAGCTCCACTCTCATCCATCATTCCCTTGAATTCATCTCAATACTAATTTGTAGTGCTTCTTTTATGTTTTTGTTTTTCTTTTGCCTAAAACTCAAAGATATAAGTTTTCCCTGAGTACATTTACAAGAAAAGCAGGGATTTGTATAGGAAGGGATCCAATAATATATAACCAAGCAGTATTAAGCAGCTCAAAAGGTAGCAGTGGGTTTTCCAGGGGGGAACTGGAAATCACTCACTTCCCTCCTCTTCCACACTACCCCATCATATTTTTTTTTTTAAAGCAGTAAAACAAAGTTACCTCCATCAGTTATTTTTCTCCAATATTTAGCTAGAGAAGAAATGTACACGTGGCACTAACAGAGACCTTAAGTCTCTGAACAATGATGCCTGCATGAGACTATGTTTCTCACTGTTTTGGCTGTGTTAAAAGTCCCATTAAAATCTTCAGTGCTTGTGGTATTTTTATACCTTCAGACAAGAAATCAGGAAACAATAACTCAAGATATCTCAGTCCAAATTCTGGGAAAAGGAAGCCTGATTTTTCTGAACTCTGACTACCTCTGTGACTACGTGTTACATAAATAATCTGTCTAATTTTTTAAAAAGCCAACAAATAAGCATTACCTACTTCCTCTCATCTGTTTCTTGTTACAGTGCAGGTACCAATGCCTTCAGCTGGCTTTTCATCACAGGAGCAATGTTAAAAGCAGGCTTTAACAAGAACACGAAGACAGCAAAGATACTTGTCATACTAATCATGTTAGCACATTCTCCCAGAAACCTCTTACAATAACATTCAAATGGGTTTCTGCAGTTGACAGACATAAGTCTTAGCAAATCCATCCTCATGATAAATTTTTTTTTTTTTCCACAGAAGTGGTCCAGCCCCTCATTTCTCTCTGCACTCCTGCGTAGGTTTTCATTATTACTGCTATAGATGTGGATTACAGCAGCTTATGCTTGAATACATAGAGCTGACTATATACTTTTTCTAGGAGTTTAAATAGCTTTCTTCTACTGTGTACAAATGCATATCTACACACAACATACTATACATATTCATCAATATCCCTCCCACTTGCAGGATAGCAGGATTCAGCATGGAAGAGCAAGCCGATATGAGAAGCTGCTTCAGGTGTAAAAATATAGGTTGTGGGATGTGTGCATAGCACACATATCTCAGAGAGTTCTGCGCATCATTAGCATAAGATGAATAATGGCCACTTCACTCACAATTGGTTAATTTAAGAAGTGACATCTCAAAGTCTGGTAGGACATAAGAAATGCTGTTTACAGAATTCAGCATCTTATCATAGTATTATGTGTTTATTATGATAATACAGTTCAAGCAATATCTAAAGGTATTCAGAACTAAATGCTCCTCAGGCAAAACCGAAAAACATGACTAGAACTCACACCAGCAGATGAGAGCAGGTCTACCAGGAACAGTTTTACAACATGATAGGAACTCCAAAAATGACTAATGCAGGAAAATACATACAGTAGACCATGCATTGGCAGACTTCATGTGCATCTTACTATGAGACAGGAATCCTGTACTCTGAGACCTGAACTCTGTACACACACACACCCTGTACATGTCTTCCCTTATCTTAATATTGAGGGGTCTACAGTTTCCCAAACACACACTTTCAAAGTAGGCAATGTCAATATGGACACACTGAAAGTGCAAATGTTATTGACAAGCACTTTTTATGACCTTCTCTATCTGCTGTAATCCAGTCAATCCAACAACCACCATTCACACTACAGCAGAACTGCAGCTGAAAACCAGGTCTAGAGCTTGACCCATGACAGCCACAGCTATCTGGTGTCAGAACCAAGACTGGTCTAGGGAATCAGATCCTTGACTGAAGTTGGCTTGTACTTTTGGTGTGGCCCCCAAATTCTGAAAGCAGTTATATGAAACACCATCATTAGAGCTCTGAAAGGTCTAAACATATCATTTTACCCAGCATAAGGGGCTATCACCTACACCTCAGTAATTTCAAGCCAACGTTTTAGTCTGTACCACTGGAGTACAGATGATTTTTAGACACTCACGACTATGGATACCCTTCCCGTACCACCACAGATTTTATCCTTATTAAGACCTCTACCCTTTCACAGCAGATATTAAAACATTTTATGCACCTCAAGACTTTTATTTTCACAGAGTGCAATAAAAAGACTTAATGACTTTAGGTCTCCCTTGGAGGTCAGGTTTTACTTGTCCTGCTGGAGATGCCCTCAAAGTCGTCCACGTACTTCTTACAATGGCGCACAAAGAGCAAACCCAGGGCTCGGGGGGGACATTTGGCTGAAGAGATTAATGCGACAGAAGTAGCTCAGAAGAGGAAGTTCATATCAAAAAAAGTATCAGTGTGAAGTAAGGGGAAATACCTACAGCCATTCCACTCAGCACTGGGAAAATATCTTCTGTTAAAACCCTTGTCTCTACAATTATAATTTGATGTATCAGTAACTGGTTTAGAGTAAGCCCGTATTCATCAAATCCTGGAATAAATTTCACTTTTAAATCATTCAAGATACTTCAGAAAGTGAATGTTTAGACTCTGCACTTCATCATTCTCTATTGCTTTAGAAACAGTACCAAGGTGTTTGCAAGTTCCTTAGTTTCATTCTTGGTTTGAGCCAACTCTGAAATGCAAGTCATGCAGCATTAAAAGACAGAAATGAGCTTGTAATGCAAAACATGATTTGTTAATATAAAGCTGTACATAAGTGCATGGGCACAAAACATTATCATCCATCTAACATACAGTTCACATACTGGGGGAGCAAACATGTACAGCTGTGTAAATACACTTGCCCTTAAAATAAAAAACGTGTAATGAAAAAAAAGTAACATTACAAGAACTTACTTTTTCTTCCCTTTATTTTTTTCCAAATCTACTTTCAACTGTGCTCTTAAATGAAAATGAAGAGCATTATAGAAGTAGTATTAAGTAGGTGTGCAGTGGTTTGAAGAAAAAGTGAAACCAAAGCTCTAGACCTGGTAAATGCTAAGATTACATAGAGCTGACCACAACTGTAAATAGTAAAGGCTAGTGAAGGTTTGGAGGCTGAGGCTTTTTGTATTTAATTTTTTGCCTTTTAAAAAAGAAAAGTCTATAAATATGGCAATGGTGACTGACCACAGAAAGCTTAGCACTCAAAGTACTGCGGAACAGCAAGTGTCAACACAAGAACACCCTTACTACTTGTGTCAATGTCACAAATACAACAGGCAACAACCTGAGTTTGTAACTGAGGTGTAACAAGACAATAGCACAAACTACAAAATCCATTACTGCTTAACCATAATCAGCTTTGAAAAATAAAGTTATTATTAAATTTGCTTTAAAAAGTTTGAGGAAATCTTGTAATCCCAGCTTTAAAGCTACAAAAAAAAAATCTTTAACTGCAATATGCAAGTATACATCACCAGGACATGACCTCCAAGAAGTGCTATGAGAATATCAGGCAGGAAACTGTCTGTATGTCTGTCTTTCATTTGTTACACCACGAGGAAAGAGCAGACATCAGTCACTCTGAACCTTTCAATTAAACATTCATTTTCTAACCATTAGAGAGAAGACAAATGGTTCAAGTTCTGGAGTTACCAACTGCAAGCTTAACTAGAACCATAATTACAAAATTCCAAGTGGTAAATTATGCATGGAGAGGCTGAAATATTCTGTTTTCTCATGTAAAATACAATCATCTCTTCACACTGGCCAATAATAATAAAACTGAATAAATACTCCATTGTGTATACCTCTAAACTACTCCATGACAAGTATAAGTTGTGCTGTAACAGTGGTTACAAACCACCAATCAAATCAAAAAGAGCACATAGTTTTCCAACTTGGATGTCAAAACTGAGATTCCTTAATCCAGAACAAGTCAGCAGAAGAGCCCAGTACCCCTGCCATTCTCAGTAAATATTTCAGATTTTCAAGAGTGGGTCCAGTCTTACTTATTTGGCTTTAGAAAATGAACCTTCAAAACAGGTATATTGGGATTTATTTTTTTCATCTGTCAGCTGCTAGCCAAAAAAAGGTACGCTGTTCTCTGCTAGGCATCAGCAAGAAGATTTGTATCTGTGCAACCTTTAAATATTCAGGCAACTATATGAACAGCACTTGTGCACAGCTCAGAATCTAATAATGAACACGCAGTTGTAAATCTGGTATGAAGCAAACCACGTGAGGATACGGCCATCTGTACAATGATTGCAACACACGTTACTGGTGCAGTGTGTGGTGTCTTTCCCTCATTAAAACACCAGCACAAAGCCATGTATGTGAAGCACATGCCTGTTTACAACAACTTCCCCAGAAAAGCTCAGAAGACCGCAAAGCTGGAGCAGTTCAGCCTCATGCAGCTGTGTGAAGTGTCATGAGAATGAGCTTATGCCCTGCTACACTCATCTGTGCAGAGGAGGCCACGCTCGCAGCACACACGAGCTATACCAGACCCCGAGGCTTCCCACACAGGAACACCTGGTAGTGGCTGCAGCAGGCAAAGCTTCATTTTGCCCACACACCTCAGAGCAAAGTGGGGACCTGAGAAGCAAGAATGCATGCCTTGTAACCAAGAGAGGAGGGAACGTCTGAGTTGGGAGACAGACCTGTACCTGCAGCTCCACCAGCAGCAGCCCATGTTCTCCTGTACTGTGGCTCCAAAATACACCTTCAGCCAAGCCAGGATGGCCAAATGTCAAGAGCCATGGCAGACAGTGACACTGGGGCAAGAGGCTGTCAAGGGTGGCTGGCCCCAAATCTTATCAAGTGAGCCCAGACACTGCTTACAAAGCAGCTGTGCAGCCACCACAGTAAGGGTGTCAACCTGTTGGGTCCCAACAGAAGAAGACCTTTCACCCACAGATATTTTAATTTTTTTTTAAAGCTGCATTTCTTCTCCTTTTAGATTGTTGCTTAAGAGCAGTGAAAGACTGCAGTGAATTATATATTTTCATGCATCATGAGTCACGTTCCTCCCGTTTTCTTTGTCCCAGCAATACGCCATTACTGCATCTGATTCAAAAATGCAGGGGCATGCATTTCTCTCATACAACAGAGTTTTCAGAATTATTCATGATTTAGAAATGCACAGCTTAATTTGTACTGCTTTATAGCCCGGTCTCTGTCTTTTAATGCTGTGTAACTTGTACTTTATAGTGGCTCAAGCTGGGAAAGAAATAATCTCAGCTTGCAAACTCCTCAGTTCTGCTTCTAAAGCAATAGAGAGTGATGAAGCACAGAGACTAAACATTCATTTTCTCAAGGATCTCAGATTATTTTAAAGTGAAATTCACACACAAGTTTGATGGATATAAGTGTCAAGGAATTCTGTGCAACATTAAGGGTTAGTATAAAGCAGGATACCATGCAACCCCAGAGAGCTATTCTGTTTGCAAGGGCAATCAGCCCTTGGCACAAGCCAGATTATATTTACAGAGACAAGACTCACTGTAAATGCTGTTTCCCAGCGCTGAACCTGCAATGGCTCTTCCCTCTACCTGACTAGTCCCATTGGGTCTTTCCCCACAGCCCTGGTTGCTCTCCACGTGCCATCACTTGAAAAATCACATTAATTGCTTTAAAGGCAGCTGCAGCACAGGAGCTCTCCAAAGCCCACAAAACGTGACCTCCAAGAAACAACTGTAAGACTCAAACCAGTGACAAGAGAGAAGAAGCCTGAGGGAAGTCTTCAGCCTGTGGACATATACAAGAGAGTGGAGAGAGACAAGACAGTGAATTTCTCCACCTCAAGCAGTAGATCTGCTGAACTCTAAGCAGGCTACAACTGCACCAATGGAACAGAAGGTTGAACAGCAGGGCAATGCGAGAAGGCCATGAAATCCATCACTGCTCCCTCACCAGCAACAACAGCACCAACCTAGCAAAGCAAAGCCCAGCCAAAAATCAGAGCTTGCTCGCATCTCCCACACTTTCACAACCTGTCCCTGGCCCATGGACGCTGCTTGCTCAGTCTACCCCACTCCCCACACACCATGTTTCCACCGACAGAAAGTTTTCAGAGCTGCCAGATTGACATGTGTCCTCTCCCTGGGCTGGGCGGTGAACACAGTCCTCGCTCACACAGCAACCTCCCCCCAGCACTGTCCCCTGCCCAAAGCCTGCTCTTGCCTCTGCCACCCTCGCACCACATGTCACAGGCATGCTGGGGGGTCAATCTGGGGCAAAACCACACATTTCTTCTGGGCAGCAGAGGTAAAGCCACACAGACTATTGTATGTGCTTACCATAAAGGTAAAGTAGGGGGCAAAGGAAGCAGGAAAGGAAGGAAGCTACATTAAACTTACAGTTTGTTAAAATAAATCTCTTCCCCTCCCCTTCCCCCAGGTCTCACATACCCAGCTCCAAACATCCCCCTTCCTACTCCCAGCACAGACAGTTGCCTCCAGGGTTCAGGCTCCAATGCAGGCTTTGTGCTTCAACCAGTCCCAGGCTGTGCTCTGAGGAATTGCTTCCTGCATGAGCAGGGGAAATGCCACATGGTACCACAGCACAGCACATGAGTCCAAGGCACAAGTTGTGTGGAACAAATCTGAGGGAGGTACAGGAGCCTTCACACGGTGTGCAGGGTCACACTGGTAAAACACAGCATGAAATGCTTTCAGGGGCTTAACCAGTTCAGTTTTTTTTGCAAGATAGGTGTGACAAAAGCAGAGTTATAAAAGTAGACCAGTTTTGGCTAATATAACTGACTATTCTTCTAACAAGGTCACAACCACATCTGAAATAGTTTCACACAAATGCCTTAAAAGGACCAAACCCCATCTCCGCTCTCTTCCAATGAGATTATAAAAAGTTACTGAGATCATTACAAACAGAAGTGCTGCCTAACTTTAATCATATACAGAAGAAATAAATTTGGAATCCCTACACATTAGAGTAGAACACAAAAAAAAACCCCACACCACAAAACCAGAACATCTGAGTGAAAATGTGCCCATTCAAGTACTTGCTTAAATAGGCAAGCAACTTTTTAGATAACTAGAAAGCCTGGGAGTTTGTAGCAATGTCAAACTGCCTTATTTTTAGCATTGTGTGTCAAGGGCACATGCCTAGAAAGTACTTTTACTGCTTCAGCAGTTTGCAGGAAAAACAAGGTAGACAAACACATGCTTATTTACAGACAGATGAGCCCAAATCTTATGTGTGAATAATCACATGGGACTACTTTGGTTTTACTGGATGACTCACTGGGGCAGCATCAGGGCTCCTGACACTGCCCCTGAGCTCAACACTGTCAGAAGGAAATGGCTACAGAGCACTCAAAATCCCCAAGCAGCATAAGAGGGGCTGGACAGTAAACTGAAAGCAAATGGACTACATTAATTTCTTTCAATTGGAAAGTAAATATTTCAGACAGGCGAGAATCATAAAGGGTCTGCAAAAATTAAAAAAAGTGAACTGTTGTCAAAGGCCTTGCATTCCCCACTGGTTTTCTATTTTAGGTTCTACTGTGACTAATTTTCAAACTCTTCAATACCTCTAGCATCAGCTGTTCAAAAAAAACCACAGAAAAGTATTTCACCTGTGGATGAAAGTCTGTACAGAGTCATCTAGAAGAAGCAAGAAACCTTATTTTGATCATCATTTCTAATGTTATTCAGTATTTCCAAATCTAGACCATGGTGCATAATACTGTAAAGTCACATTATCTGGTAGCCTTCATTCCTTAATAAGAATAGTTATCAAACAACAAAGGTTTTATCAACACATATAATGCTTTACACTCTGCTTTCAATTCATACCTATATACCTGCAACCATCTCTGGCCATTCTCATAGGAAAGTTGCTGCATTTTTCATTAGCAGGTGTCCTTTATTTGAAATATCATCTGAATAGTTTCAAGCAAATTCTTTACTGTGAGGCACTGGCAGACTCACAGAGTATCCTTACACTTTGCTAATAAGCTATGCAGTGAGGAAGACAACAAGGACTAGGAAATGCACAATTCCAGAAAACTGAATTCCTTCTTTCCCCACTCTAGTGTCATAGGGCTGCCACAAGAGCTGTGCTTAGGCCATCTACAAGCAACTTTAAAAAAAAATTTAAAAAAAAAAATTTGTCCAGCAGCAAGGTCAGATCACCAAACTCTCACAAGTTGAACAAGAAAGCCAGGGAAAGGGCATGCCACATGTAAATTAACAACAACTGTGAAGCACTGAGCCACCTGAAACATGGCAATAAACAAACCAATAAGATTTTAACAGGACAAAGTTATAAGCTAGACAACAGCATTCTGCCTAAGGTTACAAAAGAGTTTCTGTACCCAAAAGTTCTTTTGTTATTTAAAGTTATGTCTATGCCTATCCCACCACAAAACCTTACAATTCAGTAAGTATGTCGTTCACATGTTTACAAGGAACAGAAATACTAGACCAGGTACTAATTAATAGCCCATGGTAACACGCTGCTCATTCTGAACACAAAGATGAAGATTAGCTGCCACATGCTCTCCAGAGCTCTACCAGAAGTAGTCATACAGCTGTTATGAGGACTGAAGTCAGAAGACAGAAGTCTGAAGGAAAACAAAAACAGCCTAGGTCAGTTGACTTGAATTTTCTATTTGCATAGAAAATCTTCACAACTACACTGACTTCATCATCTGTTTTCACAAGTATAGGATAGTACCTTAAATTTTATTTTAGGAAATTTTACATCAGACTTTCAAAAATATCTTGACTATTTTCTTTTTAAACTCCAGTGGATAATGAAATATTTAAGCGTGGTGTGCTGATCAGCATGGTCCCCAGAATACAGATATTCCAACAGCAAGTACCTATGACAACTACATCCAGTGTTATACATACAGAGTTCAGGAAAGGAGTCACCGTCAACTAGCAAACAGGCTGGAAGGCAAGAGTGGATGGCACATGATGTGGACAGACAATGAGCGTTGCTTTAACAGCTTCATACAGCCTTGGCTGATGTGACTGGTCTGCACACTGCTGTTTTAGAGCAGTAAATAAGGACAGCACAGGAACTAGTGTGTAAAATTAGTGTTGCCAGTAAAGCAAGCAAACAAGCACAAGTTTGGCAGGGGGGTGGTGGGAAGAAAAAAAACCCAAGTAGTGGGGACATACTTGCATCTCTTTTGGCTGCGTTTTGGCTGCTGAGCAACATAAATCCCATTAATTTACCATAGGAACAGATCTTTGCCTAACACTACCTCAGTTTCAACACTTGCTCATAGAGAATATGTCACAAAACATGCTACTAAAAGAATAAAGGAAAACAGAATAAAAAAAACATTTACAAGATATTTCTGTGTCTGCCTAAACAAAGTAGGATGTGGGCCTAATCCCCATGCTACAGCTTCTCCCCTGATATACCTAAATGTGACCACACTCCTGAGTTACTACTCAGGTAATCTGTGCAAACCATGGGTTACATTTTCACAAACAAGTCCAGCATGGCTGCTTTGGGAGTATCCATGCAACTGCAGTTTAGAGAGCCCAACTTTGAAGATTTTTGGATGTCCTTCTGCAGAAAAAAAAGTCGCCCAGCTAAACACTACAGCCCAGGGGTAAAGGGTACAGGTAATCTGCCCTCCAAGCCCAAGCAATTACTAACTGTTACTGCACATTGACCTAAAAACCTTGATCTGTTATGGCTTGTGGTTACCTTTGCCCTTCTTCCTCTACCTCTCCTGGTCATGCAAAGCAAAATAGTCTCAGCCCAGGCCACTTTTAACCCTCATTTCCAACCTCACAGCAGCAAAGCCTGTCTGCACCACTGGCCTTCCAAGCTGACCCTTTGGGACTGCCTCACTGAAAGAGGGGTTTGCACGTGGGATTCAACTAGCTGCACTCTGTTGGAAAGGGGCAAGGGAGAGCAGGTGAGATTCAGGAAAAGAAGCAGCAGCAAAGGGGAAAAGAAACAGGAAAAGTTGAAAAACAAAAACAAACAACCACGCACACAAAACCCCCTACATAAACAAAAAAAAAAACGGAAAATAGCTATGTAGTGGCAAAAAGTTGAAAGCATCAAGGTTATGATCAGGGTTTTCGGTTTGCTGGATTTTTTTTAATCACTGTGCCTCAAAAAGTAGTTAAACTCTTAATTCTGAATTATTTTGCCTAAAATGAAAGCAAATATTGTTGTAAAAGAACTGCCTTAATATAAAGTGCAACAACTTTTCAGTGGCATCTGTTAAAACTCTATCAGACAAAGTGTCCAACAAGCCAGTAGCTTGTTTATAAATCATGGCTCAGTGTTTATAATCTAATAGTGGTAAAATATTATAGTGTATATTGTATATTATTACAAGGCAAGTGTTTTACTTTAATATTTCAGGTAATACTCTAACTCTTCATTGGAAGAATTCTGAAAGTATGGTTAGCATTTTTTCAGATGGGCAGAGGGTTTGACAGAAGGTTCCTCAAAAATCATGTACATCATTTAGATAATGGAAAAGAACTATGGATTTCAAGACCTGATTATATACACATGAAGAGGCAAGGCTGAGAAAAGCAGACTGGTTTAGAACCTCCCACGAGTCACTGAATTTGGAGTTCCCGTTACTTTAAGCTCAGCCTAAACACCTATCTTTAGAATTTAAGTTCTGCTAATTGGAAAATGTGAATGCGACAATATTACTAAGAGACACATTGCTCAAGTGCAGAACCCACCTCCATTTATCATTTTTCTTGCAACTCCATGCATACATAAGCCTTCGTAATGATATGGACAGGTAGTGACAATTCTCTGAAATTTAAATACTTTTTTTTAATCTCTGTAACTTAGTTCCTATATTGATGCAAATTTAGGAGATATGCACCCTGGTTTTAAGTCCAATACTCTCAGTAAAGTGCTAAATAAAACAGTGATTTATATAACTAATCATAAAAAGAAACCTCACTCTAAGGAGCTAGTATTATAAGAAACAGTGCAGAGCTTTAAGTCTTTCCAAGCTTAATGACAGCTAAAGTTTTCCTACTTGTTAAGATTAACACCAATGCTCAAGGAGAAGAATTTTCCTGCATATAGTGTAAGTGGTCAACTAAGGATCACTGAGATAATATACAAGAATGTTGAATTATACTGGTTTTTATTCATGACTTCAATATAGTAACAGGATATGATCTAGTACTTCAACAAGTAGCAAAAGTTACCATAATTTTAATATAAGATCCATTCTAGCCCTTCCTTAAAGCTTCACATTTGCCCATGCTTAACTTTCCTAACATCAACATTTCCCAGTTTGTTGCCACTGTGTTAAGCAAAAAAAAAAAAAAAAAAAGGAAGGTAGGCAAAAA
>JAWWEE010000074.1:31305358-31353898 GCA_035221455.1 Xenops minutus
CTGTGTTAAGCAAAAAAAAAAAAAAAAAAAAGGAAGGTAGGCAATCACAGTTATGGTGTAGAGAACAGATAGGATTCCCCTGAAAGTAAATCCCAAAATAACTTAAAAACAAACAAACAAAAACTCCAAAACAAACAAAGAAAACCCATAAAAATAGCTCTCTCACAAACAACTAAGTTTCATTTTTACTATACTGCTTTTAAACCATTAATGAGTCATCACTTAAATAATCACTAGCTAAATTTATAAAGAATTATTTCTACAGTAAACTAAGACTTCATAAAATGAAACCACATATATTTTCAAAACATTCTATTTTTCTCATTTAGACTAATTAGAGACATAGGAATCCACTGATTTAAGGGTGTTTAATTTTTTCTTTTTTCTAATCTGCATTTTGAAGAACATTTACCACAGAGGTTTTGTTTCACCTCATAGCAAGAACTCAGTGTCTCCTACTTACTTAGCCTACACAAAATTTTCCTCTTTACCAGAAGAGTTTTCCACCAAAATAAATGAGCAGAGCAGCATAAAATGCAATTAGTGGTAAAGTTTTTGTAGGTTGTGTCATTTCATATTCTTTCCGTGCCTTCATGGGGCAGTGAAGACTTCATTAGAACAAACTCCAAGCAAAGACTGACTCCTGCCATCACTGCCCACTTTGATTAGTCTTAATCTTAGTGGAAGTGCAGCAATTTTCACTGATTGCTTGTTTGAGGGACATACGATTTGCACAATGTTTATTTTGGGCCCTCACTGAGGGAGGGGTGTAGCCAAATGGGCAGTCTCCCAATCCAGATCACACAAAATACAGCATTTGCACTCTAGGAACATCTCAGCCTCAGCCAAAACCAGGGAGCCTGCCAGCGTCAGGAAGAGTTGCACTCATCAAGACCCACCCAGAGGACTCCTCCAAGATGGGAACCACATTTCTACGCCCTGGCAAGCCCCACCAGCTGCAGCACAGACCAGAGAAAGCAGGAGAGGGTGACCTGGGCAACCTTTGTAATGAAGGATCACACGTAACAAAGTGAGGAGCACAGATATCCCTCAAGTACTGTAAGAAAGAGCTATAAAATACTGTATCCCACAAAGCAAACTCTTCATGAGGGGACAGTACACAACACACTTCAGGGATATTTTAAAAGAAGTTGTATTCCTCACCTAAACCAAACTAGAAAGTCAAATGACATACATTTACTTGTGATGGTCTTGCACCCACACACAAACCTGGATTTCACTAAAAGCATTGAAATATGCAGAACACACACTAAACAGCAAGGGCTCTGCTCATTCAAATTACTCTGATGATCTCAAAACAGACTTTAAAGTGGATCACATTACTTTCAGTGTGAGCTGTATGCATCATGGTACCTGCACCCTACAGAGTGCTGGCTCTGTGGGTTGTGTATGTTGGTGATAGAGCATGTTCTCACATTACTCAGTGATCATTTTGATGAAGTAGCCATTAGGAGTAAAAAACAAATTTAACATTCAGGTGCACTCCAAAGTTACTGTATATATCCTATGTCACAAGAAAACAGAAAGGTGGAAACTATGCCTTTTATTTTCCCACATTTCCTCTCCAATTTTCTGTCTTCTTGCTCCCAGGAGTAAAGATCTGCTCACTTAAAAACTGAAGGGCTGGGCTGCTTAACAGATTTTACAGATACACAACAGAGGAGACAATGGCTACAATAGCATGGGCCAGCAGGAAAGAGCAAAGACCCTATTAATGACCCCCTTATAGCTGCAGCTGGAGTCAAGCAGCAGGATTTCCTTAGACAGCATTGCTACATCTGGATCGCTCTCCAAAGGAAATGAAAAGCAATGCTTCTGCAAGATATGCTCTCAGATAAGCCAAAGCCACAAAAGCATGCAGGAGGCAGTGATGACATGAATTGAATTGCTAGTAAAAATAAAGGAGAGAAGCTAATGCACAGTAGAACAATAGTTACCTCTGTTCAGGTGATCATTTTATACCTTGGCAAGAAAAAAACACAAGCATCACATAACACAGATCACTAGAAATTAGTTAAAATCAGCTGACAGGTAGTTAGGCAACAACATGCAGCACGGTGAAAAAAGCAGTTTTATGAACTCAACAAGGTATGGGAGACCTTCAAAAGTATAAACAAGGAAAGTGTTGCTCAGACTTCTTTGAACAGAAAGGCAAGCTTCAGAACCACAACTAATGCCTTCAGAATATTATTTCAAAAGTGGTTGGCAGAAGAACATAATCCACAATCAGTTCTGTATGAAACATTTGCAGTGCTGATAACCTTTATTTTATATGAGTCTTCCCCAAATTCAACTGATATTCTTCTAAAACCATAGACCATTATAACTTGATAACAATGGATAGGAAATTAGGAAGTCTAAGATTATGTATAGTTATTTCCCTTCTGTATATTCCATTTGGTAGATTTTTGCATTCTTAACAGTCACAAATAATCGATAGAAGCCAAGTATTCTATAGGCAGTAACTTTGTACACAAGACAGCCACAACATAAAGTCCTAATAATTTATGATCTTGTGTGCATCTGATACACATGCTGACATTTCCCGAAGATACTAAGAGTTGTTGTGGGTTAGCAAAAAGTATGAAGACTTTATATTAAGAATACCTCGTTGAACCAGCACAATATAAAACTTCCTATACAGCAGTGGCCGGGGTTTTTTGGGGTTTTTGCTTGTTTGTTTTTTTTTTCTATTTAGAAAATTAACTCATTTTTTCCTTAAAATGAAATAGCAGAGATTTTAGACAGAATTCATAGAAAGCACCCATAAACCTTCAAGTGAAGTAGTCTAATTCTAAAGTAATGTTTGCAACATCACCCATCAGTATTTCTTATGCCTACAATTACAGTGTTTCTATAACCAAGTCATTGTCTCACTACTACAAGAAAAACAAAAGGGATCTAAAAAACCTTTTTTTTTTTTGAAACAAATACTCACAATTATATAGTTTCAACTACTTATTCCTAATACTCCCCAAAAAGAATAGGTTTAGGATTTCCCCCCCCTTTTCTGCATGTATCTTCAAGCATTGCTGGAATGCTGTCTCTATATCCTCCAAACTTTGGCTACCAAATGATTCAGAAAAGAAAAGCAAAACATGTTTAGCATCAGGATAACACAAAAACAGAAAAAATCCACACACATTTTCCAAGCTCTTTAGCTCAAGCTCATAAAAGACCCTCCCCATACCAATGTCACCAGACATTGGTACCTGGAAAAGACAATGAAGATAAAAGATGCCCTCTGCCCTCACGTCTGTGCTGGTCTTTGATGGAAGGAACAGCCCCAGGAAACCCGTGTGTCCCACCAATCCCAGGAGGCCTTCTAGAACCCAGGGAATACAACATAAGGATGTTACCATGTAGCTGCTGTGGTTAGAGTATGGGGAAGGGTGTGATGGTGGGGGGAAGGAGAGAAAAGAAAAGCAGCTTCTTCCAATAGTTGAAGTGAAATAAAATGGGAATTACAAAACAGTCGTATTTGCCAAAAAGGATAGGACCTTGGATCACAAGCTAGGGGTTTCCCTCTGTGGCAGCAAGTCTCCAGGTCTGAAGCCTCATCCAACAGTTAACAAGCCTAGAAGGAATTGTCTAAACTGCCTGCTGAAAACAAACAGTCCAGTAGGCAGCAGGACTGTGTGCAGCACCTACACTTCCTTTTCTAACATCAACATCAGAAGATGTAGAAAACAGGTAAGATAACTGGAAGCTTACTGTTACTCAGCTCAGACAAACTTGTGAATAGCAAATACTTTTGCAAGGAGGAAGACAGATTTCAAACGAGAGAATTCCCACAGTTGTTTTGGGGGGAGGGATTGGCTTTTTTGTTTGTTTTAGTTTTTTAAAGATAATGTTATGAAAAAACTTATTAGCAGGTTTGAAAACAAGTAGAGAAAGGGCTGGGTTTGGGTTTGTTGTTGGATTATTTTAGTTGGCGGGAAGATGTCTGATTTTGGCTTTTAACTTTTCTTTGCAAAAATTGGGATTCATCTCATGGTAAAATTGTTTTGTTGATTTATAGAAATACTCCTGAACTGTTCATCTGGCATCAGACTAACAGTCTGGGAAGATCTATTTAAAAGCATTTTTTAAAGTTTAAGTAACTGTGCATAAGATAGTAGAACTCAGCTAGAGACTTTAATTTTCAATCTTCTTATAATGTACATTTTTCTTTTACCAAGTTTAAGATGTCAAAAAGAAAAGCAGAACTAATATCCAGTATCTATGATTAACTTCTTAGACATAAATTGAATGTGATGGTATCAATGTCCTGAAACCTAGTATTCAAATGATCCCTCATTTGATTATAAACTTACCATTGCCTGAATGAGAGAAAACTCATGAGGAAGTAAATTTGTACCTTTATCTGCTCCAATTAGATCAAAAAAGATAAATACTCTTGAGCAGTATTTATTTTTTGACACTTTCAAAATCTTCAAACTCTTTACTTTTACAACTAAAGAGTATTTGCCATGACCCAAAGCAATGACAATGAACCAAGCCAACAAGCTGCAGAAGTCAATAGGATTTTTAAAGGGTTTTCCCCTCCACACACACACACAGGGCATTCTGGTAGAAAAAGTCAGTAGTTCAGTAGTGCCCACTCTTATGCAGTAGGCACTAGCTTTATCATTAGTCTCCGAAAGCTTCCCATTGAGACTGAAAGGAACTTTTTCTCTTAATTTCGAAATAGAAGTTTCTTCTGTCCCAAGCCCAACCACATGAATTTGGTTAGATGTAGGAATGCAGGAGAGATTGTATTTTCTGCCACATACAGAGCAGAAAAGTAGGCAAAGTGCTACTGGAACAGCTGTTGATCAATTCTGGTTGCATTTACTTCCACTGAAACTAAAAAGACAAAGAGAAAAAGTGTCAAATGCCACTGCAGCATGAAGATTTATCGCTTCACTGGTTACAGCGCAGTCTATAACCTGGTTGCTCCTCAAACATGTTATTTTCCAAGTTGGTACAGAAAACAGCATATTACTTCACTTCCACTCCACCATTTTACACAACCTATACCACATGCTCCCTCTGAAAGGGTCAAATACTGCTGCAAGTCAAAAGCTTTGTAGTCTTTCCATTTATATATTTGATCTGGTTGTGTTCATGTTTATTAAAAATATTTTTTTAAGGCCTTAAAAATATGTGGAGATATCCACATGCTGCAGAATCACATCTGGTCACACTGGCAGGGTAACACGTGCACATGGTGATCCTTCCTCATGCAAAGCACTGCAAGGGAAGGCTTCAGGAGTGATTTCCAACAGAACAGCACCCCAGACACTTCTCTGCTTTGCCATCAGAGACCTGCTGCCCCCTCAGGCCAGGACAAACACCACCTGCCTTGCTGAATCCTGAGATCAACTCCAAGCAGCTTTGCATCAGCAGCCTGGCATCATCAGCAGCAGATTTTCAGGTTTGCCACTACCCCAGAACAAGAAAGGTCATATAGCCAAACAGACCTGATGAGTTCCCTCTCTAATCTCAAGGTCAGGTCTCCTCCGCATTTGTGAAGCTCCTATCAGCTACTAAAATAACTGGCCTCACTGCATCAAAAATACAAGCAAAATGACAGCATTATACCTTCTTTGTCAAGCAGAAGACAGACAACTAACAAGTTAAATGTTGTAGGGCAATGGTTTTAATCCCACAAAATTCAAAAGATAATACCATGCAGAAGAATCAAGAGCAATGCAGAGTAGTCAATGCAACCCAAGGATACTGGAGGCTGCAGCTCTGGCATCCCTTATACAGAGAAGTTTCAATGACCCATTGCTTGCCTCACCTCTGTGAGGCCGCATTATTGCACGTCTGAATAGTAAAGAACTTAACAGCCACTTCACAATGGAATCATTAACAACGGAACACAATGGTGGCCACTGAACACGTTGGTTATGGCAACAAAACCAGACTTCCATGTTAAAGGAGGTTAAGATATCAGTCAGGTATGCACACCACTTTGTGAGCTCCCCCATTCGTTTTGTGAAGACAGAAGTTATTTTTGTAACATATGGCCACATAAAACAGTGACCAGTATGTGCATTTCTACAGGGTCCAAAGGCATCACCAGACACTGGCTTAGACTAAAAGCTGTGATATAGCGAAGTGAAAGTCATGGACATTTGTCTCTAACATTTAGCAGCCACATCTGATTTTTTTTTCTCCCCCTTCTCCCAGCTCCTGACCTGATAAAAGTTCATTTTCTTCTGTTATTTTTTTTGCAATCCTTCTACCATCCTCCTAGATACCACAATGAATTTCATAGCCAGTGAGCTTAGGTATCTGAGGCTGATTGTAGTGAGAGTACACAGCATAGCTAAGAGATGTTCATATCTGCTATACAGCCATCTGCATCTGCTAAAGGTTTTCCTAGTCCCTCATAACTCACTCGAGATCATACAGTTGGAAGAATTCCAATCACTATGATGAATTTCTTCTGCACATTCCCACTACAGTCCCAGACATGAAGCCACTTCAGGTTTGCAATACTCTCCACCACCACTTCCACAGTGCTGTTTCTTCTGTTTTAAAAATCTGGGATGTCACCACAAAGAGATGCCTCCTGGGTATGAAACCCAAGCCTACTGATGGATGACACATACACTAAATACTGAACATTAACAAGAGGCTGAAATGAAGGGGCAACAAGAAAGTTGCTGATAACACATGCAGTCACTCAAGTACTTAAGTCATCCTAGCCTGTGATAGCAACCTAAGTCAGCAACCATTTGACTGCAACAACCAATACCCACAAATCAAAGTTAGAGGTAATGAGCTGCCAACACTGCCTGCAAGAATGCTACAAGTCCACGAAAGTCCTATACTCAAAAAGAAGAACCAAACAAAATAACTGCTGTAGTTGGGATGTAATATACATCACTTCACTACAAGATCACATGAATGGTTCCTGTAAATTTCTACATATGCAGAGAGAAGCAGAGATACCAGAAAACAACATGCCAAGAAAATGTAATGTGTACTGAGAAGGTAGGATGCAAGAGTTTTCCAGACCTAAAGTCTTCTGGATCTACACAGGGACACCAGTGCATGCTAACAAACAGCAGGTTCCTAACCCAGACCACATCCAAAAGGGCAATCGCTGCTATAGGCAATCATGAAGGCTACAGATTTAATTATACATCCAATGCAATGAAGGGCTAAGGAACACCCTCTTAGAAGTGACTGTCATATCCTTATAATCCTGTTTCACAGTAGATAGTTGAGGTTGGCCTCCTTGTTGCTGCTCATGCTGGTTGTGTGTTCAGTATGGGAACTATGGGAGCAAGTAAGTGAAATTGTTGCATGAAGACTTACCTACTAGTCACATAACAGCCTGATTCTATTACCAAGAGCAACAGAAAAAACCCCCAACATCCAAGAAATGTTGATTTGGATTAATTTCTTACACATGCATTCAATCCTCTATCAGGCTTTAAAACAAAGTGGCTGTTTGCAAGGATAGTTTTAATCTATCTTCCTTTCCCCCTGCAAGTTAATGGTGGACTACAATTTTCAGAGTGATTTCCTGTTTGCATTATATTCTAAAAATCCTGATCATTTACTTCACTAAAAGGCATGTGCTTGGAAGTGGTTTTGATGGCTTTTAGTCATATCCCCCCTTTTGATTGCCACAACACTCAGTGTCTGAAAATAAGGGAGCTATTTCAAGTTACATTCCCTTCTTTCCCTGCCCACATGTACTTGGCTACCAATTTGGGACATGGGATCAGAGGGAGCTTCAGGCTTTAGAATAACACAAAAACTTAAAAAGGAAAACACACTAACAGAACTTCACTCTCTTCCCCCTGCTCAACAGATTTGGCTCAGTTGGTGTTCACCTACATCTTAAAGATCTCCTACCTATTTTTCATGTCCTCATTGCTGCTTTTCAGAGTCTCAGCCCAGCAGCCAGCACCCGAACCCTGCAGCATCCAGGCTCTTGGACTGAGCACTGGCAGGCTGGGTAAAATGTCAGCATGCAGGTGCAGATTGTGTTGATGTCCCTTGCCTTCCCATAAGCCTGTGGCATTTCCCCCTTACGTGGTACAACAGCTTCGCTGCTTGCCTCAGTCCTGTGTCTCCTCTGCAGCTGAGCTCATTTTGTTCCTTTTCCCCCACTCATCCAAGAAATAACTCAACATTTTTCTGTATCACTAGATGAAAGCAAAGAAGAGACGCAGATGGGGCCTCAGTCCTGAATGGTCAAGTTCAAGATTACAACCAAAACAATCAGTGTGGGAAGGAACACAGAGGTCATGCAGCAGTGTGCTTGTACAAGTGGCAATGAAGTAGAATGCCTATATCAGGACCAATACCACAATAGACTTGCTCATTGGAGAGGTAGCCCCAGAGCCAGTTTCTGTTTGGCCAGCAAACAAGACAAAAGTCCTATATGCCTAAAAGCACAACTGTGAGAAGAGATATGCTGACTACCATTGCTTTATAGAATCAGCTGGACTGGAACTAGCCAGCCCCTTGGAAATAATCACATTTTGTTTCTCTCCCTCCACACAAGAGCCAGTTGCCTAAAGTTAGGTCAACATGTGGTACACACATGATTCAAATGTAACATTTCCTGGCAACCAGAAGCATGCCCAGAGGAGGATCTGCACTACTGATAATGTCAATTTTTCCCAGGGCCATCATAAAAAAGAAAAGTCTGCTCATCTCTTGAGACATAAGGAGCAAACCCCATTCCAATGATTAGCTTTCCATTAGTTTTACAGCAGGGTTTTTGTGTTTGTGGTTTTTTTTGTTTTGTTTTGGTTTTTGGGTTTTTTTTTTTTGTTTTTTTTTTTTAAAGGAACAAAACCCAAGACATACACAGATGTCTCTGATGGCAGCTACCTTCATAAAGTGAAATAACATAAAATAAATTATATAACTGTGTGCAGATTTGGTCCCTCAACTCCAAATCAATTAAAACTTCCAAGAATGGACAAAGATAATCAAAGAATGGGAAATAGCTTTCAAAAACAATTCAGAAGGCTAGCAACTCAGAAGCCTCTAGCTCTTCAGCAAGAAATGGCTGAGGAATAAAAGTCAGTAACATAATAAGGGAAAGTAGAAAGGGAGAAAAGGTAACAGACTTATTACTATTCTATTACTATTCACTCTTCCTTCCAATACAGGAGCTGGAAGGTAGGTGGAAGTTCAAAGGATGTGAAATGAGATGGTTCCCCCTGCAATGTGTCCTAAAACCATGCCACTTCACTGCAGTGTATTGTGGATACCAGGAGTTTGCAATGGCTCAAGAACACGCTCACAGAAACCCTAGATTGATTTCTCAAACACAAACTCACTGTTCTGGGTGAGGACTGCAAAATGCCAAAAGCCCGTAGATTGCTTTGGTGAACTATCGCTATATCCTTGCCCTTATTCCTGCATCCCTCCCAAGGCACAGCAAAGGTGGGTTACATTAACCTCTCTTCTGACCCAGTGTTGCTGGGTTTTGTTCTTTATGCACAAGACAGGTAAGTGGATTAAGAATCATTGAGGACACTTGAAGTTAACATTTTTCAATTCCTTTGGCTATCATGAACAAGGGCTCATAACGTCTCTCCTATTATTGCCTGAGGAACAACTCGTGCTTTTCCTTCAATTCTTTTCAAATTATACAACAGGTAAGTCTGAAGCAGCAGTCTTTGCTAGTGATGTCTTCTTTCAAAGCAGGCAACAGAAATTAGTTCAGAAATTCTCTAGGAGCAGGAGATAAGTAACTTGTTTCTTAATCACATTAATATTACATTAATCTTACACCACTTGAAGGGCATCTTTGTTTATAAAAGCACACAGCTTTACCAACAGCTTCATAAATGCCAACAGAAAAGGTACAACATCTAATTTCATCAGAAATTTTTGGGCTGCACTCCCAGCATCTAAAACCAGCACTTCTGAAGAAGACCAAACATCAGTATTAAATACTTTTTCCTTATTTCACAGAGAAAGACTTAACTGAGCAAGATTTAGATGTCAGGAAGCATGAATAGCTAGCAAAGAATAAGTTTCCATGTAAAAGACAAGGAAAAGCTTTGTCAATAGCTTGAACAGAGATGAGTACATTTTTCTTATAAAAAAGTGTATTATTTTATAGGTCAAAAATGTATTTTGGTATTTTTGTTACAACTTGGTAATCTGAGGTTACAAGTTTTCAGAAGCTACAGTTTTCACTAAGTAGTCCCTTGGAAGTTTGGTTTTTTATACTATTAGAGTACCAGTGGGAAACAAGATCACTTGATTGCATGTGAAATGAAGAAAGCAGTTAGTGTGGTAGTGCTACTTATTTCTGGGCTGTCTCAGTTTTAAGGCTGGTTTGAACAATGGGTTAATTTATCATGGTGTTTAAGGAAATTTAGCCAGCAACAGCATAGAACTTCTAAGTTCTGTCTGCAGAGATGCAGTACCATTCCCAGCCATGTTTGCCCTCCTATGCATATAGGTGACAGACTTGCAGAGATTCCATATCCAGGTTAATGTCCAATAATGATGCTATACTGAATAACAGTTGGGTTCAGAGGACAGTACCTTACCTGGCCACACTCCACCTGGAGGCCAGTAACAAGTGTTTTGTCCCAGGGCTTGTCCTGTTTAACATCTCTGTCAATGACCCGAAAGAGTTATTGCAGCACACTCTCAAGTTTGGGGGTGTGACCAAACTGAGGGAAACAGTTAAACAGTTAGCATGCCAGAGGGCAGGGCTGCTTCATGGAGAGACCTAGGCAGGGTCAAGAGAAGCCTAATGAAATTTAGCAAGGATGAATGCAAAGTCCTGCACTGGGAAGTCCTGCACATGGGTACAGGATAAGGACTGCCTGATTGGAAAGCAGCTCTAATGAAAAGATGACACAAGGTGGTGTTGGACAGCAAGCAGAATATGAACCACCTCTGTGTCCTGGCAACAAAGAAAGTCAAAATCAACCTGGACTGTATTAACAGAAGTACAGCAGCGGACAGAGGAAAGTTGATTAATGTTGAGTTAAAGGGGATAACCAATCCCATGTAGATGCTTCAATCAGTTTTGGGACCTATAGTACAAGACATCCATTGGGAACTTGGAATGAGTTTAGTGAAGGGCCACCAAGATGATTGAAGTCTGGAATACCTCTCCATTGAGGAAAGGCTGAGGGAAATGGGCATACTGAGCCCAAGAATGGACAGCTTTGGGGAGAACATAGCAGCAGTCTGCCCCAGAGGACATTGAGCAGACAGATCCAGGCTCTTCCCAGAGGTGTAGGGTGGGAAAACAGGAGACAACTGGCTTAAGTTGACACAAGAAATTTTCTCACCAGGTACAAGGAAAACAATTCTCACCAACAAGATAGTTAGTCCCTAGAACTGGTAACCCAGAAAGGCTGCATGAACTGCATTCCTCGAGATCTCCAAGACTGGACAAAACTTTAAGCAATGTTGCCTAAATTCAATACAGAGTGCTGCTTTGAGCAGAAAGTTGGACTAGAGACCTCCAAAGATCCCTTCCAACCTGAATGGTTTTGTAATTCTAAGAAAAAAATCTGTCACAATCCTGGAGAAAGAGGCTGCATCATGATTAAAGTGAATCATTAAGTAAAAATTATAGCTAAAGGGGTGCAATACTTTGGCAACTGAGCCCTTGAACAAAGGTTTTCACTGACGTCTTTCTAGAATTACAAATAAAGAGTAAGATTTGGTGGCTGGATTCCCAACAAGTGTGTTTTGGACCAAGCAAACTGTGTGTCTGTTAAGATTTCTCAAGTTTTGGAATCACTGTTAGTGACAGGGTAAACAAGTAACTATATTATTCTAGGCTTGTGAGCAACACATTGTTTTAACAATGCCAAGCAACCTCTTGGTGACAATGCCAAAATTCTTGCACACTAACAGCTGTTTTAAGTATTAGAATATTTCTGAAAAGTTAAGAGTTTACAGGTTGTGCTTTCCTTTATCCCAGATTAAAACCCAGTAAACAAAAACAGACCTTTTTCTCATCTCCAGCACAGGAGAAAGGAAAAAAGTTGGATGGGGGGGAGAAGGTTTTTATCAAACAGTTGCACTGAAATATTCTCCTTTTTTTTTTAACCATTCACTTGGCTATTTTTCCCACTGAATTTTGAAAGGGAAATAAGATACAGGGTCATAAACACAGTCTCCAAAGACAAAGATTCTCCATGCCTTATCTGGAATGGCCACATTTAACGCTTAAAAATTAACAGTTCTCTGTGCTTTGACAATTAAAGCCCATCACAGCCAAAAGCAGCTCATACTCCAACACAGGTATCTATATAACACACTGAATCCCAAGGTTGTGTGGCTCAGGTGAGACAACAGATTGAAAGTCTCAGCTTCTAAGTGGAAGCTTCCCTCCACTCCTTGTGTGTCCCCTCCACAGCAGGGTTTAACCACATCTCACAAACCATGTCCCAAACTACTCAGCTAGGTTAAGATCATGGTCAAAAAGCTGTGACATTTCACAGCACCTTCTTCAAAAGTTGTTCAGCCAACTCTCCTGGCTTTGACACACAAGTCAAAGTGGCTGCCTGAACAACCACCCAACACCACATTTCCTGCGACTGCCCAAAATCATCTTCCTTCTCATCTTTCAACTTATCACCTTGGCCACCTGGAGGAAGAAGAGCAACTTTCACACCTCTAAACTGTGTCAGTCAAGCCAGCTCTGACCTGGTGAGTCTTCAGATTTCTTTGAAGCAGAAGGCCACCTTCTGTATTTACTAGGTGCTTAGCACAACAGAGCTCTGAACTCACCTCTAAAACCTCTCTTTTCATTGCTTAAGCTGCTGCAATACAAGTTTCCTAAAGAAAAACTTGTGTTAACCGATGCAATGCTACTTTTCTAAGCCTACAATCATAATAAAAGAACAGCAAAATATCTTCACTGGGAGCTTCTAGGATATTAACTCTTACACAGGAGCAGATGTTTGAAAAAAGTATCATTATTAACTGCTTTTAGTAGAATCCTGATTTAAATAAACGCTGTAGCCCAGTTCTCAAAGAAAATTAACTTTTCTTGTTAAATTTTTCACCTTTTTTATATCAACTGTATGACAATTATCAACAGTGCTGTAACCAACACAGTTGTATGAATAAGTAATTCCAAGTGAGAAATATGCTTGTTGCATGTTTATCTAAGGACTTTGCTCCCACACCCTGTATTTCAAACACCTGCAAGAGGTGTTTATTACTTCACATATACCTGTAAATATCATTCCCTATAATTAAGCCAGGCAATTAAAATCCCAACATAAGCCAGTATGTTGTCTGAAGTACAAAAGTGGGTGGTCTACCATGGACACGATCACTTTCCTGTATCAAATTGCCTCACCTGCAGTTAAGCACAGACAAATAATGGAAAATATGTGCAGCTCAGGCAAAAAAGTTAATTCAGATTGTGGGTCCAAGATCAGACAATAGGAAGGAAAAATGGTCATCCTCTTTTCTTTTTGGCAGAAAAGAAGCCAGGGCACCCCCTCCCATGCTCCTCTGTGTCAGATCAAAGACCAAGAGGAAGTAGTGCCTTTCTGAGGCTCTGCATTGCCCCAGAAGCTGCTTTACCTTCCGTCCTATAGTTAGGAATCAAAATAAGCAGGTGATCAACATTCAAACTTTGTTTGACATATATAATTCTTGATAAATCTCTCCAGTTTCTCATTATAACAGAATTAATGGGGGGAGGGAGGGGAACCTCCCTTCAAAATGCTTTTCACACCATCCCCTACAACAGACTCATAAGGCAAACACTGACAACAGCAGGTGAGAAGTTGACTTTGTGATTACTGTCAGGTAACAGCCATTACCAGCTACTGTCAAAATAAAGGGCTCTATTTCATAGGGTTTGCAGGGACCATTCCATCTAATGTTGTATCAGATTTGTGTTTATTAAATTTAAAGATGGCACAAGGCTGAAATGAAGCAACAATATGCCAGAGCACAAGAGTTCAAAGTGATCTGAAACTAGAGGAACTGCTCTGGTGAAGCTTCATGGGATACTTCCAGGTGAGAGACTTAAGAACAATCAATAGCCTAAAAATAAGAGTCCTGAGAAGAGATTGAAAGAACTTAAACTCCCTGCTTAACCCTCCCTAAGCAACATAGGTCTTCAAATATGTAAATGACTGCTGCAGAGAACAGAAAAACATAGTCTCCATTCACCTGCTGAGTAGGACAAGTAGTAATTGGCAAGAAGTACAGCTTAGTGCCTGGTGTAGCACACAATTTTCTGTTTCCTCCTCAAAGACCCCTACCAGATTCCCATACCTAGCAGGCAGTAGCAGATTTGTGCATGCTTACCGTTCTGCTAGCATTTTTATAGCTATACATTATTTTTATAGCACTACATTAAGTTAGGATTCTTGGAGGATGCTTGAGGTGAAGGGATGCATTTCAATATATTTGAAATGTTTCTGCTGTTGATTCACCTTCTAGAATTTTTTTCTCTGTAGCTTCTGCTCATTCCTCTTTACTTCTTTGCTTTATGAGAAATATCTATAATCCTAACTTATTTTTAATTGTAATAATTTCATGAGGGGATTTCCCTTTCTTAAAACCCACAGGTTCCCCACCTGTCCTCTTCATATCCTTGGTATTCTAAAATAAGCCGTATCTTAAGCAGCTACCATTCATCAAGATGAGTTTTTACACCGCATCTCCAGTTTAAGGAACGAACAAGCCACCCCACACAGCTTAGCTGATTTATTCAAAGCAATGACAAGCTACTACAGATCCTCAGGACAAACAGTTTTGTGCACTATAAGATTTACATACATTTGCTCACAGACTCAGTCTCTATTCTTTCAAAGAAACTGAAAGTTGCCTTACAAAATATGCAGTTGGGAGAAGATGGCTTAAACCTTTCTTACATTGACAAATCTCAATGCAGAACACAAAATCACTTTGTAACTCTGATCCAGAAATCCTTTTCAATTACTACTTCTGCTAGAGGAATCTGAAACAACAGAAGTCTCAACACAACTATGAGACTTCTTTTTCCACTTCCATCAAAAAGTGAGGAAAAGCAAGCCCTGTTTAGCAACATCCCTTTGCCTTTGAAAAAGCTAAAGCAGACCTCCCCTTCCCACACATTTCTGTCCCTGAAATCAACCTGCAAGTCTCACAACAAAGCCAGGAATACGCATTCATGGCATTTTTCTTGCTTTCTCTGCTCACTCAACAGGTTCACACTTCACAGGCTGGGCTTTTAGTCTACCTTTATTGTCACCAAGTTCATCACCACTGTTTATCTGCTCCATCCAAACTGATAAGGAAATAAGCCCACAGAAGATAAGTAGGCACTCTTCAACAGCTACCTTCCTGCTGAGCCAGCAAGTGCCATTTTTGGCACCATCTGTGTCCTGAAAGTCTGTTCTATAGTGTTTTATTCACTAAACATGGAAAAATATTTGGAAAGAAAATCTCTTGAATCTTGTGCACTGTAGACGCTAGTTTTAAAAGAAAGGGTTGTGACATTGCACACCACAGTTCCTTCTCAGAAGAACTCTACTTGAATCACCATCATGTCAAAACAAAAACAAACTCTAGGTACTTCAATTTTAAATCACCATACCTAGGCCTCCTTCCAGAAGACATAATTTTGTCTTGCAAATACACCTCCAGTGCTGAATACACACAAGCTAAGTGAGAGTATTTGCCACTACAAATTAGAAGTCAAACCAGTGTCTTACAGACTGCAGTTCAGAAAAAGAGTAACAGAAATCTATTTGCTCTTCTGTGGCTACCATAGAGCCAAAGTAGTTGTTTCCAATGAGAAAGAGATTAGACTGGTGTATGTGGAGAATGGAAAAAGGTGGTGTACCAAATCCTTCACTAGTCATGATGCTTAGCATCAGTCTGGACTTGGTATTTGACAAATTAGGAAAGAAAAGGGCAGGGTGGAAATGATACCCACATTATCACTAAAAATGATGCACTGTTTGAGGGCTTGCTTCAGAAAACAGAATTTGTAACAAGATGATTTAAAAAATAAAATCTGATCATGTACATGTTCTCCACATTACTAAATTGATACAATAACCTCCATAGGCAAATTGTATGTAAATAAAACAAAAGGAAGAATATGCATGCTAGAAGTGATGATGCTTTTATGGAACACAGCCACTGATCAGAGTCCTCAAACACAGACTGTCCAGTGAGGGAAGATGCAAGTGACCTCCTGGATGAGTAGAGAATATGATCCTGGATAACCCCCTAGCACTCCAGACTGCAACTGCAGTCTGAGGCAAGTTCTAGATTTTCTTAGTTTAGACAGAAATGCTGCCTTTCCTCCACCTCATTTCTCCTAGCTGCGCAAAGAGCACAAGAGTGCCCACTCCACACATACATAAACCTGCAAAACCTTGCCAAAAATCTTGTGAAGTTCAAATTAATTACCAGACAAGTTTTGCACAAACTTAACCTTGAACTACTTGGAATAAATTAGAATTTTATCTTTTACAGCTGCACTTTTCAAGTGAGCTCTTCAGGATAGCAACCTTGCAATTTTGTTTCAAAGCAGTAACTCAGCAGATTACAGTAGGTCATTATCTGCCTCTTTTTCCACCACCTGAACATGGTCTAAAAGGGTTATCTTACCTTTTTTACTTACACCATGGTGGTCTGATAAGTACACAGTGAGGTCTCACATTACACAGAGGAAACAACTATAAGTCTAATTGCTAGGGTAAGAGTCAATATTTTGTTCAGTCTCTTCAACCTGTCTGAAGAAGAACACTCACTGGAATACTTTTCTCAAAAAAAGACAACCAGAAAAGCAAATAGCTAATCTGAATTTGTGTATTTGGTTCATGAAAAGTCTTGCTCATTACTCTGTGGCCACTTACACCACTGCTTCCCAATCTATATGGAATAACTATGAGTCAAGTGTCCTACCACATGAGTTTTCAATCTACCCAGTTACTTCCAAGGGGAAGTTTCCTTATCCACTAAAGTTGAATGTTTTTTCTCTTCAGTGCTACTAAAAGCACTAGATTTTACTAAATAAGCATGCATGCCTCTTAGAAAGATAAGAGGGTACATCAGTGGAACAGTTTCAAGATTTTCACCAGAAATTGATCTACTCCAGCATTTCATGAATCTCTAAAGGCAGCTTCCCTCTGCATGGAGAACAAAGGAGCTGTATCAACAGCTGGGCACCTTCCTCAGCTGATCAGCTGAGGGATCTCAAAACATTCTCAATTCAAATCAAGACTCAATATTCCCTGAAAGTTTTTCTGAAAGTGGTTTTTTTTTTAAACCTGGAGGCAAAACTATTATTTGTGGTGCTCAGGAGTGGAAGCTACTACCAAATTCTGTTACACTTCACACTACAAGCACTTCAGCTACATTCCTGTGGGACCAGCATCCCCACCACACTTCCAGACCTGCATTCTCCAAACCTGATGAGCTTCCTTTGAGAACCTTATGGATGCCTTCCTTATAATAAGAGTTTTGTGGGTGGTTTTTTTTTTTTTAATAAGATAAGGACCACCTCTGTGCACAGAGATGCCGTCTGGGTCCCAGTCCCATGTGGCTCAAGACATACAGGTACCACTGTGTGACACACTGGCAACAAGAACAGCCATGAAGCACTGAACTAGAGGTATGCACATTAAGAGGGACACTCATGTGGGCTTCCCACATAAAAAAAAACTTGTTTCTATAAAGAACAAAATTAAAACAAGACAATTAATTCAACTTTGACAAAGAATGACACTGTAACCTTACTAACAATGGCTATACTAGGGGAAGAAATTTCACAAGAACAATAACCTGTTCTTTTCACATGTCACAGTAAAAGGAAGGGTGTTGCAGGGTCCTAGGTGTGTTTTATACTTCAATATTGAACATACATGAGGGCTGATAGATTAGCCAACCTAGAGATCTCTTTCATCAGTTGTTTTTTGGTTTGGTTTTAAGGATTTCACACTCATGAGAAGTCAGTCTTGATTCAAGCAATTAACAAAAGTGATGAGGCAAGAAAATTGGCACAGGGGTACTATAAAATAAAATTTAAGTAAAATTGCTCCAACTGCCACACATGTGCCCTCACATACCAACCCCTCAGAAAATATCCTGCAAGAAACATTGTATCAATATAAATCTCTCTCTGTATGTATAAACTTCTACTCTCCCTACCAAGAAAGACTTGTTTTAAGGAGGAATCAACAACTTCTTACAAAGCTCAAAGCAAATTTTTTCTAGGATTTTTAGCACCAAAAAAAGATAATATAGCCCAAGGTAAACTGACATAAGAATTCCCTTATGAATTTAATCACTTGCTGTATTTTATCATCAGCACTGTTTTGAGAGCACACAAAGCTTACCTGCTTAAGGGCAGAGGCGCCAGACCACCAGCACTTACAAAGAAAAACTTCAGGAAGTTAATGGACAAACCATACTTGACAGGCAGCTCTGATGTTGCAAGAGAATGCCAAAGTACTGTAGAAGTTTTGGGGTCTCTAAATTCTGTGCTCAAAGGGTCAACTCTGTACAAGTAATTTGAGGACATCTAGGCAAGGTTGAGATTATGTTAACAGGGACAATTTTAACTCTTCCTTGGGAGTGTTAGGAAGATAGTGTTTTGAAAAGGTGAGAAGAGAAGACACCTGTCTGAGCCCAGATGTCACCACACGAACTGCAGCAATAGAGAAGAGGGAAATTGTTTAAAAATCAGGAAGCAGATAGGAAACAGGTAATACCTGTAATACACAAGCAGAACCAGCTACAAATGTGTAAGGAGGCATAAGCAGGTAGAAGCATTTTTAAGTACTCTGCTTAACAGAGCTTACATCCCTGTTTATTCACATCTCTGAATTGTATGCCTCTGCTCTTATACTCACTGCTCATACACAAAATCCTCAAAGGAATTTTGTTCCAAAAAATAAGTTAATCTTCAAATTAGTCACCCTCAGCCATTTCTATAACTACTCTTCCCAGAAGATTGACAAAAACCAATTTGAAATAAAAGGTGTCAGGTGGACACTGTTCGGCTGAGGGCTACATAAGGTTTGGAAAGTGCAGACAAAAAGCTTACATGGACAGCAAACACCAAGAAGGCAGGCTGAAGTGATGAAAAGCAGTGAGTGCTGGTACCTTCAGAAACCCTGTGGTTTGACAGCCTAGGTTGAACAGACCAATGTCTCCATTTTTCTTCAAAATTAGGAAACAATCAGGCAGTGCACACAAAGAAGTAGCTACAGATGGGAAGTCAGATGAAGGCAGACCAAACCTGCTGGAGAACAGCTACCAGACCTGCATCCTCAAACCCTCCACTCTCTAATCTCCCTCAGGCAAAAGGATGACTTATCGCTAATAAAACATGAAACAACATTTTAAACACATAAGCAAGTTAGAAAAATAGTCAAGAAAACAAATCTGTTCTCACAGTAGTCCACCTATTGTAAAAATTAGAACACTATTTGTGTAGTGCAGCAAGTATACTGGTGATAGCCAATAACCATAAAAACAGGAATGAACAATTTGCCAATATGCCACCACTATAGAGGAGCAAGGAAAATACAAAAACAAAAATCTGCCACCCAAAAAAAAAAAAAAAAAAAGATTAGCATTAAATTTCTGCTTCTGTAATGGTTTGGCCAAGTATTTGAATATGAACTTGTATGAAGTTGATTGAACTCATACACCAAACACCAGCAAGGTCCAAAATGGACAAGCTTTCAGTCAAAGAGAGTGACTGCATCAGGAAGTCAGCATTCACCAAAGAATCCATTTCAACATTTTTTATGGTTAGCTCAGAGAGCAGAAATGAAGGCAGTTATCTGAATTGCTTAGAAGGCTCTATTGTTCCCTTTTCCAAAGGATTTTTCTCCAGAACAGAATGGGTGGTTGTTCAAAGCAAGTAAAAGGTGGGGGAAGGGGAAAAGTCCTGTGCATAAAGACAGAAACAGTTTTTAAGCAGATACAATTTTTTTAAAGTTACTTCCTACCTCCCACTGCAGGTGAGGCGGGATATTTCTGATCTGAAGCTTCCGACTCCTGCAGATAAATTAAAGAAATAGTATTTAGAAAAAGAAAAAACAGAAAGAAAACATCATTGCAAGATAGACTATACATAGCAGTGTCATACATTTAAGCATCTGTCATACTAAGAGGGGAAAACCAAATACACAACTCAAAAAAACCCAACAGAACGCTGAGGGGGGAATGTCAGGTCAAAACCATTTCAAGTCCAAAGAGCTGTTACAGAAATACTTGTTACACATTTGACAGCTGTTACATTTCATGAAGTCTCCACTTTTCTTGGAGACTATTTCTATTTCAGCTTTAAGGCCTTCAGTATCCAATTCTCTCTGTTACAAATGGGTGTGATAATCCCATATATTGGTATTGGATTCTCCTTCACACCCTCTTGAGTTTTTTGTTATTAGTTTGTTTTTTGAATTCATTGAGAACATGCTTCAGGATTTTACATTCCTTCAAGGTAAGGAATACAAATTTGAATACGTTTGCTTTGATATTAAGCTTTTCAATTATCTAATGATGGACTATTTTCTAACATTTACATGACTAACATTCTTCTTCTCTGATTGGGAAGAGAGGGTAGGAGTCAGTAAATTCCTTGTATTTTCACCCCAAATTTACATCGGTTTAAACTTATCTAGAAAACAAAACATTCACTTTGAAGTGCTATTGCAAAGCCTGGCAGTGTGCTGGCTGCCTTCACAGCCAAGTCCTTTGTCTTCTCCCTTCCCCCAAAGTGAGAGAACAAATAAATGCCAGAGATGCCACAAAACCCTTGGGATTTACAAGAATGTGTAGATTGACACAGTTTAAGCTGGGCTCAGGTAGGGTGATCTAGTAGGGTCAGCCTAACCATCTGGGATGTGGACAACAGAGCAGTCTAGCTTTGAAGGTCTCAACTACCTTTCGGTTCACCAAAACATCTAAAATAAGTGTTTTGTGTTCAAACAATTTTACTTCATGTTTTAATTATTCAATACTTTGCTTCACACTTTATGGACTTTTTATAATAGTTAAACTCATACAGGCCAGGGAAATCTTGCAGCAAAACAAGTTTAGAGATGTTCCTGTCTAGCAATAAAACTGAAAGCTTTCCCTTTTTCCCCCTCAAATTCTTCTCAAATACAGTCTTTTCCCTAGCATCACCACCTACCCAGGCCTGCACTGAGTGTTTTGCATCTTGAAATGCTCTTCTCAACAGGCTTTGTCCAAGGCACAGCCAGCACTTACAGCACAAAACCACTTTGCCCAAACAGCTCCTCAGGTGGCAGTGTCACCCCAACACTACAGCAACCAAGAGATCAAGCAACAAGCATGTTTTTGCCAGAAAAGATGAACAGGTCATGGTTGTGCAGCATTTCTCAGCTGTTTTCACTCCCTCATAAGCAAGTAGGAGCAGATTTCAGCATTTGATCATATAAATAGGCAAGGAAGGGAGAATGAAAACCCAAACCACACACAACCCCATTTAAGGTTTCATTTTCACTAAAGCAAGGAAAGTCAAGAGCTGCTTCACTGTAATAGAGAGCAGAAAGTTTTCTTGCAGTTTGCAAAGTTTTCTTTAAACTGTAACATCAGTTAGCAATACTGCTACAAAACAGTCACCCTAAAGTAGCAATATGCTGCTCCAAAATATCAAAATAATCTCACAGTGACCTGAAATTTGGAAGTTGGCTCCTAAAGTAGAATATAAAAGGGGATATTCACTCAATATTAGAAATACCGGGAAGTTTTAATGCAGCAAAACCCCAAACCACAGAATTGGCAGCTAATATGCTATTCAATGTGCTTCAAACTGTGTTGTGCCATGACTCTCTCACACTTGTAGATTCAAGTTAAAATTCATGAGTTTCATAGCAAGGAGTACCACTTACAGAAGGATCCAAGCCCAACAGCCCTGCCTGCCAGGACACCAACAACAGGTCTCACCCCAGCTCTTCACCAAGTTTGGCCACACTGAGCTGTGTATACCCACTGGTAAGAAAAGGAGGAGGCAAAGTTCTTTCCAAAAGCACTTATGTAGGTTTTGCTTCTGAAAATAAATGTGAGGTGGTAGTTGTGTGAAACCTGTATATCTTCTCTCCTGCCCAACACTTGAAAGACAGACCAAAAAAAGCAAACTACTTTTACTCATCTATTGATGAGGACTAACACAAGGTTTGGAGGTGGGGTTTTTTCTTCCCACAGGACTTCAAGGGTCTGAAAAGTTTGATGCAATTTAAAACTTTCGCCAGGCAACATTTGTAGCACAGAAATAACCTGAGCATCCAAAAAAGGAGGAGAAACGGAGATGAGCAAGAAAGAAATGCCACCTTAAAATTGCCGGTTCCTCTACCACATTCATAAACAGCCAAAGGAAATGGCAAGCCAAGTACAAAATGGGTACAGCCCTGCTGTGCACCTCAATTTATGGCAACAGTGAGACACCTATTGTACAAAGCTGAAAGGTCACTTCAAAAATACAAGAATAGCTGTATACACCATTTAATTTGCACTACTTAGGAACATCAGTTTCTTAGCTCCAAGTAGTTTTAACTTGTCACCCAATGCACAAGTTTGAAATCTGGTGTTTACTGATGCACGTGAAATTTTTTTTTTTTACATTATTTCTGTATCACAACTAGCATTAGGAAAAAATATCATTGAACTTTGCATGGCCAAGAGAGGAATCACATAGAACTAGCATAAGATCATAAACACCTTTGAGATTTCACCATTTCAGTTACTATTAGCCCCTGTTAAAAATAAGTCTAAATATATCCCTTAAAATTACCTAAAAATACACAAAGCTTATAATCCCTTTCTCCCTCTGCTCTTCTCCACACACAAAAAGAACAGCTACAAATGACCAAGTTTTTTTTTTGTTCCCAGGACCAGAACAAGCACTGAACAAGCAGCAAGCAGAGACTGAATCTCCCACATGCTGCAATAACCTACAGCTCCTACTCAGAGAACGCTCCCTCCCATCCTTTTGCTGCACTTTAGCAGCTCTTTACATCTCCTCACTGCAAGGCAGCACGAGTGATTTTTTCAGGCACTCTTTCTATTGCTTGCATGTGAGCACACAATAATGAGCTCTCAACTTCAAGAAAAATCGCAAACCAAATGCAAGCATATAGCAAAGAGTAAGGGACAAAGCTGGGTCCTGACTGGATCTTCCAGAGCAGCAACAGCTTCCATGAGGATTGGTTCCAATTTCAGAAAGCACGCTTTTGCACAGGGTCAAAACTCCATACAGTAGATGGGGGAAGAAAAAAGTACAGGAGCATCTTCCTGGAAATACACTCATCTCAGACACTATCAGCTTTTTTAGGATGCTCTCCATCTTCCTCATGACCCTGTTTTCTTTGACAAAGTATGGTTTATGCAAAGATCCTATAGCTATTGCATCCCAGGCAGCAGGACACTAAAGAGGATTTTGTTATGTTCTGTTTTGAAGTAATCTCAAGTTTTGTTACTCTAAAACTACTAGAAGTCACACTTAGTGCATAAAACAAGAAATAGCCTTCTCTCATGCCATGATGGTATTTTATTACAATAGTTTCATTTAAAATATAGCTCAGTTAGTCTTCACAAATCCTGTAGCAAAACACTACCAGCATATCTTATTGTGACTCATGTAAGCCTTGTGTATGCAGTTTTCCCAGTTTAAGCAGATTTCTTAGTTTGTTTTTCCCATCCTAAATAGGCATTGCAAATAGATGTCAACTGAAAAAAGTCTGAGCAAATCATGTTTGTGCTCTGTATCATATGGAGATTTTTGAAAGCTACCTATGTCCATAGCATGTGAACAGGTATTCCTCCTCCTTCCTCCTTTTCAAAGACACCCCAAACACCTTCTATTGGGCAAGAAGAAAGCAGACTTCTCTGGTTTCTGCACAAGGTTAGTCCATAAGCAATCACTTGGCAATAATTTACTTTTCTTAGGAGGAATTGCACACATTCTGATTTAAGGAATTGCACACATTTTAATTCTTTTCAGGTACTATCCAGGTAACAGGATTCAGTGACTTTAAGCCACTGCTGATGAGCATATGCCAACATATTCATTCTGGGGATGTTGAAACATAGAACCTTGTGTTTGGGGAAATGTGTGTCTCTACCACACTGAAAGCAGGTAAAACAAAAAGCCCTCACTGCACCCTTTCACAAGGAAAGGAGCACATTTGTGCTATATGTGTGCACAGAGACAGAGAGGGCAAAGTACCATAAAGATGGATAATTTACTAAAAGCTATCTTAGTGACCTCTGAAGGGGTAATCTCTCTTACGTAAATACAGTGAACATACATATGCACAGGGACACCCAGAGCTCCCAACCCACAAAAACCCTTCACACATGTGAAACAGTACTGAATATATCTTAAGAAAAAGGTGGTGAAAGAAAGGAAGAAAAGTCACAATTTAAGCATTTTCTTTCTTTTATATATACTTTCCTTCTTTCTCTGCCCTCACTATATACATCACTTCCTTTTTCTTCAACATTTCAAGTTCCTCTTGAGTCTCAAAATTGTCTACTTCATCATCCCTGCATTAAATAAAATCTCACTATATGCTTTCACTAGCAGCATCTCACTGTATATTTCACATGATATTTAGCAAAGGCAAATCAGGTCAGATCCACACATCCCCTTAAGGGAAAATTTTAAATAACAAAAGATCGACAATTATGACATGAAGAACAATAAAGTATCATTATTTTGCTCACAGTTCCAATTTTTTTTTTTGTATCTCATAGCCATGTCAAAATTTAAGTTTTTCAGAGGGAAACATACACAAGTATCAAAGTGACTACACTTCCACGCATTTGTACCTACACTTTTATCAGATCCTTTTCACCATCCTCCCTCCCACCAGAGACCTGTTGCCTCCTGCTCCTCAATTCCCATTTCTCAATGATAACACCACTTAATGGACTCTTACTTCAGCAGTCATATGAACTACACACAACCTTAATGTCTTAAATCCACAGAGCACAAACATACTTCTTTTAAACAAGAGCCTGTGGAAAAAGAGTTAAACATGTTAGAAAGAAGATCAAGTGACCATTGACAATGTTAGTCCATTCAACTGTTTGAACTATGGTCTACCTTTGCCACTCTAAGGAACGTGCAAAGAGAAAGCACTTATTCATTTCATCTGTTCTAGGTAGATACTGCTATGCTGGTTACCTGGGAAAAGCCTTGGCACCTCACACCAATGGCACAGATGCAGAGAATGCCAATACCCACCAGCACCGAGTGCTGGTACTCCCCTGTACTGCCTCTCAGTTCACAGTCCATTGACAGCTACGCATGATGCCACTGCAAACCTACTCACTGAAACAATAATTTTCCTCCCAGAGCTCCAAAGAGCTGCATGAAGATAAAAATAGCCAGTTTTCAGGCTTACTTCACTGACAACCCAAACTGAACATAGACAGCTGGAGAAGAAATATTAAAAAAAAAAAACACACAGCAAAAAAAGCCTTCTGTGAACTGTGGCTAAAGCTGTACAGTAAGAAATAAGTTCTATATAAAAAGTTCTAACAGGAACAGCCGTAGAAACAATTAGCAACTCCTATAACCAAATGAAAAACTGTTGGTAATCAACTGATTTTGTAGGGGAAGGGGAAGAGGTGTCTTATTGTTTACTCTGCAGACAGCAAAATGAAAACAGGCAAGAAAAAAACCACATAAAAACTACCCCCCTCCCCAAAGAGTTCATTAGTTTCTCCCCCTCAGGTTGCTTCAAGTAGCTGATGCCTGGTCACAACAGAGTGAATCAGCGTTTCTAATGCTCTTCTAGTGAGAAGAAAAAAAATGGCATGTTTACAGGACAAAATAAATAAACTTTAACTCTGAATTCATATCAGTATGCTTGTGGAAAAAAGCAGCAATACTTTGTTAGTTAGCAGGTGAGGGAGTGGGGTTCTCATTATTTTCTTCATGGTAAAGGTAGGTAATAACATGGATTTAGTCACTGGAGTGACCTGTCCTGCAAGAGGTGCTGCAGTCTCTGCCTGGCCCCTGATTTCACACTGAAATTCTGTGGGTTTAAGCAATCATTTAACTCTAAGTTGTTCACAGTTCATTCCTGAAAGTACCTAACAAACAGCAATAAGTCTATTGACTGGAACCCTACTGCAGTCTGCAACTATCCTGATGGAGGGAAAGAGTAGGGGCAGACACTGATCTCTGCTCTGTGGTGACCAGTGACAGAACCTGAGGGAATGGCCACAAGTTGTGTCAGGGGAGATTTAGTTTGGATGTTAGAAAAGAATCTTCACCCAGAAGGTGGTTGGGTGCTGAAACAGGCTCCCCAGGACAGTGGTCACAGCACCAAGCCTGACAGAGTTCAAGAAGCATCTGGATGATACTCTGGGACACATGGTGTGAGTCTTGGGAATGGTTCTGTGCAGAGCCAGGAGCTGGATTCTACAACCCATGTGGGTCCCTTCCAACTCAGCATATTCTGTGAAATAAAGTCTATTGATTGCACATTCAAAGCCATCTTTTTATATATAAAATTTTATGTGTATATACATATGCAATTATATATCTCAATTAGCTTTTTCATAATAGGTAGTTCTGATAAACACAAAACTAAAAGGTCACACTTCCTACCTAAAAAGAAGGTATTCTAAGTTTCTTTTAAAAACCAACTCAGGTTCAGTTAAGTGACAAAAAGGTGTTTATATCACTCCTATCAAAAGAGAATTAATTTCTAGTATGTATTACAAGGCACACTGAGGACAGTTACTATATTTTATCAAATCAAGCTATTAGCTTGTGAAACAGATAGTTCATCTTGATGAACTTACCTTACAGAAGAAAGAAGAATGGTTTCAAATACAGACTTAAGAAGCATCACCAATTTTTATTTCTACGTACTGATCTGGACAGCAGAATACTTGAAGAGGAAATGTTATCGCTCCAATTTCAGACCCAATTCAGCGATTCAAGCAGACAAAGCTTGGCTAAGCCACAGGCAAACTGCAGCAATACTTCTCCTTGTATTGACTCATCATTTAATCCCAGACCCAGATTTAAAAGCACTCTGTCCTACAATTCAAGAGTAATGACTTTCTACAAAATTTAGACAAAGAAAATTTTTTCTCAAAGTTCATGCAAAACATAATAGTTGACTCCTAACTACACTTTTTCCCTTTCATCTTCTGCACATAACCCACCAAAGCAGCTGCTTTGGAGAGGTGCACTGTTTCAGCATTCAGGATGAAAATATAACTCTCGGATTACCTCAGAGATCCCTCTGTGCTGTAGATCAAATTTCTTACCAGTGCCCACAAAACATTGAGTTTGTTTACTATTTTTCACCAGGATGAACAATCAGAAAGCCATCCACAGGGCCAATACAACTGTGCAGCTCTGCTCCCTAAAACCACCAGCTGAACAACTGGGCACAGAGCTGCACTCTCCATGCAGGATTAACCTGAATACTCTGAAAGACTGTATGTTGTGGACAGAGTGATGGCTCAAGAAGCACAACCAGAAGATTTATATTGACACATCCAAGTTACATCAAGCAAAATAAACAAATCAAGGAACATAAGCCCAAGTGTGGTTCTTATGTTTATGTAGATTAGCTGGATAGTAGGCTTTCGCCTGTTACCATTTGCTTTAGGATTTTAGCTTGACAATTCTTCACATGACTAATTAGACTAAAAGCTTATAT
Organism: Xenops minutus; assembly: GCA_035221455.1. NCBI lineage: Eukaryota > Metazoa > Chordata > Aves > Passeriformes > Furnariidae > Xenops > Xenops minutus. Next base: position 31,333,021 of record JAWWEE010000074.1, read on the forward strand.
TCATTATTTGCAAATTCCCTTGAATGGACCATAAAGGCATTTTAAGAAGAAAATTTGAAAGACTCTGCCATTACCATATTAATGTTGAACTTGTTTAAAAAAATCTTTCATTTTCCAGGTGTTGTTAATGAGAGAAGGCTGTTAAGATATTTTTTAATTAAAGAATGAAGCATTGATTTAAATTTAATGGGAAGTTTTAGTGTCCTTTAGACAAACAGGCTTACCTTTGTAGCTTGTGACACTTATGGCCTCTTCTCTTCCCCCATGACAAAACTCTTTGAAGAAACTGGGGGGTTTTTTGGGGGGGAGGTGAGTTGATTTTGATTCCTTTCCCTCTGTTTGATGGGGGGTGGAGGTATTTGTGTGAGTTTTCTCAATGCCTCATTTTCTCTTTCCCTCCTCTGAGCAGGTGTCTCTACACCTTAAACAACTGTACTACTGAGCTGATTTTATTGACCAAACGTTTTTAAGCTACAATCCACTTGCCATCTATTCTCTCACCCCACCACTAACTTGCTATTAGCTGGGATGCAGATAACAGTGAAAACACTTAAGAGGTATTCAAAAGACTGAAAGTAACACTTCTTTTAAAAGCAAAAGTACATCTAAGCATGAAAAAAGTCTACTTAATATCCTAATGAGTAGGAATTACTAATCTTTTAATGATGGGACACAACACTCATCTTTTATCTCTCCTCCCCACCCCTCCTTCAGCCACCAAAATAGCTAAAGGCTTCTTCTCTCCCATTGCCTATTTTCCTAGTGCCCACAGGGGCTGCTGCTTGAAGCAGTCACTATTTCCATTATAGACTAACTGTGAAAGTTTACATCAGCTCTAAGAGGCAGCTCCAGACTGAAACTTGCACACAAGGCACCCCTGCAATACATGGCCAAGTTAAGGGCTGAGGAGCAGTAGATTAGAAAAAATAAATAAAACTTTTCTGGTTTTGTTTGAGGTTTTTTGTTGTTGTTTGGGTTTTTTGGGAGGGTTGGGGGTTTTTATGGTGGTATTATTTGTTTTTGTTGTTGGGTTTTGTTTTGTTTTTTGTTTTTGTTTTTTTTTTTTTTTTAATTTCCAGTGAATTCAACTCCATTTAAAGAGCCCAAGGAGGAGAAAGAAAGGGTGTAGTGTAGGATACCTCAGTGCCATTTCTGAAGCAAAAGAGGGTATTAAGACTGCAATAATAAAAAGCCAACAAGGTACTTTGTTCCAAGCAGCTGCTGGATATACCCTCACAGTGGTTTTATTTTGCACATCTTCCCTACAGCCATCCCTTACTCCACAGAAGTTTGCAAACCACCTAGAAACCCAATAGAAATAAATGACAGATATAATATACTATTTAAAATTTTGGCAACTTTTTTTTATATGGGAGGTATGGCACCAGATTAGATCTCATCTAACAATAACTCAGTGATTCACCCTTCTCAGAATGAAATATCTAAATAAAATTAGCAGCACTGGTAGACAAACTCAGTAGCCACCATGCTGCTGAGACCAACTGCTCAACCACGAGCCTGTGTTTGCAAAGAACATCGGAAATGTTTTCCAAATTCCTTACACCACAGCGATAGACAGGGAGTCAAACCTATTTTGGTCTCTTTGAGGTCATGCTCAACTGAAACTAAAGTTGTTCATACTCAATTTGACTTCACTGTATGCTCCAGATTAACAAATTCAATTCTGGTTGGCAGTGCTGGAGGGGTAGCAAATTAGCAAGAATTGTTCCTCCTTTAAACTTAGCGTATGTAATTGTAAGACCTCTGTTACACCGTCTCAGTAAGCAGGAACCTCTATTTGCCACCTTTTTTTTTTTGCTATTAAATACCCAATTTAAAACACTGAGGTTGAGAACAAGCTACTTCAGAACTTAAACTGAGCATGGCATTAGGGTAGTTCAGGGATTCATCCCAATTCTCCGCTGCCTTGCTGTTCCACCCCACGCACAAACTTTTTAAAGAAAAGACTCTTTGCTGCCTCTCTCAGGCTACTTTACAAAAACTGACACAAATTAACATCCAGTTCCTAAAATGATCTCAGTAAATGAAGATTCCTGTGGGGTTTAGGAAATGGAAACATTAAAACACTGGTGCTGCTGAAAACACCATCTAATTCAAAAAGCTTGTAGGCTATAACTAGAATAAGTGAAAAATCTTTCTAGTCTGATTTTAAGTGTATATGTACACTTCAGTTACCAGACAGGCTTCCTAACATTTTCAAGTCTCTTCCATGATATGAAAGGATATTAACAGAAGTAAGCTACTTCATTTAGGCAACTGTTTATACAACAGTGTCTAAAAACATGAATAATCCTAATGCTTAAAAGAACAAAATAAACTAAAAGCAGAATTACTAAGAGCACAGGGTAAATCAACACTTTCAAATGTACAGCCACAATTTTCAGGCTATTTTCCAGTGATTAGAGACACTCAAAGAATGCAGAGTATGTGTGTGCACATGCATACATGGCTTTGACTCAGCATCCATCCTGACAGAAACTTCCATTTTTATTACTGTTTTTCAGAAATTATATATATTACTCAACTTTGCAAGAGGGCAGCTTATACTGACACAATAATTGAATATTGAAAAGATATACAGTGCTCCTCATCTGATGTTCCAGGAAAGCCTAACAAAGACCTGCAGTTAACTTGCTCACATGACAATTTTTTTAATTAAAAAAAAAATTCTACCCTTCAATCTCGAGGCAAATCAAGAAAAATTTAAAAACCACTGGAACGACAAATAGTTTCTTTCAAGTCTTCCAGACCCACTAACAGGAATAAGGTGGAATACTTCACCAGTTTTACAACAGACATATCAAATCTACTGTACACTTCCTATCATCTTTGCTTTCAAATAAGTTCTTTCATCTCAATAGCTTCAGTACAATAAACCTTATTCACACAAGTTTAAAACAGAACAGAAATTTTCAAAGTATAAATTGATGCACACCATAGCTAAGACCGCATGGATACCAGTTCTCATGTTGATACTCCAGCAATTATTTCACTAGTACACTTTGTTGAACTAATTGAATATCAACAAATAAAAAAAAATAAAAAACAACCACTAGAGTGCTGGCCCTTCCTAATGGCAATTCCACGTGGCTTTAAACTGATTAAGTAACCTAAATCAGATGAGATAGAACACCTTCACCAGAGGAGTACTAGAACATGTGGGTTTTTCACTATCACCACCAAATAGTTTCCCTTCCCTTATCTTGCCCTGTCAAAATCCAAAAGTCACTGGAAGTGAATACTCTGCTGTTTGCCTTTGTCATTATTATGCTGAATATCACTAGATGCAGAAATTTTTTAAAAAGTGACATTGTTTTTTCTATATTTAAGTTACTCGCAAAGAGAAAAAAATTCAGTATATGGGTTTCAGACATTTTCATTTCTTTTCACTAATTTTCTCTGAAGAATTCTCCCCCCAAAACTAAATCCTATTCAATTACACACAAACTGTGTGGAGACAAGAGCACCAAATGAAATTATTTCATAGTTGTACTTTCAGTGAAAATTACATGGTACTCAGAAGACCTTACATTCTCCCCTCAAAAAATTTTATACCCCTGAAGTATAGAATGCACCTTCTTCCAGCTGGTATATAGAACTAAATAATAGACACTTTGCAAATACAGACAATATTTTCTGTCTTAAGGTTGGATTTAAAAACTGGTTGCTGACAAAAATTTAGCTTTTTGATTTATGTTTTAAGAAGCTAAATTTATGAAGCATTTATAAACAACAGCCATGTAAGGTTGTCTTTATATTTTTTAGAGCACTAATTTTTGTCAGAGTAAATAAATCTATACTAGTAAATCCATATGCCCAGAAAATAGTTTGTACTGGCTTAGTTAAAGCATCACAGCTTGTGTGTAAAGAGTCTTTTGCAATTTTTTATATTTACTTAATAGAAATACTGTTAATTATATCTTTCATTAAACTTCATTTTTAAGAATTACCAAAACAAATCTTCTGTGCTTTTGTCATAGAAGCTTTGATTAGTGCACACAGGCTTACATGGTATAATATATGAAAGCAATCCCTGAGCTTTCATACCAGGGCTTGATTAAAGCCTTAGAGTATCATTTCATTCTGTTCAACTGGAAAAGTCAACAACTAAAATTCAATTGTTCACTGACTTTAAATTATGCAACATTTCAATTCTACAAGTTCTTTCAAATGCAAGTTATACTGAAAAATTGCTCATATATAAGAGGTATAAGTGTATTTTCTTTAACAACCTTTCCAGTTAATATTTAATAATTTTCTCCACTTTAATAATACTATAAAAAAAATCTGCCCTGTCTTTAAATAGTGGCGCATAAAGCAATTGTAGGATAGACACTATCACCTTTAAATAAGTCCATTAATAATCATTTCTTTATCACAGAAAACAGAATATAGCATATGTTTTGAGGATGAAGATCACAGCAAGCATTGACTTTCTCACTGTCACTGTGGATTTGAATATACTGCCACAACCAGAGAAAAATAGGAGTTCACATTTCTACACTGGTAACCACACTCTTTACATAGCATATAACATTGACACTATTTTAGCTTACTTCATATTAAACTGAGCAAAATTTTAAGTCTGGATCAGGTAGTTTCAAAGCAGAAGAAAGGCCTACATCATGTTACAGGTAACAAGTTAAATCATAAGTATAATTTACAAGTTAATCATCTTTAGCATCAAGATTATTTGCATTTAGTGACTTTCAGTTTTTAAAGGCATGACATTTTGCTGTGTATTTAAAACAAGATTAGGAACAAAGTTCATTTGAATGAAGAGGATAATTTTGACCAAGTTGAATAAATTATTTAGCAGATAATTACTTCAAATTTAGTTCATATATAGATGTGCAAGCTTATTATCACACCAAGGCAGTAATTGCTATAGTATTTTTTACAATCATATGGTACTGATTTATAAACAGATACCTAAATTAGGTGGTACTTGCCCTCACTAGTGGATCAGTTGCTTTTACCTGAGGACAGTTTAGTATGGTTTAAACGTGCCTTTCAAAGCTTTTAAATTCAACTGTTCCATCTGCATATAGATATGATGAACAACTGAGGATTTAAGAACATTTTTTAAAAGAAAATAGAAAGCTAAAATAGCCAGTTTAAAAAGAAAAGCTTAAGAAAGGCTATGATTTTATAAGATTCAGCCACAGATAAAAGTCATCCTGCTTTAGGGGTTACTAACTATTTTTTGCTAGCATTACTTTTTGTAAGTCTTCTTCATGCATCTACCCCACGATCATCCCCCAAAATTTCACCTCATTTCAAACCATGCTGGCATCAGCTTCGTGCCTAGTACTGGACTACACAATGAGACAACTACCAGTAACAACCAGAACTGGAGCTACCAAAAGCCTCAAAACAAAGCAATCACTCCCTCCCTCTCCTCCCCCAAACCTCAACGACATGCTTTAATAGTTTGTAACCACATGCACCGTTATCCACAGAGTGCAAGGAAAGTTCACAGAGCTGAATGTTACTGCGAAAAGAAACAGGTCAGGACACCTGCTCAGCTTCCCCCAAATCAGGCCAAGCTCTCCTCATCTAGCCACATTCTCACCAGGTAGGGCACACCCCAAGCTAGCTATCTCTGGAAAACTATTACTGCTCAAATGTCATTTCTTCCTCTGGAATTTGCAGGCTTTCATCGTGGTGAAACATGACTAAGTTTTGGACAGACTTACTCACGCCCTGCCTTCCCCCTGCCCCCTTTTACCTCCCTTCCCACCCCCACCCCACAAAGCATCACCCAAAATGAAACATCCAGTGACACAAGTTAGAACTAAGTCAAAGAGAGGCTTTTTGGAATACAAAAACCATTCATGGATTTCCACCACCACACTCTAACTAAAAAATTAGGATACCTTCAATTTTCACTTGAAAGGCCATTTTTCGAAGTGCTGCAGCACAAAACACAACATTGCTATACAGCAGGAGACTGACACAACCACACGTGTGGTGCTGGAGTTGAACTGTCCTTCATGCATTCAGAAGTAGTATTTTCATGTTAAGATGCTGAACTTAAATGTATGCAAAACCAGTAACAGTCACAGTAAGTGAACTGTGTAGAACAGGTGACATGAGCCCAAGGGCCAGGAAGAAAAGCAATGTACATAAGCTTATTACTTGCCACAGAGGCAGGCAAAATCCAGCCATGGAAAATGAATGCAATTGTGGTTTTAGTGAAGTTAGTAAAATCGAAAAGTATCTTTAACTCAATCTAAAATTTGAGAGGCTCTAGAAATTATAAGGACAAATTTTCTAACAGTTTTCCCAAGATTGCTTTCAAGGAACAATGGGTAGCTTCAACTATATATAGGTTAAACACATACTACATACCTAAAAATGTAGTTTTGCTCATGCTTTGAGTTTAGTTGAACAACTGTCATAAAGCCCAGTTGTACAAAGGGTGTGTACACCACCACTTTAGATAAAAGTTGACTGTTCTGTGTAAATGCAAAATTTGGGTATATTTACTTGTCAACAGTCACTTCTTGTTTGAGAGAGCAGCCAGGGTGGGAGAAGAATAATTTCCCTCTCAACTGCATTAAAAAAAAAAACCTAAAAATTTCTAAATAGAGGTATATAACTCAGTCTACACAAATATAATAAGCAGTAAGCCAGAGCAAGTTATCAAAGAGAACAGGACCTCACCGTTTGTTATTAGGGCTCAGACTATCACTAAGGAAAAAATGTTAATATTTAATAAATACAGGATTGCCTACTCTTTGACTATCATAACTTTCTGTGGGGTGTTTGGGAATTTATTTTTTGGGGGGGTGAGGGGGGTGGTTTGTTTTTAAATAAACTATTTTAGCATAATAAGCACTTTGGTGTTAATTAACCAGTATTAGCAGTATAAGAACAATTTTACACCACTGTTACTGGGCTCTAGAATTAAACTGTGAAAAATTTAATGAGAGTACACAATATTTATAAAAAAAGCCATCCATTTCTCATGTATTGCGTTCAGAGTACAAAAAAAGTTGCACGTTTCTTAGAAGTATCTTACATTAAAAGCTTCCGTGAAGGTGTAAAGTTCATACAATCAGGTAGCAAACAAGTATTGAGATACATTGGCATTTCTCTTGGGTCAATAGTAGTGCCTCCTGACTAGCAATGGTAGTTTACAGTGCTTTTAGTTAGCATAACACCAAGTTCTGCTGCTGCCCTCCACCACCTAGAACTTGCTTAAATAACCGAGCTTCTACTAACACAAACCTCACTGTGTAAGAACTCTGGTTGTTAATCAGTCCCAGCACCCACTGTGATCAATACCACTAAGAGACACTTAGCATCGAATCCCTCTCACTTGACCCTGGTAAACAGCTCCCTCTGCCCACCAGGTTTTCCACAAAGACAGACATGGTTCATTCAGGGATCCTATTCCCTTGGTTGGAAAGAGCCATGTGCTCTTTACAGCATAGCAATGCACATCTCTAACAGACCTGCATCTCAGAGGCAAGGGGAACCTGCGCAAGTCGGTGTACAAATAGGAAAGTAATCTGAAAACTTATTTCTAAACTAGCAACAATATTCCCAGACAGAAAATTTTTGTTTCTAGCCACTACCTGCTAAATTTTGCCAGAAAAATTTGACTAGAAAATATTTAAACCATGTATATCACAATCCTAATCCATGAGGATAAGGTTCCTGTTATAAATGTAACCTACTTCATGTCTTAAACTACTAGCTAAATTCCTCTAACATCCCACAGATTATATTTTTCAAGTACAGTCATAAAAAGACACTGTTTTAAAACTTTTACTCTAGAGGTAGGAAGAAAATTTGAACTATTCTTCCATGATAACTAGGAAGCCACCACTGCATAAAGAATCTCCCTGATGCATATAAACTAAATAACCCACTCTACCACTAAGACTAAATTTCTGGATGATCTGTTCTACATTTTAAAACTACCATTTAAAAAAAAAAACACAAACAAAACTTATGTCTTTTGCCTTTGCTAGATGCATTCTCTCTGTCAAAGCTAGAGCAGTTTTGCCAACTCTGTTTCCCGAGTCTCCCCACAGCACATTAGGATTCCGTCCGATGGCAGAGAAGAAGGGGCAGAGCATCTGCAGGATCAGGCCCTAAGATGAGAGCTGCATGGACCAACCACATAGTACAACTCACTCAAGTCGGGGATTCCCCCATCCCTCCCCCTTCTCATGGCTAGGCCTCTTGCCCTGCTTATTCCTAGAAAACTAGAGTACCACCTTGATCCTTGTGTACTAGATATTTAATGAATAATGTCAAATCCAAACACAAGCTTTTTACTCCATCTCTAACGGCTCTTAACATGAAATTTCAGGAAAATAAATAACCATAAACCCAAAAATAAGGGTTTTTTCCCAACAGAATTTTTTGTCCACACCGAGTTCCCTTTATCAGAAATTTTGATTTCTGCACTACAATATTTAAAGCTCCATTATGATGAAGCAAGCTCCATTTTTGAGAAAAAACCTATAGGACCTATACATTTAGCATTTAAAAGACAATTTACCTAAACAATAAAGCACAGCTATTTTAAACGAGGAAAAATGTATTGAACACGTGGTGTGGACTACATATTTTAAAACAGCATTCCTAAAGTTCAGCTGAGCATGAATGTAATTTTTCAAAAGTGAATATTCAGCTCCAGTTGTGTTCAAGGGTACTGGTACTAGTGAGAAAAAACAAACACAAAACAAACAAAACCACACACACTCCTAAAAAAAAAAAAAAAACCTCTCCAACCTTACTATTTTTATAAATCCTCCAGATATTTTTAGCTGGTTTCTTCTTAAACTGCAAATTATTTTATGGTAATACAATCTTTCAAAACCCGTATGTGGATATATATACACACATATACATACACATTCTCTTCGGAACCCTTCTGGTTGGTGAGACATACTGCAGAAGCTAGTCACAAAATAATCGACATGAAAAAGTTTAAAATGTAGTAAAGCCCTTCCCAGAAGGTCTTTAATTTCAAAATAGTTTCATTTTTGTACTTAGTCCCATACCCAAGAAGAGTCAGATCCCTCTTCAAATCATTGTTTTATCTGTGCTCTTATACAGATTTTAATTTAAAAGTAAAGAATACTTAATTTTACCTGTTAGTGACAGTTTTCTATCCATTCAGATTTACAATAGGACAGTTTGAGTTGATGATAATTCCATTGCACCATAAAGAGGCAGGCAGTTGGGGAGGCACATTGATGCTAAGGTTACATTGCACAGGAGATAGCTTTAATTTTACAGGTTTCTCTTGTGCCAGGTGTCATGACGATACACTTCAGCAAAATAACAATATTCTAATATTTCATTTTGAAATTTCAACACACTTTTTTGGGGAAAAAAATTGAAAATACCACCTTTTTTGGTGCCACTCTTTTACACATACAGTATTTTAATATTTACTAGGGTCAATATTAGGGTAATGCACTACATTTCCTAAGTATCCATCTACAAATATCAAGACTTCCTTCTTTGTTAAATATATGTATCTCTCAACACATGCTCACAAACCAATCACAGATTATTCTGAGTTGGAAAGAACCCACAGGGATCCAGCCTGCAAGTGAGTGGCCCATATATTGCAGATATGCAAAGAAGAAAAGCCAGGAGGCGATACAAAATTTTAATTTTTTGTTAGTTACCTGAAATGTGCCCAAACACACTGGAGCTCTTACTACTACAGAGAAATTTTTCAAACCCAAATTACATATTCCAGATGATGACAAGGAATAACTGCCACTGAAGTACCCAGATGGATAAATATGCCCAGACAGGCTGGGCAGCACCAATGAGCACTGGGATTAGTGATCTCCCCAGCACACCCCAAACATGGACACTTGGAGAGATTTTTGGATGGCACATTCAATGATATTTTCTTTATTTGGACAGCAAATCTAACACTCACACAGCAAAGATGCAGAATAAAAAGGCATATATAAGTGCATACACTTGACATGCCCAGGAAAAAAAAAAAAGGAAGCAGTATGGAAGCGTCAGACTAAAACTAAAATAATGTACAAGTATTTCTGATTATGGCACGTATCTAGACAAAATAAGGGAAACTATGGTCTTGTCCTAGCTTTCAACAGTAATTAGCATATAACTTACTATAATTCTATATTCTGCATCATTAGAGAAGAATGGACTGATGGAAGAGAACCTGCATTCAAAGAGAATCGTCTCAAACCCTAAAAACACATAAAGCACCTCAATATTGCTAAGTGTATCAAACCTATTCAAACTTTTCAACTCATCCATCTTAATATATAAAACATGAGTTATTGTCCATATTTAGATTTTAGAGCACTAAATTTTTGCACATGTTCTCCATCTATTTGCTGATTCTGAATAATCAAATTTCAACAATAAATTTTACTCTTCAATTACAAGAAAAAGGATCTGGCATCAATATCACCCTGTGTCTGACTCACAGGGCTCATGTAAGGATGAAATCACTAGAAAAGAGAGTGTCTTTACCTGTGGTCCATGGTACTATGTATTTTTTACCAAAATCCTAGAATGATAAAAATCCTAAAAGCCAAGATGACATTAAGGAGATGAACAGGTTCAAGGAGTGAAGAATCTTTTTTGTGAGGTTCCCTGAAGGACTAGCCCTATCCATGGTTAAGTATTAGGTGTATTTTACTTCTGGGTCTCTCTCTCACAGCCATTACGGAAGGCTTCACATTTTCTGTTAGGTAGGTAAATCTCAAGCCATTTAAGAATTTTTCAGGTCAAAACTAAGCATTTGCAGTCCACCCAGTAGCTAGTCAGAAGCCATAAAAGGACTCCAGCACTGTAGAGTCCTATGCTCTGCACTTAAAAGAGCAACTGAAATGAACACAGCCCCATTTTACAAAAATACCACCTTCAAGGTCTCAAAAATGTGGAAAATGTTATTACCCCATGCTTGAAGGGGAAAAATAGAGAGAAATAAAAAAAAATCTTAAACATTTCCTGATTATATTTTTACTACCCTTGAATTACACTTCTAAAATGTTATTTTTTTATTCCACGCTTGCAAAATTTACCATATCTATGCACAATTTAAGGTCCACTATAAGTATATGTTCTCAGGGTACCTTCCATAAATGGAAGGAAGCAAAACAAGAACAGGACCAACCCTTCAAGACATGCATTTAAAGCTGTGTTTCAACTGATTTTTAAGAACTGCAACAAGAAGGTTTTTTTTCTTTTTTAATGATCAAACAGTATGAGAAGCCATAAAAATTAAACTTCCAACAAAGTAACAGTTAACATGGTTAGTGAAGAATTATTTGTTCTTGCCATAAGGACTCATCATCTGTATAGGATTCACCATAATCAGTGTTTCCACTCTAATCGTAAGCTTTCAAGGATCAAACCAAAAAATTTTCTCTTCACATCTACAAAAATAAATGCAGAAATAGAGAATAAAAACCTTAAATCACTATGTGAAGTTTTAGCCCTTTACTCACAAAAATTTTCTAAGTTTGGGCATAGGAAAGAGAAAGAATATGGCTAAAAAAATTACATTCTCCATCTTGTGTTCTTACTTTGAGCATGTTTCTCTCTGCTTGATATTTACAGAAGTAAAATGACAAATCAATGCCACTGATTTTTTTTTTTATTAACTGTGACCACTGAAGACACCACACATACTTTAGCCTCATGAAACCATTTCCTACCATCTTGCACACATAAGATACAAACGCTCACTATACTGAAAATTAGCTACACAATCCAAATTGCACCCATTGCTCACCCCTGGGACAGAGATGGCTGCATGAGGGGGATTTGAGGCCTGTTTTCCTTAAATCAGCCTTCAGACACCTCCATATCAGGGGTGAAACACAGCTGGCAAGTCATTGCTCTCCCCATAGCAGCATTACCTACAGGGTGCACCTTTGCTAGCCATTTCTCCTGCTCCCTTCCCAAACATACCCCCTGAGAAGAGACGTGGTGAATTTATTTTCACAACATAGAGCCCTCTAGGTGGGGGAAAAAATAATTAACCTTCTAATTGGAAAAAACACCTTGTCATTACCACAACTGAGACACTTGTGAGCATTTTAGGTACCTGAAGGCCCCAGGAGCAGGCGTAGAGGACCAGGTTTAGGTGGTTAGCCCACCTGGACATGGAGCTGGGAGGCTGCAGCAGGCACATCCCAGGTGCTCAGAGTTAGTGCCTGCCCTCCCCCCTCATTGCGCACAAGTGACATCAGGGCTATTTGAATAATCAGATTGCAGCCTATATCGCCTTGTGAGATACCAGCTGCTCTTGGATTGCGGCGAGGTAGCACCAAAGCCTTGCACCACAAGTTCCACTCACACCATGGGCTGCCACCATCCTCCTCCTGCACCACTGCTTTGCAAGGAGGAAACTCATCTAAGCAATGAATGTGACGAACAGTGCCCTGCCTTCCCTCTCAGAGCATGACTATCAGTCAAAGTCATTACAATGCCTCCTCTAACTTTTGCGTGAAGTGACCTAAACCTTTAAATATTGCAATACCCTTTTTCCAAACCGAGGGGTCTGAATGCAGAAATGCTGCATTCCTTTGGCATTCCCTTGAGATTTCAGTAGTAAGTCAGGAATCTACTCTGAGCTTATTAAATACTTCACACCTCCCCCAAAATAATTCCCCACCCTTCCATCAAGGAAACCTTGACCAGGCCCCTTCTTTCAACCACAGTATATCCCCTTGTCTGTTTTTAAATGCTTCCAGGGGTGCGGGAAGGAAGAAAGCCACACACAGGCTCCCTCCTTCCTTCCACAGCAGGTAGGAAGGCAATTTTCAAACCTGGGTGTGCCCACTTCAAATCAGAAGATCCGGCAAGGGCTGGAATGCAGTGACTACTGGGCCCAAGAATTTTGCCCTGAATAACAAGCCAGGCACACTCCATGTCTTCTAGATTCAGCTCAACTTTATGACAACCCTAGCTGACACCACCTCTTGACCTTCCTTTATGTGACAACGATATGGATTACCAAACCCTTACCCTTTCCTCCTGTGCACCTCGGCCATCTCTGGAGAAGGATACCCACAAACTGCCTTTGTGAGCAATAATGTACACACTGATTTAAAACCAAAACAAACTAACAAAAAAACACAAAACCCCCACCAACAAAACAAACACACACCAAATCCCTCCCCTCCCCCCCAAAAAAAACTCCCAAAAAAAACCCCACACGCAAAAACCCAGAAACCCTCCTAATAATCGTGTTTGAGGGGGCTGTGAGGAGGGGAGCCAGGACTCTTCATGAAGCAGCCTCATAGCAGCAGAGGTCAATACAATGTATTGAATAATTTCAGTGCACTACAAAACAACTTTTGCTCTTATGAAGTAATCATTTGACCAAACTATTAATCGTACATTCATGCTGAAAGACAGACTTGACACATCCACTTTTTTTTTTTTAAATGGCGTCACTTCTCTATCCATATCTCACATGCTGGAGTACACAGGGCTCTTTGGAAAGCGCTCCCTGGCCTTGCAGCGTGAAAACACACTGGGTGGGCCTGGCGAGCAACACACCCCCGCCCCAGCTCCATCTACACCTTTCCCCTGTGCAAAAAGATACAAAGACTTCAAATAAGTTACTTTGAAAGTACCTTAATAAAGTTTCACCAATACTCAACATTTGAAAACTCTTTCAAATGTAAGTAACAACTCTAAATATGTGCCCAGTAATCAACCTTTAGGAAAACAAGGAAAAAATCTCCAACTTTTTGACCCTCCCTTAAAAAAGAAAAATATTAGACATCTATAAAAGGAAAATGACATTCACTCACATATAGAGGCCACTGAATGAATTTTAAGTGGCTTTCTATATTAGATTTTGGGAGAGGGGGAGCGGAAACAAAGGGGAAGGAAGTGCAGTTATGAGAAATGCAATTTAATTTTCTGTTAAACAGCACTCTAAATCTGAACTATATCTAATACATTCCAACATGATACCACACAATAAAACAGTGTTTTAACAAATAAGGGCTGTGGGAGAAGCAATATGGGTATGATGACACAATTACATTTGCAATTTTTCAGTACCCCTGTATGTAGGCAATACTTGCCTACAAAAGTGCTTAAGTTCAGTACAGAATTATTTTCATCAAGTTACAGACAGATGAATGTTTCTGATAATTGCTAATTCACAGACAAACAGGAGGACATGCTACGCAACAGAAAGAATGGACTTTTACACCATTTCAGCTGACAGCTGAAAGAACAGGAAAAGACTTTTAAAGACATGAAGCAGTGATAAAAAAAAAGTTGGGGGAGAACCAGTGATTTTAAATTTATCTTTATATGAGTGTAATTAAATTCTTTTAAACAGCATAAATAGACTGCTATTTGTGCAAGCTTAAGGTTAATAAGCACGACAGTAAAATTATTTATTAGAGACTAACAGGAAATTATCAATTCTTACATGTCTCATGGAATTTTCTTCTTAAATCTAAAAACATTTTCCATCTACAGCAATTTTATATATAAAACACCTGAAATATAGGCTACTGTAAATCAAAACCACATACCTTGCATATTAAATTAGAAAGAGCACATACAGCATATTAATCTCCAATGAAAAGTATCAAATAAATAAAACCATGAAGATTCACATGCTATGAATTAGTCTAGAGAAGGTTTGTCCCCTCTTTTAACTAGAGCAAAAATCCTCCATAATTCCTCAATTGAAGCTTTCTTTAACACTAAATAGCGATCAAACTTCTAATTCTCAAACTACCAAGATACGATGCCCATCCAGCTAGATCATTTTTTCCAATCAATTATCTTAAAAACACTGTAGTTTTAAAAATAATCCTGAAATAGTGGAAACCCCCTTTAATAAAGTTACACAGACAGACATGCTTCCCAGATTGAATAATGGAGTACAGGAACAAGCACGTGGAAAGTTTGATCTATTTTTTTTTTTTTTACTCTCGTGCACAGCAGGTTTTCTATAATCTAAATATTTGTGAAAGCAGGTTGAATTGCTCTAGAGAGCATAAAAATACTACCCTGCTTTATTCCAAGTATTGCTTCTTTACACGAGGCACAACAAAATTACTGCCTCACAAAAACTAAAGGTATGTTTAGAAATTAAAAATGCATAAATCCCGTCCTTACTGGGAAGGAGTCAGTCTCCTGCTGCTTCTATAGACCAGCTCAAAATAACGATACAATCCTCTCAAACACAGAAGAGACTTCTACTACGTGCCTATAAAATGCTGCAGACTCCAACATGGCAGGTTTAAAAAAATATATATCAGTACATTTACAAGGTGCTTTTTGTTGCTGAAGCAGAGCTCACGTGCTTGCCCGTTACACAGTTCACACCACCACATTTCATTTCCTGCTATTTTAACTCTTCTCACAGAACTTTAAATTTTAAAATCTTCACAATTGTTTGTCATCAGACCATAATAACCTGCCTCTTCCACAAAAAGGCACCTTTTTTCTTTTCTTTTTAAATAAATTAAATAGTACCACTGCTGCCTGGCCAAGACACGACATTAGAAATACATGGAGTGATACTAGAAAACCTTTCGGACAGCACTGAGCGCACGCCTGTGCGTTTAAGAAAGCAGTCCATTTGTCTACAGGGAAGAGAAACACAAACCTAAGCATTTTCCAAATTGCTTCTCACTGGGTAAGTATGGGCAAGGGGCAGGAGTAGGGGAAAATAAAAATAAATTACCTTTGTCTTTTCGGGACTGAATGTTCAACTTCTATGAGTTTCCCATGCAGCTCCACTTTACCTGCGACATAAACAGAAAGGGGAAAATATTCGAGCGCGGCTGTGCGTCCCCATCTCTCGGAGCGGGCTCTCAGGGCTACGAAGCAGGGAACGGGAGCGCAACACGTTAGCCCATTCATCGGCAGCCCGGCCAGCGCCGGAGCGGAGCCGCGGCGCCCGGGAAGGCGACACATCCCGGCGCCCCGGGCCGCGCCGCTGCCCTCGGCGGGGGAGCCGCGCTGCCCTCGGCGGGGCCCCTTCCCCCGCCCCGCAAACAGCCCGCGAAACGTCGTGTGCGGGAGCGGGGCTCGGCCCCGGCTCGGGGAGGGGGAGCGAGGGCTCCGCCGCCCCCCGCGCTGCCAACTTCGGGCGGCTTTCAGCGCGGAAGCGAGCGGGAAGGGAGCCGAGGGGAGGCGCGGATCGCAGCCCGAGCGCATCGCCTCCGAGGCAGCCTCTCCCGGCAGACCTGAGCCCATCCCCTCCGAGGCAGCCTCTCCCGGCAGACCCGCTTCACGCGGATTTTTTATTTTTTTTAAAGCACACAAAAACAGGATGTCGGGGCCAGGAGCCGGCGCTGTTGGAGGCGGTGATGGGTGCGTGAGAGCAGCGAAGAGAAACCGAAATAAATAGCCGGGCAGCGCGGGGCGGGGGGGCAGGCAAGGCTCCCCCCTCCCAAGTTTGAAGCAATTCGGCGGCTCGCCCCCAGCCCCGCGGCCTACGCCAAGCCGAGGGGGACCTCACCCCGCTCCTGGGGGAGGCGGCCGCTGCGAGGGGCTGCGGGGGAGTCCAGCTGTGCCCGGGGGGCGTGCGTGTGCGGCCGCTGCCCCGCGCAGGGCTCCGCGCCCGCAGCCCGCCTCCGCCTCACTGCACTCATCGCCCCCCCCATGCAGCGAGGGCCCCCGGCCGGGAAGGGCTGGCCGTCGGGCTTGGAAAAACATGGGAGCTGCCGCGGCGCGGGTCCGTGGGCCCAGGCTCCCGCCCCTCCCCGGCCACTCCCGGGGGGCCGCCGCAGCGCAAGCCCCGCGCAAAGGCTCCGTGGGAAGGCCGGGCGGCTCCGGCCGCGCTCGGAAAACAACAGTTCGCCCCTCACCTGGGGGACGGAGGGGGCAGGAACCCCCCCCTATATCGCCCCCAGCCCGGCGGCGCGCAGGAGGGCGGGCGGCGGGACCCGTCGGGGCTGCGGGGAGAGGGCGGGGGTGGTGGACGGAGCCGCTCACCTGAAAGTGCCTCGATGGCCTTCATGGCCCAGCTCTCGTCGGGGCAGTCCACGAAGGCGTACCCCGTCTTCACCAGGAATTGGCCCGAGAAGGGGATCTTGGAGTCCTTAAAGAGACTTTCCAGGTCGAGAGGGCTGACGTTCTCGCCGAGGTTGCCGATGTAGAGCTTGTTCATCTTCCTGGCGGCTCGGGGAGGCGCGCACCGCGGGCTGCAACCCTCGTCTTGCGAGAGGAGGTGGGGAGGAAGGGGGAAATAAAACAAAATGCGATGGAGGAAGGAGAGAGAGAGGGAGAGAGAGAGAGAGGACAGGGAGAGGAAGAAAAAAAAAAAATCAGATCTGCAGCTTGTGTCCCTCCCTCTCCCTCTCAAGGGGTGAAAAAAAAAAAAAAAAAAAAAAAAAAAAAAAAAAAAAAGCGTAGCCAAACGGGAGCCCTAAGTGCCTGCCGTGCTACCCGGGCGCATGGGGGGCGCGGGGGAAACACCCAGCGCCGGGGCCGCGGATGGCGGGCTGAGAAGAGGAAAAGGAGGAGGGGAGGGGAAAAAAACTACTTTTTTTGTCTTGCCCCCAAGCCCCTTTGGCAGCAGCAGGCGGACTATGAAAATGTCACACTACGTGCATGCAGGCGCCGCCTCTCCGTATGAAAAAAAAAAAAAAAAAAAAGAGAGAGAGAAGGGGAGGGGGAGGGAAGGACGGGGGGAAAGAGAAAAAAAAATTACTTGAATATTCCGGCTTTTTGAATGAGCCACGTGTTCAAACTACAAATCAACTTCTCACGTGAGGAATCCCAGCTCTTCAATTAGCGAGTGGATGGGGCGCACACACACTCACGGAGGAGGAGGGCTGGGGTGAAGGACGGGGAGAGGGGTGGGGGGAGGCTAAACAGGACAGGACAAGTTTAGAGAGGGCCGGAGGGCGGGGGAAGGGGAAACCGGAGTTGGGTGGGCTCCGGTCTGCACCGCCTCTGCCCTTCCGCCGGGGGAGACCGCTCTGCGCGCCCCCTCCGCCCAAAAACGGCTGGGCGGCCGCACCTCCCCCCGTGCGAGCGGGGTGTGATCCCAGGGAGGGAGGGGAAAAGGCACCGCAATGCCCGCCCCCCCCCCGCCCCGCTCCTCCCCCGCCGTGCCAGGCGGTGGGGATTATTCATCGGGGTCGTGCCTGGGCGATCCCGCTCCCCGGCACCATGGGTTGGGGGAGGAGGAAGAGGGGGAGGAAAAAGAGGGGGTGCGAGCGTGGGGGAGGGCGGCAGGGGAGAGAGAGCGGGATCCGCTCCCGCGCAGCGCTGCCGCGGCTGCGTGCTGGGGGGCTGCGGGGCGGGGGGCGGAGGGTCCCTCTAGCCCCGGAGGAGCCCCATATGGTAATGATCCCGCATTACTCGCGGTGCCCCTTGCGCTGAGCCTTACGGAAAGGAGGAGAAAGAGGGGGAGAGGGGACAAAACAAAAAAAAAAAAAAAAAGACAAAGGGGTGGAGGAGAGTTGGGGGATGATGAAGAAGAGGAGAGTCCTGGAGCGAGGGAGCTACTCGGCCCGGGGAGGGGCGGGGGGGCGCGCTCCCTGCCCATCTGGGCCGTGGTGGGGGGAAACGCGAAGGCACCGTTGCCGTCGGCTGGTAACGGCACACAAAGGGATTTGGCGACCCCCCTCTTTTCCTCCCCCCCTCCCCCTGCCCGGTCTAAGGAACCATTCATAATTCTCCACATTCGTACAGATACAATGGTGGGCTTGTGGGGGAGGGGTTTGGGGGTGTGGAGCCTTTCCAGTGCAAACAAAACGTTGCCTGAAGATGAAGAAAGGATACGGAAATGAAAGCCAGCACTGTGTTTAATATAGCGATCTAGTAGGTTTTGTTTAATAATTCAGCGCACTTTAGCCGAAGGTTTCATTTATTCCGTGGTAGGCTTCTTATGGTATGTTTTAATAGGTATATCCTTGGAAAACGGTTAAATACTTTTATTAGTGGGCAGTGACTGGATTTCCACATGTCCTGTAGTATGTCTGGAAATCCGTAGTAAAGAGGAACGCTTCCTAGTTTTGTGCCTAAACTTCTAACAAGTATACAATTAAAGAAGGATGATTTAAATCTCCTTGGAAGCCGTGCTGGGGTCAGGCTTTTGTTACCCGCGCTGCGGCCGCAGCAGCTCGGCTGCGGTGATGGTGGTACCCAGTGCTCGGGGGGTGAGTCAGTCTCTGAATATTTCGCTTGTAGTGGTATGATGATGCAAGGAGACATGGCTCACCATGAGGGCTGAAGCCCCAGACCATTGTAAAATTGTCAGGGGCTGGGTGAATGCTGCAGTAAGTTGGAGATACGGCCCTTTTGTTGTGTGCATCCAAGCGGTTGGCTGACCAAAAACCTAAGATTTGTGATTTCAATCCATTGTTTAATCTCAGGTTTATTTTAATGAACTTTTAATTGCCAGGTTGTGATTGAGGAAATCGAGTGTTTTGTGTTCCACTAATCAGAATTTAATCACAACTTCCATTTTGTAGAAAATTAGCAAATAATTATCTTGGTGATAGACAGAATTTTTTTTTTCCTAGATATTTAACCTGTTTATGACTTTTTGATGCTGGATGTGGATTTTTTTCCTAAATGAATTTGTATTTCATAACTCAAATCTGTATAGTCTGGCTAAAATAAATAATTGCTTACCCAAGTTAAAAGCAGTCCCCTCAAAACTACTGAATTCTTAGTTAAACTTGTGAAAGGAATTAGTCATTACTCCTGCAGATTAATTGCATTCTTTATAAATTTGATTTGTACTGAATCTATAAGGCAGTCTGCATATGCTCATTTCTACATGGTTGGTCTATAGCATTATCTGGTATTTCCTCTTAAATTGCTAAACAGCGTGCATATATTTCATTTACTATTCTACTTTGATAATCTGTTTCATTGGAAGATATTTTTAAGAAATGAAGATTGAATGCTTGTGATAACGCTATGTATCAGTTGTCCAGTAACATCATAAACCGCTCTGTAATCAGATGATTGGGGGTAACCCCCCCTTACTTATTAGCAATCCCATCAGCCTTTTTTTGTTTTGTTTTGTTTGTTTGAGACTCTGAAAACCTCTTGCTAATAAGCTGAAATATTTTCTGTATATCTAAATAATGTATAGCTTTGTTTGTTAAGAAGTGTGGGTTGGTTAGTGGTTTCAAGAGTAATTCCACATCTTGAATGCCAAAAAAGGCAAATCAACAACTAAAACTTGTTCACGCTGCCTGACAAATCTCCACTTCCCTGTACAGATGAACATAGTTCAGGCCACTGGGGCACTCCCAAATGTTAACGTTATTGAGAATATAGCTTTACAGTTTGAGATGTAATTCATTTTGGCAGTCACAAATCAAATGCGTGAGCACACATCAGAGCATTTCCACATACTGATGTATTTTTTTACTCACTTCTGTAATAAAAAAATTACAAAAAAATTTAATTTTTTTCCCTGTATTTCAATTGTTTGTGGTTATTGCCCACAGAAGCCAAGAAGTTGTTAAAATACTTACATAAATATTGCACACAAGGAAGCACAGCCAATCTTTAATTAGCAAGGGCTTTTACGACATTCTGCCGTTTAGAATTAAAACTCAGCCATGTGCTTCTTCCCACCCGGGTGAGACTCCGGGAGCCTCCGCCGCGCCCGTCCCCGCGCCCCGTCCCTGCCCCCCGGGCCAGCAGCCCCCGCTCCCGCCGGGCTCCCCCGCGCTGGGTGCCTGGGTATTGCGGCCCACCGCCCGCAGCCCCGGTATTTCCCATTCAAAGTCTTCCTCGCGCTTGGCTGAGGGTTTGGGGGGGATTCTTTTGCTTTGTTTGGTTTTTTAGGTTACCGCCGCCCACGGACGGCTGCCGCGTGGGCTCTCGGCGGGGGCGCGGGGCGCGGCGGGGGCCGGGCCGGGCC